>JAPZEA010000022.1:1603917-1615726 GCA_029783685.1 Heniochus monoceros | reverse complement strand
CCCATCTTTCATTAACTAGTGACAAACTATGCTAATGTATAGACGTGTGCAGATAGCTCTAAATGTGGTTGGTCAGCAGCGACATGGCAGGGGTATCTGCTTGATTAATGTAACGCAAGCTCCCTCATTAAGCTTTCAACCTCCTACAGAAAGGGAGAGATTGACAGTTTGAGTTTTTTCCTGTTTTACTTGTCTTCTATTACTCGGACCAATACTTTCACCACGTACATGGACAAGTTGTACTTTGGCCAACAAGGCCAAAGGGCAGTCTATTACAGCAGCAGCAAAACTCTGCCTTGAGATTGATTTTCAGTATTCAATGAAAACACATTTTACATGTACAATTTGAAAACTTAGACTGGGAAAAGCTTGCCTTAGGTCTGTATACATACCCTTTTGTCAGCTCCCTTGAGGTTACAAATGTGCAAGACTGCATGGTCTAGACCTCATTGTAGTCCATTAGTCTAATAAATGAACACAGCGCCATGTATGTTGTTTATCATACACATTCCAGCGAGCACAATAGGCTGCGATTCAGCTGAGCAAACCTTTCCAGCATTCCCAGTACATTTGTAGTTTCTGGTGATATTTTTGTCGTTCTATCCACCCCTGGGTGTTGGTGTCATCGCATGAATTTCATTTTTTATTTTAGAACAGTCTAATTGTCTCTTTGAAGAAGGATTTTTGGCATGGCTGGCCTTTTTTGTTTCCAGTAATTAAGAGAAAAGGCAATATTGTACATTTACATTAACATTCAGCCCCTGAGCTTGCCACGATGAATGTCGCTGGAATAAGCCATGAAATCCATCCCCTGACATATTTAAACATGATTTCATGCAAAATTTAACAGTGGAAATTAACAGCTGAATTCCCCCTATATCAACTGTCCCTCATTAAGACCTTTTTCGATGGGTACTTGGTTCAGAGCGATAACACACAGTCCACTCTTTTCTCACACTGTGATAAGATGCAACGTATATTTGCACAAATGATTAGTAGGTGGAAAAAGGTGGATTTTCACTGAGGTTTGTCTGACAGATGGAGTCAGAGAATGAAATGGTCAAGCTGTGTGTGTGTGTGCATGTGTGTGCGTGCGTGTGTGCCTGTGTGTGTGGTGGAGGAAGTCAAAAGAAGGTCAATCACAAGGTTACGCATGTGAATGTCTGTATCAACTGGCTCCACCTAATACACGTGTACCAGCGGCCCAGCTTCGACCTGCAGCCCCTGCAATGTAACAGCACACAAAGTTCTGACAGGAATGAGCAGTTAAGATAGGCTTGAATCAAAGCCAGCGCTTCTAGTCCTAATATGAAAGATTCCTTCTCTCTTAAACTTCTTCAAAAGAGCAGTGTGTCCACATCAGAACAGGAGATGAACTGAGAGAGAAGTGTTAGGCCACTGAGTGAGAAAATAATAAAATGTCATGTCATTTGCATTTGTGAGGCACAGATCGTTACAAACTAGAAAGTAAGACATTAAATATGTAGTATTGCTAAATCAAAATAAATTGGTTGTAGTTGTCATCAATTATTCATCTTTTAAGTTTATCAGATTTCACTTGCTGCTGCTTACTGCTACTGCTGTCCAGTATGACCTTCTGATATTTACCTTTACACATGAGGTTGCTGTTTTACTCTTCACATTGTAGTATTGATTACATCAATTATCATCATTACTACTTTAAATTTGATAATTACACATTTCATCAGAAGGTGAAACACTGACATCATCTGTCATGGTCCACTTTATATCCTACAGTCTTTGAGAGCAGACCTTTGAAATGAACGTCCATGTGATTATCATTAATTTAGCTATCATAGATTTCACAGATCTAGTCCACTTATTGAACAAAAGTGTGCACATGAGCCATATTTGAAGTGAAAGCATCCCCACTCTTTCATCACTCCAGTGATGCCCACCATATGTCATACAGGCTCTGGAGATGGTGCTGGTGTTGAAGGGCAGATGGTAGAGGGAGAGGAAACAGGTTTAGGTGTGGAGAAAAGCACTACAGAAGGTACTAGAGGAGCAAGATGGGGTGAAAGCGGGACTGCAGGGGCGTTTTGCTGCATCTCTGTGCAGCAACTGTCAAAGACGATTTTCCTTGCATCCCACTGCACTACTGAAATGGAGGAAGCAGCAGTATGATCCATGGACCTGCATGAAAATCAATGTGGGCAGCCCAAACATGAAATCGATGGCTGGCTAGGCAGAAGAGGGAGCGGGGAGAGGGAGGAGGAGGAGGAAGAGGGAGGGATAGAGGTGCGGAGGGAAGGAGGTGGGGTGGAGGAGTTCACTGAAGTCCACAAGAGTGGGTTGCTCTCCTCCTGAGTTGGGCCACGCGGGGGAGTTGAGGTCGGGGCAATGTGGGAAGTTAGTTGATGTGGTAATGGAGGGGTGCTACAGAGAGTTCGACCAAGGCTTGTACCAATGGATAGTTTTGGATTAAAGCTCCTGGTAAATAATAATTTCTGCGCTTTTCATGTCAAAAAATAACGTATTCAGCACTATCCCCAGAATTCAGTTCTTGTCAAGCAGAAAACTGAATTTCTGAACATCACGTGAGACTCAAACGAGTCATATGCAATATCTCTTTCCCTTGGCCCTCGGTTGAAAAGTGTTTTTGTATGAAACCCCAATTCCTTTGACCAAGATGAGCTTTTGTTAGGCCATTGTCAACACTGTGCGATCTGACACACTGCACGCTGCAGCGTAACTGGGCGACAAAGCATTTAAGAATTACTCCCAACTGATTGATAAAGGTCTGCTCTCAGACCTGCACAAAAGTTAGGGATTAGCATTGTATATTAATATAGGAAAAGCAGATAAGAGAGGTAAGAAAATTATATTGACTCACCAAAGGAATATGCTGAGGCTCAATTAGAACCATGAAGAGTCAAATTACTCACAGTAGTGTATTCAAACCAGAAATAAAACCAGATCTGCATGGCTAGACACCACAATGGGAGTATATATTTTAGATTTAGTCCCTAATCAGTTGAGTATTCAGGGTTGTTTTTTTCTTAGATTCTACACATGATCATGGTATGAGCTGGTGCAGAGCGCAGTGCAGAGACCAGTTGTTGCTCTGATATATTGTGGTTCATAATGCTTGAAGACATCACAGTAATCCTATATTTACATGTTTAGTTGCTCGCTACAAATTTAGTATATATACCTTAATTCTTTATATAGTACTAGATTTAATTTTGCACAATATTTTATTTGTTCCATTATTAACACAATTCAACATAGATGCTATAGTATCTGGCTTTCATGCATTGTGATGGGTAAATACCATCTGTAAAGCTGTAATACTTTTTATAAAGAACTATATGAATTATTTTTTATCCAAGTACATGCTCATCTATACATTGCTCCTGACACTTCAAAGTCTAGTGGACGAACACATTAAAAATTCATTAAATGAGCTCGAAACTGGTGTGATGAAGCAAAACCAAGACTGTTGTTCTTGGCTCTTCAGTCGACAGCAGTGACATGGCTGGTTGATCTTGTGGTTGAAGCCACAGCCTCTCTCTACAGCTGCCTTACTGTAAGCCAGCTTGTCAATAGCGGTGGCTCTGGCGGTGAGTTGACCCAGTGGGCCAGACAGCAAGCGGGTGATTGATTCCTTATACAAGTCAGCGTGGTCGAAAGGTCTCCGGAGCCGTGTGGCATTTCAGGAAATCCCGAGCCCGCAGGTCAGGGGTCTCTCGGCTGCTCCAGGGGGCCCCTGGGGCAGGGGTGTAGAGGGGGCTGCGTCACGGCAGAGCTGAGTGCTCGTAGTCGGGGTCTTGTTAAAAGAGCCCGGGACCATGTTAATAATGGGACAAGTCAGGCTCAGACACCTGGGTACAGGCCTGTCACTGCCATTCAGCCTGCCTCAACCCAAATGACTGACATGACATGTTAGGAGGAGCTGTTCAGCATGTCGATACAAGAAAGCAGCTTGTATCCTATCATTCACACCATGGATGGAGCGAGAAAAAGCCACCAGCTGAATCCTGGTGAATTTAAACTGTTGTTAGAGATAAGCTTGTGCCGGTTCTGCAGGTACCTCGGTGTCTATCTCGCATTCAAATCATTTCATCCACACATTCTTTGATAGTGTTCAAAATCCCACATTTACAACAGTTCACTCATGTATTGTTTTCCACTGCTGTTGTGTATAGCTTCCCGAGAAGCTGGCAGCTGGTTGGTATTCAGTGCAGCTTCTCTGCCCCACTGTGTCTGGAGCGTGCAGCGGCCGGGGCATCCTCCAGGTCAGAGCAGGGGTAAGGGGGTTTGCCAGAAGCATTGCCCCCAGCAGACTGAGCCCTCACTGGGCACGGCTCTCTGATCCGCTGCCCCTCTACCTCCTCTTGCCTGAGACAATACCAGACTATTGATATCTCTGAAACGCACAGTCTAGCCTGCTTTCCCACTTTGGCTTTTATACCAGATTTTTGATGTTGCTCTGACTTAAATTTTGAGAAACTTCAAGTGTTATTCTTTGCCTGTTTTGCTGCTCTGTTTGGAGGCAGACAAGAAAGTGGGCACAGGGTGGAGGGGGGGGGCGCTGCGGTTGTGTCCTTCAGGGTGATGGAGGACAGTGTCTGAGCTTTGATCATGGTCAAGCCGCATCCATCTGGGTGCCCTGATGCCAGGGGCACTTTGCCAGCCTACTTAGTGCCTCGGATGTCAAATCCGACACTGGGGACATGTCAGCCAGACTTGAAACATGGACTCGAATGGGGTAGTACCCTTCAACTCTTTTAGCTTATGCATACCGTATCTGACCCCTCTATCAAGAATTAAATTATCCCCAGCTATCTATAAAGGACATTCCATAATGATTCCATAACAATTATGGTGTGAATCGGGCCTGGCAGCTCATCTCTCCTCCAGCCCAAATGAAGGCCTTTATTAGGAGAGTCAGGGTCTTCTTTGCATACAGCTCCATGGTGCCACAGAGTAAAAGGGCAGCGTGGAGGAGCCACACTGCCCTTTACTACCACAAAATGAGAGGCCTAATGAAGGCCACAAGCAGCACAACTATATATAGCCATAATGACCACAGTTACTACTGTTGGATGTGCAAAGGAGAGGACCAGTTTTCCAGTCCCATTGCTGTTTTCTCAGCTCAGTGGTAGCCTTTATTGCAGGGATAATTGTTCCTTTGTTCTTCAGTGAAGGCGCCATTTTTCATCAGTGTGTAACGATACTGTACACTGCATCGATGAGCATTGATGATATGATTCAATTCAGCCGCAGTTTAATCATTTCAGTTAAGATTTAATATGGTTTAGTTTACTTGTTTGTTTACTTGTTTACACTATGAATGTCTGTCAAGATTTTAGGCAGCGTCAGGCAGAGGTAGAGCCTGATATTTCAAGTTTTTTTCTGGAACTTGGATTTCAAAGTGTGTGTTTGTGGTATGTAGGAAACAAGCAGGAGAGTGGTGAACACACACAAACACATTAACTTCAGACGCACCAGAGCACAGAGAGACAAAGTTACTGGGAAAGATTGACTTTTGACAGGTGTATCGATTTTGGTTTAGACCTGTGGTTGTATACCCATGTAGCAATATGCAGCTCTGACTTACGCGTCACTTTTCTGATACATTGTCGTCCATTATTACGGCCCTGCTGTATGTTGAATAAAAATACGCTGTAACATTATATGAGTGCATGCTATTGTGGATTACATGCTGACTGTACATACACATACATACTGTTTTGCTGAGCAGCCATGCCGGCTAGCTCCCTCCTGCTGTCACACACAAGACACAGCAGGCATGTACACCCACATTATAATGCGGGGCGGTGTCTCGCGATTGCATTATGCATGGAGCTCAGGGGAGGCCAGGCCAGTCGAGTGTGAGAGAGAGGCCCAGGAGCGAGCCACACTGTCGGACACATGTCAGCGCAGTCACACCACCTCTCCGTAGACCTCAAACATACACACACAAACACAGCCACACGACGTACGTACTCACACACATCGCTCAGTAGCCTGACAAATCTGTACACGGACTCACTCACCCGCAGCCTGTCAGACAAAAGTCAATGTGATCCGTTCCGTGTCTCGATTCCACTGTTTGTGAATTGGTTACACTAATGCGATACAACACAGGCTTGCATCAACCTGACGGACTTGTGATCAGTTTTTCAGAGAGAAGCTGCACCACATGCAACCTGGCACCGTGCAGTTGCTTAATGCCATTTGTGTTAATTATGTGGAACATTCACATGCTGTCGAGCCTCATTACACTACAGGTACTAATTGGCCTCTAAAGGTGGAAGGGAGCAGGTTAAATTCCCTGTAAAAATGAATAATTCTTTTGATGTTGAGTAGCATTATGGTTGTTGTGCAAAAGTCAACAAAAGGAGCTTGAATGTGCGTATCACGGATGTGTGTGTGAGTGTATGTACACATCAGTATGCCCACATGAGGAAAAGCACTATAAATATTTGCGCGTTCGTGTGTTTGACTGTCACACGCTGGTGTTATGCTGGTGGACGCTGTGGACGTGTTTTAGCAGACAGACAGCATGTTGGTCCTGTGAGAGCCGTATGGATTTTTTTTTTTTATTCTGTTTGTTTACACTGCCTTGAAGCACATGCCTGCTCTCCAGCCGGCTAATGCACACAGGTAAAGCTGGCCTTCCGTCAGTCACATCATCCACCTCCTGCTATGGGTTTGCCCCGCAGGCCTGCCCGTCGTGCCTCCAACTCTGTGGACAATGGATGGGTCTGACTGTCAGCAGCCTAAGGTGAGAGCGGGTCAATGAATATGAAACAGAAGAGACTACAATGCATTCAACAGGCAGCGGCACAAGGAGATCAGTTACTGCAGTGCCACTGTGTTCGTCTGTGCTCACAGGTGAGTGGGTTTTTCTTTTCATCCAGCAGTCAAACATATTGAATATTGAAATTTAAAATCATGGTTATAGATTGTTGAGGTGTATACGTTTTTAGACTTCATGACAAAATATTAAGTGTTATATGCTAGACTATCATAGTCACACTCTCCAAACTAAAATCCAGACTAATTCAAAGTAGTACTTTCTAGTATTAGTCCAGTATTAGTATTAGTAAAGTAGGTGGTCATCAATCAAGTGATTACCATGGGACTTCATGCATTCACTCTGTTAGCTGAACCAGGGGTGAAATTGGACAGGAGCAATTCATCATAATCATCATCAAATGTATATTTTTTTTTACACAAGATGGACAGTGTGAACTGCGAGGCACAGGAAAAATAATATTTATTTCTAGTCGTGGATACTTGGTAATTGCTGGAGCACCATGTTACTGCCAGTGTTTTTACTCTGTTCGGGTATGTTCAGGGTGGGGTGGAACTATCCCCAAGTCTATTCTGTGCTCCATTCCTCCTTTTCTTTTAAAAATAGTTAACTGCATTTCCACAAATAAAGTAGTCAAATAAAAGCTGGGCCTGGAATAGAGGCTGGGAAAAAAAATCATGGGTGGATAAACTCCTGGTGGCTGTCTTATTATGTGGATGCCAACTAAGCACAGTGTGTATTTCCATCACTAACTATAATAAATTCAACAGTATAATCGTGCTATTGTCAACACCTTGGTGTTCTGAATTACTCACCTGAAGTGAAGGAACTATGAAATGGTGTCCAAACACATTACATTTCCTTTAATTTATTCACAGTAAAAGTCCCCTGTTTTTTTGCTATTCAAAAACTTATTATGAAACAACAAAATCAGGAATGGTTGGGTTTTCATCAGCAGCAACTTAACACAACTATACAGATGAAAGCCAACATGAAACAGTAAAATAAGGCAGAAACTAAACTCCAAACCACAGAGATTCAGTTAGGAGCTCCAAAGTACCGAAAGCTGAACAGCCAAACTGCAAAAACAAGAAACAAAAGGCAGGGTTAAACAGTAGAAACACAAGGAATGTGTTACAAGTTTTCAGGGGGGTTTAAAACCCAAGACTCTGATGCCAAGCCCAGCCAGAGAAACACCGGAGACAGGAGGAAATAAAATCAAGTTCTTTTAATGAATACTAGATGGGTTCAAACCAGACAGGATATTCAACAGGTAATCAAAGTTCAGGAAGCATCCCACATGGTCCAGATCCCTGAACCCAGCCAACGGAGAATGAAGTCCAACAGGGTGTCCTGTTCACTATTCCTAAGTCCACTATTCCACGAGGACAAATGGGTTGACAGTGAGATGAATGAACAGCAAGGTTGCACCAGAGACTCTCCAAGTGAGCTGACAGGCAGGTTGGGTGAGTGATTCACCTGGGCAAAAAGAGGCAGACAGGCAGGATCAGAAAAATGAGAGTATTTCTCTAGCAAACAGACTAGCTTTCATAGAGATTGGTCTTGTCTTTTACCACACTAGTGCACAGACAACTTGAAGAATACTGGTGGTCTTCCCGGGGTTTATATACCGTCAGCGGGTGAAGATGATTGCTTGATGTGCCCCAGGTGTGCCCAATCAGCACCAGGGCCGTCCCCACCTGTCAGCCACGCCCAGCAGCGATGCAACAGCCAGACAGACAGACAGGGGAGAGACAAACAAGAGACAGAAAGAAAAGGGAAAACACCAGACACAAAAGGGCAGGAAAGGGAGCAGGGACTGCAGATCTCCACAGCTGGTTTGTAGATCTGACTCAACCAAGTCAGGCTGAGGTAGGCTGGGTCAAATTCAGATGTTTCCCTTGTGATCTAATCTAATCTACTCTAACTGATGGTCCTCGGGTCCTTTATGAATCAGATCCTTTTCACTGGAAAAAAGACCCTATCGAAACAGTTGACATCATGTTCTGTCCATTATCCAGCTGCCTTTCCTCAAATTTGCAACATGCAGTATAATTTCTGCTTGTTTTAATTTCGACACATTTCACTATCTAATGTAAACGCTATACTTATACTTATATTTATATAAATATATATAAAGAAAAGTAGAACTCACAAATTTATCTGCAATTTACAGGTTAACAATTAACAGGTGCAAGAAGTGCTCACTTTTGTGAATCGGGCTCCAGAGTAACATGAACATTGTTTCTGGAAAAAACATGTTGGATTTTTTTTAATGCAAACTGCCAAAGCTTTGAGAACTCAAATTCAATTAACTTCTACTGTATTGGGCTGGTGACAGGTACCTCAAAAACTTAGCCAAATGAAATCAAAACAAGGTAGAAAGACACCACTGGGCCATTCAGAGAATGTGCGTTATTGTAATATGAACTGACCCTTTAAAACATGATTCATCACTAATAGATAATGTGTTGTTTGTATTAGAGTTTATGAATTATTAGTGTAAGTTGTCCTGTAAAGTAGGACGCCTTTCATTCCCTGTGTTTCTGTCCAAAGTAAAAGCTGCAGCACTGCACCGCCTCGCTGCTCAGCGTATGCCTCAGTTAACCTGGACTGTGTTGTACACGCCCTGAGGCATGCTGTCAAAAAACCTTGCCTGATGACAACCTGACAACTCCATCCATCTTATTTACCCGCTGGACAGCGCAGATCTGCCGTGGCAATCAATAACGCTCACAATTAGTTTCCCTCCTGGGTGTGGAGGCAGAGGGAGGTACACGAGGGGGGGTACGGGGGTTGGCCGGCGGTCCCTGACACAGCTGGACAGAGTGTACGTGTGGCCCGGGTCCATGCCAGCCACATGTCCTGACATTAGCAAACATCTCTTGGGAGGCGGTGACATTTCCATATGTCCAGTAGAAAAGAGAGAGAGACAGTTCGTCTGCAGGCATGCATGTCTGCGCGCGAGTGTGTGTTTTCTCCGTTATGTGTGAGCACTCATGTGCATTGTTTTGTTTTTCACCTTGGCTTGGTGACCTGGAAAATCTCCTCCAAAGGGCAGCGAGACGCTGAGGAGGACTCTCCGGAGGAAGCTGATGGATCTATATCAAGCCGTAAAAATAGATAACTGTCATTCGTCATCGGGGTGTCTGGAAGTTAACCCTGACCAACAGGGCTTAGCCGCACACAGCAGCCACAGAGCATACAAGTCCCAGCATGCTTCGGTGTCATTTGGATGCCCTTAGCAACCTGGCATGACTACAGGCGGGTGATTGATACCAGCTCTCCTCTTTACGATTATCTTTTTATGTGGTAAAATAGATTAGATCAGGAACAATATAAGGAGAAAAAATCGAATAAGAAAGACATATTGCCTGAATTCAAGTGATTCATTAATCTGAGCAGGTGATAGATGCTAAATATGACCTGTCATTCAGGAATGACTGAGATGAAATGACTGAAAACTGTTTTTTTGTCCTTTATTTACCCTTTTGGCCACTGACATGTCATTTGAGCAGTAATCCAAAGAAAAAACAAATAGATTACAAAATAATGGAACAATCTGAAATGAAGAGCATTACTAAAAAACACTTTTGCAACATTAATTATAACTACAAAACATCAGGTTTTTTCACATATTGCAGTATTTTTTTTTACATCCCTTGTTGTCACACAGTATGTCACCTAATACCTCTAAATCGAGCGACACTGTACACTGCTTTCCCTTCAAATAAAGGTGAAATCTCTAAGGTCACTGTTGAAGGTCAATTAACGAGTTTTGCCTAATAAGAATCAGAAATACCTTGGATATCGTCCCTTTTCTCTCGTCTCCCTGCTCAGTTTCCAGCATCACACACTTGGCTGAGGTACCCATCGTGATGTCTTCATCGCAAACAAATTACCTTTTTTCAACCTATTCCAGTGAGCACTCACATGTCTTAACGCCTCCAAATGCTTATCTGGCAGAAGTACGACACATCAAAAAGCCACATTTCCTCTTTTATGTTTTTAGAAATTATTAATGTTGCTAAACCTTTTTAAAATCCTAAGAGAATGGCAAATACATATTCGATTTCCCTGGAGGGCAGCGAAGAAAGTCTGCACAAGCAAGTTGTTCTGCAGGAATACTGCACCACGGTGAAAAATGTATTAACTCAGCATTACAAAAACGCAAAACAAATAAGAGATGTACCCTCTTTTAATAAATGAGGCTTCAGCACTGAGAAACCTGAGGACAACTGTTTCTCAAGGCAGAGACAGCACTTCAGGCAGGAGCAAGAATGTGCTGTTTTGTAGTATTAAAGGAAGAAGTCTAATTTATCCACGTTCGCTACGAAAAAATGTATCTTGATTGTTATTAAAAAGAACACGTTTCCCTTTCGTTGCCCCACTAAAAGACTGCTGAAAAAGTAGAATAATCTGTAAAAAAAAAGCTGAAGGGCATAACCTAAAAACTGAAGCTGTGTCAGTTCAACTGTACAACTTGTATATCTCATCAACCTGGATGTCCTTGAAGGTTAAAGACAGGGGTCTCAGCAGCCTGTGGTGCCATTAAATCACTGTGTGTCAGCGTTAAACTTTGATCATGACAAATAATGGTGTTTTCATGTGAGCCCACGCATTGGACATCAATAAAGCCTAATGGCGTGTCAGCCCTATTAATGGATTACTGCACAGAGCTCATAAAAACACAATATCCCATCAAGTCTAAAGGCCCTAATGATCCCACAGTGTCTAGTAAAGTCACTGTAGGTCCCATCCCCTGATGGATATCAGCTCTTAGTCCATTTCATCTCACTGCTGTTTAAGAGAACATAGAATGTAAAGGGAGGACGAGCCGGTATGATTTCCTGCAGTGGTATGCAAGATAGGAGACTCCCAGTGTAGTCTTAAGAGTAGTAAAAAAGTGGACTGAATATTAAACTGGTAGTAAAGGTGAAGAAAAATGTGTTGGTTTATGTGATATGAAGGGAATATGAAGGTTCTAACACCAGTAAATTTTCAAATCATACCCACAGT
>JAPZEA010000022.1:1468724-1479796 GCA_029783685.1 Heniochus monoceros | reverse complement strand
AATTATTTGTGTCTGATTCTTATTAATTATTTCTGAGCTTGAAAACTTGTAATATCAACCCGTAACATTCAACTGAATAAACGGACAAACATAAAAGACAGAAGCATGAAGACGTTAGCTGAGAAGGAGAAATTGTCACAGTTCTCACCATCAGTTCAGGTGAGTGCAGGTAAGAATCAGTCAACCTGCAGTTCACACCCAGTCACATCTGTCATCTTTCCAGACTGTTGATTTATTTTAATATAAAGCATTAAGTGTGTTTAAGTGGAGTCATAATTCCCTCTGAACGCCCCCATTACACACTCCTGATGACTTCATAGTTACACAGAGTCCCTCACTCCTGCTCATGTCTATCTGAGCACCACAGATCTGAAGAACAGTGTGACTTGTGCTCTGGAACCAGGTACATTTAAGAACCACCTTGTGCCTGATCACAGCGCTCCTGATGAACACCGTTAAACCCGAGACTGAACACAGCAGAAGGAGGTCGGGGTCAGAGGTTACCATGTAGTCCTCCTTGCTGGCGGAGTGATCTCGGCGCAGCCAGCTCATGGTGTCTTCAGCGTTCCACTTTACCACTTTCCTGCTCTCTGGACTTGCATTCCTGCACAGGACAGACATCAAAGGTTAGCCCGCCCCCCGGCCAACGAACTCAGCAGGATAGAACTCTGATTGGTCTGCTGCGACTCACCTGGAGTCAATCATCTTTTTAGCGGCTTCAGCGTATTTAAACAGCAGCTTCCGGGCCTCCTCTTTGTACTTAATGCGCGACAACCTGAGACGCACAATGTTAATATATCAATATATAAAACAGAATAATCCAAACGTTAATCTGATCAGTCATTTCAGCAGACAGGCACCTGATGGGAATGTAGTTCATGACCTCTCTGAACATGGACGGCGAGATGACGGGGTCACAGTCACTCGGCAGTAAGGGGTCATGACCTTTGTCGATCACTTTCCTCTCCAGCAGCCAACGGTTGAACGACTCCCGCGGTGGATCGATACCTGAACCACAGACAGACGGTCAGAGAGACGGACAGTCAGACGGACAGTCAGAGAGACAGTCAGACAGACGGACAGTCAGAGAGACAGTCAGACAGACGGACAGTCAGAGAGACAGTCAGACAGATGGTCAGATGGACAGTCAGGCAGACGGACAGTCAGAGAGACAGTCAGACAGACGGACAGTCAGATAGACAGTCAGACAGATGGTCAGAGAGACAGTCAGACAGACGGTCAGACGGACAGTCAGAGAGACAGTCAGACAGACGGTCAGACGGACAGTCAGACAGACGGACAGTCAGAGAGACAGTCAGACAGACGGACAGTCAGATAGACAGTCAGACAGATGGTCAGAGAGACGGTCAGACGGACAGTCAGAGAGACGGTCAGACGGACAGTCAGAGAGACAGTCAGATGGACAGTCAGAGCGACAGACAGATGGATGGTCAGAGAGACGGTCAGACAGTCAGACAGTCAGAGAGACAGTCAGAGAGACGGTCAGACAGGTGGTCACATGGACGGTCAGACGGACAGTCAGAGAGACGGTCAGATGGACGGTCAGACGGACGGTCAGGCGGACGGTCAGGCGGACGGTCAGACGGTTTACACGCAGTACATGTACCTTCAGATGGTAACAGTACTCTGAAGTACAGTTCAACCATCCACATGAGCAACAAGTCCCAGTTAAAGACCAACAAGTCCCAGTTAAATACCAACAAGTCCCAGTTAAAGACCAACAGGTCCCAGTTAAAGACCAAAGTAGCAGGCCAAAACAAACATGTTCCAAGTCCAGATGCGCTAGAGAACGACCTGCATATACACAGCGTTTACACACATCCATCGACGGTTTGACCATCAGGAGCAACTTCAGTTCAGTGTCTTACTCAAGGACACTTCAACATGCTGAGACTGAGACACATCCGATCTACAGTAAGTCTCACGTCCCCGGCATCCATGTCACCGCCACTTTTCATTCATCCATTGAAACATCACAGCTGTCTGTAGCTGCAGTGCACCAGCTGTGTTTCTCACATGAGGACTCCAAACGACACATTAACTATGATTACATGAATTCTACGTGTCCTCCAGAGACCCAATGAAAGACAGAACACAATCTAGATGTGGTGCAGGTCCAGTTGATCAGCCAGGTGGGACCTACCTTCTCTCTGGTGGCACAGTTCATGGTAGTGTTGCCTCAGTTTGGTGACCAGCTGAGCTCTCTGCAGCTCTATCTCGGGGTGGGGGGGCAGGTGGTTGGCAGGAGGCCGCTCTCTGATCACAGCGTTGGTCTGGACGTCCAAATCCCAGTAGACACTGAAAACAAGGCAAGTTTGTTTGTATGGAGCCTTCATCGACCAGGACATTCAAAGAGCTTCACATGAGACACAAGAGGCATTCAGAGACACGAGACAATACAAAAAGATACAAACAACAACAAACAAACAACCACAAACAACAAACAAACAACAAAAAACAATCAATAACAAACAACAACAACCACAACCACAAACAACCAAACAACAACCACCACAAACAACAACCAACAAAAAACAAACAATAAACAATCAATAACAAACAACAACAACAACAACCACAAACAACAGCAACAGACGACAACAAACAACAACAACAACAACCACAAACAACAAACAAACAACAACAATAAACAATCAATAACAAACAACAACAACAAACAACAACAACAGACAACAACAACCGTTCAACAACCACTCAACAAAACGCTATCACCCACAAGCTAAAGATGGTAACTGTGGAGGGGGCGTGGCCTCAGTACTCACATAGCTGGCCTGTATGGAGAAGAATGGATACAATTAAATACCAACAAATTCTGGAAGCAAATATCACACTGTCTGTAAAAAAAAATACTGAAAATGAAAAGAGGATGGCTTCTACAACAGGATAATGATCCTAAACAACCTCAAAATCCACATTGGACGACCTCAAGATGCACAAACTAAAGGTTTTGCAGTGGCCTTCAGAGTCCCCCAACCTAAAGATAATCATAAATCTTTAGATCAACCTCATAAGAGCGGTGCATGCAAAACGGCCCAAGAGTCTAGAACTAGAAACCTTTTGCAAGGAAGCCTACTCTTAAACGTACGGAGGGTGTCTGCCCCCTGGACTGAGACTGAAAGATGGCTCCACAGGGGAGCAGCTTAATAGTGGAAGGTTCAGTTCCAATTCCACATTTAGAGACTTTAAGTAAGCCTACATTCTGGGAACGCTGTGCTCTAGTTGGGTAATAGGGTACATCAAGCTCTCTAAGCTGTGATGGAGCCTGACCTTCACCTTTGTAGGTAAGAAGAAGCATTTTAAATTCTGTTCTAGATTTTACAGGGAGCCAGTGCAGAGAGGCTGATATGGGAGTGTCTTTGGGAGTGTGGTTAAAACAGTGAGTGGTAAGAAGCAAATCAAATCTGATAATGAGATAAACGCATTCCTAAGGCTAGTCATACCAATAATTAGTTTATCTGATTTAAGGACTAAACTTGTTAAATACTCAGAGAATCCAGATAAAAATTCAGAATATGGACGAGGAGTGCGGAACAGTATAAATAAAATTTCCAGATTCTGGTTTTCCAGATTTGGTGTGAAAGACTAAAAACAAGGCTTTCAAATTAGTTAGAGTTGAGTTTAGGTTTGGAATTGATTCATAGCTTGATTGATTGCTTTTGTCTTTGAAATACTTTGTGTTGAAAAGTTTGGTAGTAATAATAATTGTAATAATAATGCCAAACTGTTATTTATGCTATTTACTGAATTTACAGACATTTTTTTTAAATTTCACACATGGTCAACCCATGCTGTAATGTTTGCAAGGTCAAAACAGGCAAACTGAAAACACAGCATATTATTGTAAATAATGTTGAGTGATGCTTTGTCTGACATGCCTTCCCTCGTCTGCTTCCATGTGAGGCAGTGGGGCATATGGCTTCTCTGCATATTGATCATTTTTGTGCTCCTTAAGATACAGACTGGCTCTCATGGCTGTGTTGTGAAGGATGCAGCACGTGACTATAACCTACCATACCATACTGGGGGGATTATACACCATTGCATCTAAATCTGCTTTTTAGAATGCCAAACTGCTTGTTTTGATATGTGCTGGGTTGTAAGCTGCTTCCTCGTCACTTGTTGGATTGTGCACAGGAGTGATCATCCATGATTAGAAGAGAGAGGGTGGACATCAGAGAAGCAGCAGAGAAAACAGTATGTAGAGCAGAAATATTTTCACATCTAACTCAGGAATTAGACTGGAGAGACTTAAATATGTCAGACTTCAACAAAAAAAAACAAAAAACAAAAAAAAACAGTGCTGTTTTTTTTCCCCCACAATGGAATATTAATTTTTACAGTCGAATGTATTGATTTTTTTACGATTCAAATATCAGTTTGAACTTAGAATATTTGTTGACAGCCCTAATAGGAAAAGTAATAATGGTAATGTATTAATAGAAGTTGCAGTGGATGTCAGGCAGGGCCATGGTAGGAGACGTGGCTGTTCCAGGTTCAACCACTCACCATGGGAACCTGTGAGGCAAGAAAGCACAAAGACTCCAGAGAAGAGGCCAAGTTAGTGATATGTCATGATAATATTTGAGCACATACAGATGGAGAGGAAAAGAAGAGTAGAGGAGCTCGGTGTATCATTGGAAGTCCCCCGACAGTCTAATCCTATAGCAGCATAACTAAGGCCTGATCCAAGGCAAGCCTGAGCCAGTCCTAACTGTAAGCTTTATCAAAAAGGAAAGTTTTAAGCCTACTCTTAAATATGGAGAGGGTGTCTGCCTCCTGGACGGCGACTGGAAGATGGTTCCACAGGAGAGGAGCTTGATAGCTAAAGGCTCTGGCCCCTGTTCTGGTTTTAGAGATTTTAGGAACCATAAGCAAGCCTGCATTCTGGGATCGCAGTGTTCTAGTGGGGTAATAGGGTACTATGAGCTCTTTAAGATAAGTGGTGCCTGACCATTTGATGCTTTGTAGGTAAGGAGAAGGATTTTAAATTCTATTCTATTCCTCCTCTCCCTCTCCATCTGTGCGCATTCATTTTCCATTGATGCATGTTACTAACTTGGCTTGTTCCATGGAGTCTTTGTGCTTTCTCCTCTCACAGGTTCCCATTAATTGTGGCTGTGTCTGTATTGTAGATCGTGGTTGTGCCTATTACCGTGGCCCCACTTCATGCCCACTGCTACTGTTATTACTATTTGTCATTTTTCTAATATTATAATTATTTCTATGATTATTATATACATATATTATGATATATTCATATGTCCATATCATATCATATACTTTTATTATTAGTCATATTTCAATGATTATTATTATAGCTGTCATTGTTATTATTGTTGTTGCTGTAAATCTCTCTCTCTCTCTCTCTCTCTCTCTCTCTCTCTCTCTCTCTCTCAATGTATTCATCTGTGGAAAATAGAAAATATTTGCATTTAGACTACCAAAGTATGGAAGTTCACTAATGATAAAACTACTCAGCAAGTACATATACTGTTAATAGAAATGAAGCAGTCAATCTGCTTGGTTTGAAGGTGAGCAGGGACAGGTTTATTAGTTACAAGCATACAAGGACAGAATTGTGAGTGTAACAGATGTTTTGTTGCAGAGAAATTGTATGTGTAGATTTTCAGTTTTGGCAGTTCATGTCCATCCTCTGCAAACCCCAGGGTACAGGTTTTGTCATCCTGTTAGACCCTGCCTGCTATGCAGAGTCAGGCTACTTCCCAGCATGGTCCATGGGCTTTCTTATTTGTCAGCTGTGACTGTAAAATATACAGTATATGCTCCTGCAAAAAATGTTCATGTTTGAAAAATGTGGCACAGTTGGTTGACAGCATTGTTACACTATGACAATTTTTCTTACTTTCATTGTTATTGTTTCTGTATAACTCATTTTGAGCTAAGCATGCATGAAATCAGGGTTATGTCCTCAAAAACTGCCTTGTGATATGATCAACACAAGACTAATCAACATTTCTTTTTTGGCACTAATAATCTTCCATTTAAACCACTGCATACAATTTAGAACATTACCAAATACCACTGATCCCATCATTGGCCTTACCAATGAAATAATTTTCAAATCCTCCAGAAAGGCCTGTCTTCCAACTGTGATACACAGTCACAACCTTTATATTTAATTAATTGGTTAATTTATACCACAGAGGAGAACTGTTTGAACAGGTGAGAGCACCAGGGCTTCATGTTCCACAGCAAGAGAAGAAGAATACTGAGATTTTGTGCTAAACAGCCTGCATTCAGTGTCCCCTCAGCCTGTCCTTGACCAAGCCAGGGCGCAACCACAACAAACCACTTAGAAAAGGGAAATTAAATAGAATGACCACAATAGCACAGAGAGAAAGCAGACATGGCAGGGGCTTTCCTCTGTGTCATCCCACAAGGTCAAAACAAAAAAAAAACCTAATCTCTCTGATCCCTATAACACACAGCTTCTTAAAATTTACTCAAGAAAATGATTTCAACCGGTCAACTGACCTGGATTAGCATTGCACCGAATGTTGGATTGATTGGAGAGGATAATGAATCATAGCTGTTAACTTGTCTGATTGACTCATGCCCCCTGCTGGTATATTTTAATCACTGACTGTGGTTCGTTTTTTAAAAATCATTGAACCACAAGGTTTTACAAATTCAGGGAATATTCATCTTTTGACAAATGACAGCATACAATTTAAAAATTATTAATAGAGTAGACACCAACAGTAAGTAGACAATATGTGAGCAAACAAGTAAAATTTTCAGAGACACATTAAATAAATGAGATTTACACTAAAGAGTTCCTAATCTTGTGCAAGTTTCAAGTAACAGGCAACAATCTAGAGTAACACGCACACCATATATACACACCTGAACCATATATACACACCTGAACATTACGCCCATATGTGATAGTTGCACATGTCATTCCAAAACTTTGGGCATTACTGTGATGCAACACCAGCCTCCACACTTCTGGTTTCAGGCGTTCTGCCAGATGTTGGAAACTGGCTGTGGGGATTTGCTCCCATTCAGACAACAGAATTACAGACTGGTATCATGCTGATCATCAGCAAATTTATTGTCACGATAACCAATGAACTGCCAGCCACAAGCTGACTCCACCTGAACACCTGGACATTGGTGATGCCATTGAGACTGAAATCAAGTAAGCAAGTAGTGTTGGTAACTGTACTGTTTTTGCAGTGAGTATGTACTCTACTTGAACTAAAACTATGGAATGTCACTGCCACTGCACCAGGAATTTAAAGAGAAATACTGGTGCTGACAGAGATGCACCACAGAAGAAGAAAAGGTACTCTCAGTCTGACTGTGGAAGCACAGGGAGATGCTTAGAGAGGTAAAGAGGGCATCGCGAAGAGGACCTTGCAGCCTGAACCCTCGGAGGACATTGCAACGGGGAAGGGAACAAAGAGTAAAGTCGCCAAAAATGTGGACGGACCAAGAAAGAGACAGAGTGTCTCTGGGTCACTGAACTGGATCAGAGACAAACCGCTCAGCTTCCAGGCCTGCCATTCCCTGCAGCTGACAGCAGTGCACTGGCTACACTGCAGGAGGTGACTCAGGAGTTGTCGGAGAATCACTAATCACGATTAGCCTCAAGAGGCGTCACTCTGGTTTGTTTTTGTTGGCCGACTGTTGTATTGAGTCTCAAACTCACTCACTCATTGGTAGCTGAACTGTGGGTTTTGTATTGAGCACTGACTGCCTCCTTGGTGGAGGTCTGAGAGCTTTTTCCAGTTATGTATCTAGTTATTATTATGGATTTTCCATGAGTCTATACACACTGACATAAGAACCATAAAAATAACATAAACTTAGTAAGAAAGTGAAAATATTAAACAATAATAGGCTCATAATAGGCTATTTTTTCTATTTGAAAGTTCAGGCCCCACAGTTAGAAACATTCTGGCCCTTGGACAAATGTAGTTGATGACCCCTGTTATAGAACCACAGAGTCCGCAGAGTTGAGGAGGTCGGGGTGGATGGATGGGCTAAAAAAATGTCAGACTTTAACATTTTGTTAAAGGTAGTCAGCATTGGTTTCTTTTAACTATGACCATGGTTGTTCCCAAACCTTGACCATGTGTTTATTATACTTGCAATGATGACAAAGGTTCTCTACCGTTAACTTAGGTATTACTTTAACTCAAACCATGATCTATCTATTTTTTTTTCGTAATGGTTCATTTACATATTCAGATTTATATACATTATAGATAGTAATGTGACTGTTACTTTTTCCAGCATTCAGTGTTCATGTCAACATTCAGTCCTGTGTGTGTGTCATGTTGATGTTTTGGCTGGTGTCCAGGACGATGCTTGCTGGCACCCATGGAATCCAAGCACGAGCAACAGGATGCTGGATGCAGTTCACTTAATGGCAACCAGTGTCATTAATAACAAGGATTTTCTGAGAGTTCACATTGTACCTTTAAAATGAAATGGCCATATGAATGTGTTATTTATAATTTAATACATAGATTCAAAGAAAGTATTTTTTAAGTTTAAAATTCACTTTTAGATATGCATGGGTAAATACATAATTACAAAAAAGCAAAAGTAGACAAATATATAAAGAAGCACTTGTTAATATGGCATTATGTTTATTGCATGTAATGATTTAAGAACATTATTAAAGTAACATTTTTACTGTGGCACTGCAATTTTGAAGTGATGGATTTATCTGGGAGGCATTTACAGCCTAAAAATAGCCTTTTTTTTCTTAAATGGATGCCAAACAACATTTTAAAAGGCATTTTTCAATCTTCCGTGAAAAGTCATTATCCGGACAGTGAATACCAAATGAATAACAACACAAAAACATCATCTTAGCAGTGTGGGCTGTACGATGTGGGGCACTTGTGAGAGTTGCACAGCATTGTTGCAGGCGGTGGGGGTGAGGGTGCGGGAGTGTGTGGGGGGGGCACATAATAAATCACCACCTCTTCTTGCCCTTGACAAGGTTCCTGATTTTGAACAGCCCCTATTCTTGACAGTGCTACTCTCAGAACTTGGCTTTTGTGTTCAGTTAACAATAGGAAAGCACTGTTAGTTAAGGCTAAACTCAATTGCAACCTTGCTCGCTCTTAAATATATCTCCTGTATAATAATCCATCACGGTGGGCAACAGCTCTGAAATGAACCACGTGTTTGCACAAATTCACATGTGAAACAGTTTGCCTGCATTCAGAGCTTAGAAACATGTTGATTATGAAGGAACTAATGAGTGAATTGATGTAACTCTTAGTTTGACTCAAGCAAAAAGAGCAAATTCTTGCTTATTTCAGACATTTAATTCTGTTTGTCTGTGTCACCCTGATTCTCCCTGACCTTATTTGTCTTCAATCTTTTCTGTCCGTTAAAAGATCAATAACTGTTTAACCAGGAATGGTTTTACAGGAGCCAAGACAGCAGAACCAGAAAAAAAACACCCCAAAACATAGAAAAACATCTAAAACGAATTAGAAGATTTACAAAGTACATAAGATCAAAAGGATAAAATAAGAAAAACAATAAGTAAATAGGTAATATCAAATAACATAAAACAGAAATGCAATAGATTAAAATTCTTTGACATAAACACATAAAATGGATAACTAAAGTTCAAGTAATTCCAATAAAAAGTTATAGCGAGATCAGCCTGCCTCCAGTTCAAAGAGAATGGATCCATAACTCCAATAACTTGCGATGAAACACTGCACTGGTTTCATTATAAATTCTAAAATGCTAATTAACCAAACTGTGATTAGCTACACCTCCTTTGCAGCTTGTTTTTTAGGTAAGGACTCAATTTAAGGGGGGGGGCTCATTTGTCAATGTGCAGAGGAGTCCCATAGACTTCTATAAGCAGCCTGTCAAATGTTATTGATTAAAGAGCGAGAAAAGTCCACATTTGGAGGAGGTTCGGGTGGTTGGATGGGTTTATCACAGGACTTTCAGCCAGGAGACTGGAGTTTGTGTCCCATGTGAACACTGATTTCTTTTTAACTTATGTATGTACTGTAAGTGAAGTAACGTAGCATACCTGAAGTAATGTAACTTAACGTGCATAACAAACATGCTTATTTTCACCCAAACCATGATCTTTTCATAAACGGGTATTGGCAACTAATTTTTCCGCCATCGTCAGCCATATTGTTCTGTTAAACTTAACCAGCTAGTTTTGGTTCCTAAGCCTAATCAAATTGCAACTGTTTCACAGCATTACCCGTTTATTATTGTTCTCAGCAAGCTTTATTCTGAAAGTCTAACCAGACATTGCGTATTGATTTCAGCTAATTTGACCGCAGAGCCTTGCATGGGCAAAAGTGACCCCCAATTTTTCTTTGCTGCGGTGGTGTTGTGATGAACTATTGTAAGAAAAGGTCTTTATGACATCTAACTCTCAGTCCTGGACCATTTCTATAGTTTAATTTCTTAAAAGGTTCAGTAATTTCCTAAAACAGCTGGTCACTGCCCTGTTTTTAGCAAATATTATTCAACCTGAAGGAAACAGTGCAGCTGTTCGGAGCTATTTTCTCATGGGTTAATCCACATTTGGTACTCTAGTGAGGGTTTGGCAGCAGGACGGTGTATGTCTGAGGCAAACTACACTTCAGACTGTGTGTTCATGGTAATGATGGAAGAAGTCACCCAGTGCAACAGTGTGATTGATGTGTTTAGTTTTTGGATGACAGTGGAGCTCTATGGCACAGAGGGATATGATGTATCAGGCTTTGATACACACACAGTACTTGTTAGTGGATAAATTCAGTGTTGCTTTAGGACTTTTTATGTTGACAGTAAGAAAAATAGGGAATATCAGATGAATTATACTTTCTCATAATTAATTACTTAATCTACAAGACCTCATATGGGTTCATTGCGAGTGGCACAGCAGGCCAGCTGAAGTCCATACACACTATTTTTGCACACACTTTGGTCTGAAATAATTGACAAGTTTGCAAACGTCTTACGGTGCAAATATTGCCGTAAACTATGCCAAACACTCTATCAAAACCACTTCAAAT
>JAPZEA010000022.1:882004-892102 GCA_029783685.1 Heniochus monoceros | reverse complement strand
TTTAGGTTGTGTGTGTATATTTAAACTGCATACAGAACTTGTTTTGGGTGTAACGTGTGTTTAACAAATTTTTTTTGTGTCTTTGGAGCACTGTTAAATATTGAAATATTTTAATTTATTTTGTTTCTCTTATTCATGGGGGGACACTTGGTATGGTTCTTTTTTTTTTTCTTTCTGGTTATTTTCATGATATTATGATTTTCATCATTACTGTTCATTAACAGTTTTCTTAAAACACTTTCTCATTTAGACTTTTGTCAACTCTCTCTGTTGTTTGTCTTTGTAGGTGACTCTATGACCTACCACCATGGTCGTCCATTCTCCACTTATGACCATGACAACGACATCGCTGTAACAAACTGTGCCCTGTCCTATAAGGGAGCATTCTGGTATAAAAACTGCCACCGTGTCAACCTCATGGGACGATATGGAGATAACAGTAACAGCAAGGTATGATATGATTTCATAGCCTGTAGTATAGTTACTGTCTTAAAATGGAAGGTGACTCTTAAATTAGGCTCACTGAGGGGCTGCTGGGGTCACTGAGAGTCCTTGATGGAGCTCCGTTAGTCTTTGAAATGAGGGTATTACAGGATTCCTGAAGAGAGCTCAGGTGTATTTGAATGGGTTTCCTCAAACTGGGGTTTCACTGGCATACAGTTAGGATCAGTGAGTCGGTCAGAGTGTTTCGAGAGTCTTTGATGGGGTTTCATCGAACTTGCCATCCGGGCACAGGTACAGGTCCCAGAGGAGCAGAGGGGCTTCCTCTGGGAAAATCCTGGTACCCACCAGCATACCAGCCCTCAACAGGGGAACTCACTGAGGGAACTATTGGTTGGAGAAACTTTCTAAACTTTGTGAAAAGCTGTCTACAACTGATTTTTAATTAATCTCCCATCTTCTGAATTTTGGAAATTCCATTTTTTTAACACTTCTGTTGAATTAGACATCTGTTGGTGCTTTTGTGCCACAGAACAGAATAGATGTATAGTCAGCAATTTGAGGTGTGTCCCTTTCAACCTTCTTGCTTGCTAATTTTGAACCACAGCCTATATTTTACATTAGCTAAAAACAAACAAATGAATGCCAGTATGTTATATGAATTGCATTTACACCTATGTAAGATCCAAACACAGTGCAACCCAGACTACCTCTAGATGTGGTCTGGCAGATCTGATCACATTCTGATCATGACACATTTCCGCCTGGCAGTAACATGTTTTTTTCCTTACCTGGATAATGTGTGGATACAGATGGCATTTCACTACCATGTGTAAATAGGGTGAGGGTGTCTTTGCCCAGCCCAAAAACTTTGGCACTGTACCTAATTTGACAGACAAGACAAGATATATTTTGGAGTTTGGTGAATTGTCCGACAGCAGTGTTCATGTTGGTTGCTTTGGCTCTAATATGAATCTGTGTCAGAAACATGGCTCAGGACCTCCACCTTACTACTTCAACTTCTATTCTGATGAACATCATTTGTCCATTTCTCTCCAGGGTGTGAACTGGTTCCACTGGAAAGGCCATGAGCACTCAATCGAGTTCGCTGAGATGAAGATCAGGCCATCCAACTTTAGAAACCTGGAGGGGAGGAGGAAACGATCATAAATGATCCACCACCACCACCACCACCAACAACAACATTGATACTACTCTGTCTGGACTCCCTATAAACCACTTTGACTCCCACACCCATACACCCTGCAGCAACCAAAGCCACTGCCAAGAGCCTTGCTGCCTCCACACAAAACCAACACTCCTTCCCTCCTCCCATTCGCTCACAGATCAGCCTCAACTCCATGATACAGTTGTGGAAATGCTGCCAGTGTGGAAATCAATGTGCATGTTACAAACTGGACTTAAACCCACACAGATTCTACTCACGCACCAAAGAGAGCAAAAACAACTCCATCTCACATGATTCTGATCCTTTCTCTTGTGTTGCAGCATTTGTGGGGAGGCAAGTGTGCAGCTTATGTTGTGTACAGTAATTAATACAATTCCCTATTTCACATCCAAGTCACATTTCGGGTTTCACAGAAAGGCTGTTTATAGTACAACGTGGTCTTGTTTAGATTCAGGGCCTCTTTGCTAAAACCGATAATACAGTGATAACTCAACTGGATTATCCTAGAAATTTTATTCCTTGTACAGTACTGTACATGTATACATCTGGTGTAAACATTTGAAAAAAGATATTCCTCAGATGGCACTTCTCAGATGTCAGATATCTCCATCTAACTTGCCATTTGTTTGTCTTTGTGCAACTTAACTTGTCTCTGTGTCACTTTGTCCTCCTCAGGTTCCCTCATCTCCCACAATATAAGTCAACATCCAATGTGATAGAAATGGAAATGAAAAGAGAAAAAAAAAAGTCCCATGTCCATGTGGGTGGCAATGTTTCCATTCATCATGTGAGTCCCTGAAGGCATCATGTTACAGCCACAGTATTGTGTTTTAAAAAGCTAAAAATCAGAGAAAAGAAGATGTGTTTTGATTTGTTTTGTTTCTCATATAAATCCAAGACAGGACCTCTTACTCAATATATAATGAAATGCGGTGATTCCATTTTTTTTCTTTCTTTTTGCAAAATGTGAATACATTGCATATATGTGGAACAAGAGAATGTCATGTGTTGTTCACACAAAAGATGCTGATGCTCAAATAATGAAAAAAGGCCAATCCATTTGACATAGTAAAATCTCTTTACTTATGTTGATGACTATAGTGTTTGAACAGGACAAAATTAGAGGACTAGTTACTGTTTCTACCCTACACCCCTGCTCCCATCCCCTGCTACAGCAGCATACTAAACCACTGACCATCTAAAGAATTCTTGTGTAAATTAAGTTTGTTTTTATTGCTTTGTTTGTTTATAACTGGGTGAACAAGAGGTCTTTCTCTGTAAACTGTATTACAATAAAACAGTTCGTTTAAAAGAAAGATGTTCGGGAGTTTGATTTGTTGACGTTAGTGATAAAGAAAAGCTCACAACAGATCTTGACTCAAAGTCCACTTTCTAGTTTTTTCTGGCTGGATGTTGTGACAGTCCAGCCACATGCAGGAGTCCCACTGGAATGCTTGTGCTGGTACCTGTTGATTTACCGGTGACACTTTACAACATGGCACACACAGCTGTGAACAGTTACTCAGGAATCAGTGGAACAAATCAGGAACCTAACCTGACAGCTGATGAATCAATAATAAGTAGTTCCTGAAGTCTCTGTCACCAGTCTGTGAAAGTGTGTGTGAATTGGTTAGTGCTGACTTGTGTTGTAAAGCGTTTTGAGTGGTCAGAAAGATTTGAAAAACATGATCACATTTTTTTTGAAGGGGAGGCCATATCTATTTGCCAAGTAGTGACATTTAGTTGGCATTTAGTTGGGAATAATCAATATTTTCTTGTTATGTTTCCTTATTCTCAGATTATTCCCTTCCTTAAATAATCCCCACACTGACAAATACGACTGTATGTAACTTAGAAAATTCCTTTCAGTGTGGATCTGTATGTTATCATGATGCTGCCTATTTGATCCCCTCCACCACTGATGAAGATGAGGATGACCACTGGGGCTTTGATGAGGAAACTGAAATATATAAATACATAAAGTCCTGCAGTAATGCACTTCCATGTATTAAATTACTAATGTAGTTTCTTTGACGACCGTGGCCACTAGATGGCACTGTCCGATGTGATTGTCTCAAATCAAAGAGTCAGTTAAGGGAACAATAGCAGCATAGTCCTTTCTTTTACGATTCACAGCGCATCACAGGATAACTATCTACTCTCTTATACTTAAAAACATTTCGGTGAGGACAAAATATTTCATCGATGGGGTTTAATGCAGGAAACCTTGCATAATCTACGAAACTAGTGTGCACATGGTCACGTCTATACGTTCAGAAGGCATAGTCCGTCAGTCATCACTGATGAACCTGGTTCTTACCTCTGAGTAGCAGTAATTTTCAAATTCATTAGAACTGAAATTAATTTTTAATTTAAAAAAATGCCTCAAACTTTTGGATCTGCACGCTCCCGCGAGGTAAATGCTGGCTGCAGACCAGACTGCGCATGCGCATAGCGGAGAAACCCGTCCACCACAAAACAGAAAAACAAAAATAAGACTTGCTTTTGCTTTTCTTCTGTATTCGGCTACCATTTCAGAAAGAAAACTGGAAAACGCACAGTCATTTCCCCTTATTTGATGCCCACAGAAAACAAAATTATGACCCGTGTCTGTGTTTCATTTGCCAGATTAAATGGAATAATTTAACCATCGGATGATAAATGGACCAATTGAGACTCGTAGAAAAAAATAAAATAAACAAAAAATCGAAAAAAAGGACTTTACATGAGGGGGCATAAAAATATAACTAATGTTTACTTTTTTGATCAACCTGAAACCCTATTATTATTATTATTATTATTAGTAGTAGTAGTAGTAGTAGTGGTAGTGGTAGTAGTAGTAGTGGTAGTAGTATTGACTTGTATTGCTTAAATTCACTTCAAACTCTTAAAAGTTAAAATAAGTAACTATCATAATGTCTGCTACTGTTTTGCCGGAGAATAATAATCTGACAGCACTACGTGAAGTTCCGCCTTCTGTCGTAAATGTGTGTATAGAATCCACCAATCACAACGAGGATTTTATAAGGTCTTGAGCACCGGGTAGACCTGTGTCTCTTGTCTGCTGGCTTCGCTTCAGTCATATCACGCCACTCCCCGTCTTTGGCAGATATCCATTTCCTGGTTCGCCCTGCTGTGAGTGGCCGCTGCCCCCGGACAGAAATGCTGTGTGACTTCCCGATTTTCACTGTTTCGTTTCGGACTCACAGCAGGAATACAGAGTGAACAGGAGACTTTGGTGCAATGAGGATAACCTTTGCCTGGAGGCTAGTGAAGTTACTCACCGTTTCAGCTGTGTTTGTCCTGTCTGCTCAGATCTTGGTGAGTAGAGTGAAACTGGGTAAACAGCCGTCAAAGCAAAGTCCCCTTCCTGTCGAGGAGTACAGGGTCATTGCTCCTGAAACCTACCAGTATATTTTCAACCAGCCTGCTGTATGCATCGACAGAAGCCCCTTCCTGGTTTTTATGGTGCCAGTTGCCCCTCTAGAGATTGCAGCAAGGGAGGCTGTCAGGAAAACATGGGGTGCTCCAAGCCGGGATACCCTCACTCTGTTCTACATGGGGCTCCCCGAGGGGGGGCAGGTGTCAAGCATCCAGGACATGCTGAAGGAGGAGAGTCGGAAACAGGCTGACATCATCCAGATGAACTTCCAGGACAGCTACCAGAACCTGACCATCAAGACCATGATGATGATGAACTGGCTGGCGACCCATTGTCCAAACGCCTCCTATGCCATGAAGGTGGATGCTGACATCTTTGTGAATGTGTTCTACCTCATCAGACGGCTGAGGAGCTCCCCGAGACAGGGCTTCATCACAGGCTCTGTGATAAATGATGGCAGACCGAGGAGGGACGTTAACAGCAAATGGCACGTGTCAGAGGAGCTGTACCCCGAGGACAGCTTTCCCTGGTATGTGTCTGGAGCTGGGTATGTCTTTTCGGCAGACCTGGCCGCCAGGATCTCCTGGGCATCCAGGTTTGTGCGGATGATCCCCCTAGAGGATGTCTACGTAGGGCTGTGCCTGCGTGTGCTGGGAGTCCGGCCAGTGTACTCCCGCAGCCTGCTGACCCTCAGGAACCTGTTTGAAATCAGAACTCTGGAGTACGACAGGTGCACTTTTGCCAAACTGGTTATTGTCAACCGATTTAAGCCATCACAACTGGTGCACATATGGCAAGACTTCTCCAAAGGCCATAGTAGGTGCTGACAACAAAGATTGCCAAGCATGAGAGCTTGAAACGAGGTTCCAAATAATGAAATATGAAGCCTGCTGTAAGGGAAAGAAAGCCATTAGACACACAGCCATAGGGGCGGGGGTAGTGAATTTAGGTGTATTGGCAAACATAAAAAAAATCAATCAACAAACAATTCTGATAACCAATGAATCATTCAAATCAGTGGCTCCCAACATGGGGGTCCGGACTGTACAGTGGGTCATGAGACAGGAAATAGGCCTTTTTCACAGAGGACATTTTGTAATGTGACAATAAGAAAAGCACAGGTGTAATTAATAAAATCAGTGATGGCTGGATTCCATTTAGCTGCTTCAATTTCAGGGTCCTGGTCTTGTACATATTGGCTCACTCTATAGAACAGTGCCATTGATAATGATAATAGTAACTCCTGTGCTTTTCCTACAAGAAAAAAAAAGGCTCATCTTTTTTTCTCTCTAATGTTTTTTTATTGCAAAATACCAGTTTTGCCTCTCTAAAGCCGTTCATATCAAACAATCAGAGAAGGTAACACTACTCTTTAATTCAAGTGCCCACAAATCATAGAATGTGCAACATGTTAAATTGGGCTGCAAGCAGATACAGCATTGTTTTTAAGAGCCACAAGCCAAAAAGGTTGGGGACCAAGTCAGTCCTCAAGCAAAAATCAGAAACCTGTTGCTCCTTAAATGTGAGAATTTGCAGTATTCTCTCTTTTCTATCATCATCATTAACAGAATGTGTTTGGTTTTTGGACAGTTGGATGGCTAAAACTTGAAACCATGGGTTCTGGGCATTAACAACTCTTTTCTGATATATTACACAGACTAAATGATTAATTGAAAAAAAAAAAAAAAAAACATTTGACACTTTAAATGATAATGAAAACTAAGGCTGTAACTAACTCCTGATTATATTCTTTGTTATTTGATGAATTTTGGAAAAATGCCCATCCAAGCTGACATCTTCAAATGTTTTGTCTAACCAACACAGCAAACCAGATCATTCAGTTTATGTTCTTATAAGACAAAGACAAGCAGCAAAGCTGACTAGACAGGAAGCAACATTCTCTCTTTCTTTCAGTCCTTTAAAGAGACATGATATTTACTGCTGGAAGTCATGGTGCTTCAACTTCTTTATCCAAAGTGCTGGAAAAGTCATTTAGTTTTAACCCCTGTAGGTCTGTCCTATAGGTGGCTAGATGACATAATGTATTCTCAGAATTTGCAGTTTACACCAAAGACTATTTGATAATAGATTTACTGCCATTGCAGTCATTCTTCAATTAGTGCCTGATGGATTTTCAGACCCACGTACCTGTACAGCACATGTGCAGTAAATTACATGGCATCACATTACCCAGCAAACATTCTGGTAAAAAAATCTAAAAGATCTACTTGCTACATTGCACTGCTACTATGTAATACAAAGAGCTTCATATAATGTAAACATTACTGAATAATCTGCAGCTTATTTGTCAGGTTAGTGTGCCTATTTATTTACAGTATGTATTTGATGACGGTGTGCCTATTTATGTATGTGTTGTAGTTGCACACGACAACAAGCTGGTGGCAGTATGTGTCAGCAGATGACACGTAGGTTACGTTTGATAATGCAGATGTATATTGATGTTGATTCAGTGCCTAATGCAGATAGACTATGACCTCTGGGCAGTGATAATTCTTAAGAATTTTTGCTCTTTTTTCTTTGACCCATGTCCTGACACTGCTGACTGTGATATACTGTACACCAAAATGCCTCATACATGTACAATATACCCCATCATTGGATGCTGAAGTTATGTTTTAACAGCATATTATTGAGAGCATATGGATAACTGGATGCAGCGTGTTTGTCAGTGAGTCAGTTCATTCTAATTTGTAAGTGTAATTCAGTAATTCAAGGAAATTTTCAGTCACTACGTCTATTACTGCTGCTATTGCTTTGAGAGTTTTAGTGTATCGTGCTGGAGTGAATGCTAAATATAAAGTGATGGATTTTTTTAGTAAAAGTTACTTGAGTAATAATAAATAGCAATAACACAATATTAAAAACATTTACAAGCAGTTACAAGTAAATGTCCTACTTTCTAAGCCATACTTCAGTAACGTTGCAGTATTATCAGCAAAATGTACTTGAAGTATCAAAAAGTATGCAAGATGACTCCTTTTATAGCATTAAAGAGCCTCAAAGTCGGGAAAGATGTCTTATTTGCACAACATATTATCTTGTGAGTGTGAGTGAGAGATTAAAGAATAAATCTATTTTTGGGACTGTATTAAATATATTACATTAGCGGATTATTTTTATTGATACATCCGAATGTGGTCAGGTTGTATGACAGCTGGTTGAGGTGGAGCTTATTTGAATTCTTTATAAAATGTTGTGTAGTTCAAAGACCCTGCACAGCCATGGTCCACCCCTACAGGTCTATTCACTTTTGTGCCTTATCGGACCTTTTTGTCAGGATGGTGTTGGCGTGCAAAAACTAGGTTTTATTGACACCTCTCTAACTCACATGTTAGTTTTGTTGCAGGACAAGTTGCAACTTCATCATTTTTGCTTTTCAGCGTCTACTTTTATTCTTTTGAATGAAACGCACAGTTTGCTCCTAGCTAACTGCACTCTGTAAGTTAATATCTGTAGGCTAAAAGAAATGCATTGTACACATTGTTGCTTAAAAACTAACCTGTTTTGTCTGTTTGTATTGTGGAGAATGGGACAATATTAATGAATATAATAAGAAAGTAGAATAGAATAAAACAAACAAACAAACATTGGTGCAGGCAAATCCCAGCATAGCTGTTGCCAACCTGACCAGCTCGAACCAGCCATGATAACTGCCAACACCTGTGTTGGTGTGCACACAATGCCATCATCTCTACTAAGTTTTAAATACTGAAAGTACATGTAGTAAAGTACAATTACCTCAAAATAGGTCATAATTGTATTTAAGTGCAGTACTTGAACAATTGTACTTCATTTCAATATTTTCCACCATTTGACATATGTAGCAATATCGGATACAGACCAAAATGAGAATATAGACATTTAAAAAATGATATTGATAATGATATGATAGAACTGAGTATAAATTGTAATAGAAAGAAGCTCAGAGAATTATGTTAATATTATGTTAATTAGTACCACACAGTTATTATACAGTACTGCAAAAGGTGTTGAAAAAGCCCTATCAGTCTTAATTGATAGAATTGACTGACTTTTTTTGTAGATGTTTACTGATTTTCCAGAGTTAAACAACACACAACACTTTCAAGAGTAATGCAGAGTGGAGTGCTGAAATTTTTAGCTTCTTTAAGCTTTTGAGGGTGTGTTTTTTAACATAGTCTTTCTCAAGCAGTTTAAGTTTGGATTCTACGATCCACCTTTGTTCAGCTTGCCTCTGTCTTCTGTTGAATGCATAAGATATGATAAGACCACTTGAAAAATGTTTGATGTTTCCCAGCAGTAATGCATCATCTGTAGATGATCAGTTGACAATGATTTCTGATTTTAAGAAAGTCCTTTTGCATGTGAAATCAACATGGTGAACTAGAGAGAGCAGAAGGGAGTGGCTTTAGATGATATGCCTGCAGCAGAGCCAGTGAGTGGGCTCTGAAATAGACAGCAGCTGTTTCATGATTCACCAGCATGGCCGAGCCTCAGCAGATGGCTGCCTCACAGCAAACTTCTATCACCTACTGCAGTCTCGCAAGTCCACAACTCTCTGCAGAAACCAGACCACGGCTAAGGTCTGCAAGTGTTTTTCTTCTTCTGGGTCAGCAGTAAACCAAACAGATACCACAGGGAGAAGACAGATACTGTATGTTGTGTCAGTGTTGGCCCTTTATCAAAAATCAGATCAAACTCTGTAAGAAAACAGCAAATGTTGATATTCCTCAGCTCTTCAGCAACAAGGCAGTGCACAAGTTGAGTTTGTTGCTTTAATGTAAAAACATTTTGCAAGGCTTTTTGAGTGTCTTATGTTTTTCAGAAACACTATTTTTGTCAAAAGAAAGTGAAATATTTTTGTTCTGTTTTACATAAAAAGCAGCATTAACTTAGTTTTTGGCTATTTGGGAGCAGCAGAACAAGCTGTAAACACAATATTTACATAAAGCAGTTATGGCTGTGCCTATTTACACATCCAGCAGATACAAAGGAAAATTATTATTCATTTAAAGTTGAGTATTTGTCCACCTGTTCAATAATCACTCACAATTTAGCTCTGTTTCGGTCTCTAAGAACTCCTGAG
>JAPZEA010000022.1:620661-630794 GCA_029783685.1 Heniochus monoceros | reverse complement strand
AAAAGCAGGTTGGACAATCTAGGTGAAAACTCAGGATAACTGGTCTAGGAGTCTTAAACAGGATTCTATTGATCGGCTCTGGAATATAATATTTCTCGATTACTTTTTGCAGCTATTTGTTGAGGCCTGAACCTTTGCCTTATTCTGAGAGTCAGATAGATGGTGATACTATATTAACAGCGATTGAGGCCATAGTGTCTCTATGAAGTCACAGAAAAAAGGACCACAACGTTACTTTCAGGTTGTATAATTTTCATCCAATCTTCACCAAAATAAATACACTTTCCTGTTGTCTGTACAGCCTCTGGTTGGGATGCACACATGTAAAGTCTCTATAATATTCTACTGTTTCTCTGGCCGATATAAGACAAAAATATCCTGAACTGAACATACTGAACATATAAATACAATACTGATAACAGAGAAATACAACAGGAATATTTCAATAGTAAAGACAAACTTCACACAAGAATGTCAAACTCACTGTAGTACTACAAGCACTACACCTACCAGATATGTTCTAAGTGTAGGGATACCATAAATACGTTACAGGGCCAGATATGACAGAGAAGGGCTCTTGATTTTTTCAAATGTATAAGTACTTAATAGTTAAGAGTTAATAACATTTCCAAAGTTTAACGTTTCATGCAGTCCTGCTGAGTAATGTAACATACTATCCGGTGAATACTTTTATGCACAAAAGTTGGAATTAAATAAGCCATTTGACATTGCATGGGAAACGTATTTTCAATTATTCAAGGATAGTCCAATATACATTGTGCAGGGTAGTGCACAGACAGAAGACTGTGCTAGACAAGACCAAGGACATACAGAACTTACAGGACAGAGTTCACCATCCTGAAGGCGAGAGGGAGGAAGTTTTTCTTTCTTTTCATTTCTTTCCCTTTGTGTTTCTTTTCTTCCCATTACATCATATGTTTAAGCTAAAGGACCATATGTTTCCCAACAAATTCTGTCAGCAGCTGGAAGTAAATATTATTTTGTCTGGATCAATCAGTTGCTGCGATGGCTGGTAGAGGGAAAAACCCACACACATCACTATTTTTAATTAGTACCATATCATAATTTTGATGTATGATGTTGTCATGTCAGTTTCAAAAAAAGCATAGAACTGGGTGTCCTGACAGCTAAATGGTTAAGGCACATACCACATAATCACAACGAGACCAGTTCTATTCTGGCAGAGAACCTTTATTGTATGTCTTACTCCTCTCTCTCCTCTCATGTTTCCTGTCTACATCTATGCTGTTCACTCTCTAATAAAGGCAAAAATGGCACAAAGAAACCTTAAAAAGGTATATTGCCAACAGTTTTGTACATGGTACACTAAGTGAGCATAGTTAAAGGCATGATAATATGAACCTTGTTGTGGCAATAGTATAATGATCCAGCACCATTGTTGCATTTGTAAGGAAAGCCTTTCACCAATATACAGTATTATTAAAAAGCAAACACATAATTGAAGTAAAAGTTAGTGAGTAATGTTAGGATACATCAAAACCAGATTGTTGTACCAACAAACACATATGCATCTTTTATGGTGTGCTTACATACACATATTCAGAGTGCACTCGCTCTATTAATGCATACATGTCAAAGGGGGGCACTCACCTTGCCCTGGCCTTTCATCAGCACTATACTGGAGATAATGGATGGCTGTGCCAGTCGCCATGGAGACTCCACTTGAATGGTGCTCAGGGAGCGGGCTGATTTCTTAATTATCTGATATTCCTAAAAGGGAGGTGAACATAAAAAGCAAAAAAATAGACAAATTAATCTTGTAACGTGTGCGTGTGTGTGTGTGTGAGACAGAGAGAGAGAGAGAGAGAGAGAGAGAGAGAGAGAGAGAGAGAGAGAGAGAGAGTGCATGCGTGTGTTTTCTGTCTTTTCCTCTGTATTGCTGTGACGAGGGCAAGAGTGAATGAGCGGGCCAGACCTGGTAACCCTCCCGTTTTTCCTGGGATTGTCCCGTATTTTGTGCAAGTGTGCAAATATCTATGTTTTTAGTAAAATATGCCACAAGGTTTTTAGTGTATAACAAAGGGAAAAACAACAAATCTGCCAAGCATACCGTAAGTGCACCCAAGAGGTGGAGAGACATGCTCCACCAACAACTGGCAAATACAGCCAGTAGCCTCTCTCAAAATCTAATCATAATGTGTAAGTGATGTGTACATATCCTTCAAGTAATACATAAATAAACTAAGTGCTGAATTTATATGCCCTTTTGTGTTTTCATTCATGTAATCCAGGGATGTTCACCGCATTTCACTGTCAACCAGGTATCTGATTCTGACCACCTACTTGTAATCAATTAAAGCAGGAACTAGTTAAACCAATTCTCGTGGCTCTGATTTGTTAAAGCAAGTAGTTGGCAAGTAATGACTTTAACAGGGCAAAAGGGAGTGGATCAAAACGAGGCTTAGTGCTTCAGGGGTATGAAGTACTAAAGGAGGTATGTATGTACGTAGTGATGTGTTTTTAGAATACACAAATGGATGCTGTACTAATGTGAAAGACTACTACGTATACATAAACCAGAAGAGGACGTGGTCTCAGAAGAAGTAACATGAGCAGCATTCACAAGATGTGGGGGTCTGCACTGCCAACTTTTTTGCTGTCAGGTTGTATGGACTGTATTAACTGTTGTTAATAGATGACAATTTAGCCAAGTGACCAGTCCCTGGCATCCTAGCTGAATTTATCTCTGTATGGTACACTCTCAGTTTGCTTTTGCTTCTTCGTTTCATCACCTGACCTGGTACATTTACTCACCTGCTCCCCATTCCCTCTGATTACCTCAGTAGTATTTATACCATCCCACTTCCAGTAGTTCTCTGCCAGATTGTCTTTTGCTAAACAGTCCAGCTGTTATTTTTTCCTGTTTTCCTGATCCTGCAGGTCTGAACCCCTGCCTGATTCCTGGACTTTGACTCTTTGCTTGACCATTACATGGTTAAGTTTGCCCTCCTGTTTGCCTACCTTCTTTTGACTTCTGCTTGTTTCGGATTAAAAAAAATGACTTGTAGCTCTTAAGATGCGCAGCCTTTTGTTGTGCTTGTGGGTTTCTGCCTGTTCTGAGCTGGCACAGTTACAGCTTAATGTCAGTGAATGTCAACTAAACAAAGATAGTCTCCAAGTCTATAAGTCCATGATTTCTCCAGATTCGCCTATTTTCATGCAGTGTCAATCTAATTCTGGTGTGGACAAAACAGGTCTGAGACCACTTGAAAAGGAGTGTTTAGGGCCCGCCTCCTAGTAGACTCAATGTGGACTGAAAGGAAACCATCCAACCACAGGGTTTCATGACTAAAATCTGTGATTTTAGCATTAATTTAAAAGCAAATCTACTGTTAAATCAAGCTGATTGTGAACCATTCGAGGACAATACAATAAGCAATCCTTCTTAGCAATGTATTTATTTGAAACATTAGTTAGTCAAATATTACCCCCTTTAGTACTGCTGTACAATAACACAATTCTGCCCCTTTTTCGTCCTTTCTCTACATATCTGTCATTATTCATAACATACCACTGATTTCAGTCTAACAATATTAATAATGCTCATAGTCAGTTAGTCTTGGTGAGCTCTTCGGCCTTGTTCAAACTGCCAGTCCAAATTTGTTTTCTGGCATATCCAGCTTGCATCCAGATTTTATAACGTCTAGACAGTACAAAACCACATGAGATATGATTTGTTTTTGTTTTGAATTGTGATTCTAATCGGAATTCTACAGATGGATCTCACTCTGGATGCTCTGGTTGCTTCAAACTGGATTTCAAAGTGATTTCTGCATCACTCGCAACACGACATACAAAAACAACGTCAAATCCAGAGTAACGGAAATGGCCTGAGCATAATTCATGCTGCTACTATCAGAGCGTTATGGAGGACAAAGCAGAGAACAACAGCCTTCTGCACCTCTGCTTGACAGCACAATTGTTTGTAGGGCAAGATGACGGATCTCCATTTCTCATGCTTCCACGTTAAAAAGCCGTGTTACCAGAGGGCCTAGTTACTGAAATCTATGCTCTTACTGCAGCAACCCATGCAGATAGGTTGGTATATCTGGACACACAAATCTGATCTGATCACTTGCAAAAAACAGAATTTGGTCTCCCCATGTAAGGTCCATAGTACAGGTTGACAATAGCCAAAACTGTCCAATCAAGGAGATACCTGTTAGTCTGTATGACTTATTGTTTATAGCTCTTGGTTAGTTTGTGAAAGACCAGTGTGAACACAAACTGAAACAGAACTACAAGGCTATGACCTTTATTTTTAACAATATTTACAATCTACCTTACAAAATGGCGCCACAAGAGTGGCAGCTACCAACCTCTTGTCTTTGTTTTTGTGTGTTTTTGTGCTTTTTGTGTTTCTTTCATCACTAGTCTCGGTCGAATGTGTTCACCTATGGGTGTACAACTGGTGAGACAAGCGATATGCTTTTTACTCTTTTCTGGCCTATTTAAAACCACATCGGGAGATCAGCTCAGTCAAGGCTCCACTGTTTACACACAAGAACAGCTGTGCAACACGAATATACTCCCAATGGAAAGGCCAGAGACCCCCGCAAAAATCAGGAGAAGGAAGAGGGGATACAAAGCTGGAGCTGCTCCACACCCCCTCCTCCTCCCCCAGGGCATCCCACCAGCAGCACCCTCCTCACACCACTTCACCCCCCTCCACGCAGCATCAGAGCAAACTGCATATGCCTCCCCTCGCCTCACTCAACGGGACCCAGAGCTGGCTCTGTCCTGGACTGCCCTGACACCATCGAGGAGGTGGATGAGAGGAGGATGTTAGCTAAGCTGACATCAGTCATGGACAACCCCTCTAACCCCATCTATGAGATGGTGGGGGCCTTACGCAGCTCCTTCAGCAACAGACTGCTGCATCCACTGAGTAAGAAGGAACGCTACCGCAGGTCCTTCATTCCAATGGCTGTCAGACTGTTTAACTCCAGCATCATGTAATGTAGCACTGTGCTGAAGATGTTTCACATAGCAACATCACGAAAATACTTTTTGCACAACTCTGTTATTTATGTTAACATTTGCTAATATACATTACATCTGTGCAACTGTCTTGTGCAATATTACATATTTCTTACTTTACTTATGTATGTTTTACTGTACTTAACTGTGCTATATATATTTTTTACTGTTATTTTATACTGTACAATAGTACAAATACTGTATTTTATTGTCCATATCTTGCTAATGTACAATCGGAATTTTCCATGTTGAAACTATAATCCTTCCCAAGGCAATATTATTTTTATACTCTTCTGTATATAATGTACATATAAATAGTTGATTTTATTTTGTATCCTTTTTGTATTGTCTATTTGTTCTTTTCTACCCCTCCTTTTTATTCTTGCTGTCTGTAACAACTAAATTTCCCCGGTGTGGGATCAATAAAGTTTTATCTTATCTTTTTTTTTCCCTTGGTCCAGACCAAATTCATACAAGTATGATAGCACTTTAAGTTTAGTTATATGTTAAATGTTAAGCACTTTCAGTTTGCAGTGCTTAACATTGCTGATGGCCAAACAGAAAATCTGAGGCTGCTTCAAACCATACTTGTGCACATCTTCTTTCGCGCAGTAACAACCACTGAGTGTCACTAGTATCAATATTCAGAGGAAGGATGTACTCTTCTTGTACTGCTTATTTATGTTTTTTAAATGTTTTTTCCACTAGTCTGAAACAGTGAAATAAAGAGAAAGTGCTGTTTGAAAGAGAAAGCAAGCAAACAACTGATAGAGAGAGTGGGAGCTCTGGGAGAACAGAAAGTGAATGAGAGAAAACTTTAACTAGGTGATTGTTTCATGTTTAATTTTCTAAAGCAAAAAAAATAAAAAATCTAATCTCTCTAAATCTCTACCTTCAAAAACTGAGCAGGTCATCAACTTTAGAGACTGGAGTTTTCAGTTTCATTGTCCATGAAACCATGGACCTTCTGATTAATGGACAACCCACTCTACCTTTTGAGCCACAGATGCCTGCAACATCATGGCTCCTCAGATGTGATGGAAAAACAAACAGGAATGCTCAAAAGGGATTTTTTTCCCTGAGTTTAGCTAATGTAGTGCCATAGTCTTCGAAGTATACATTTTTAAAGTGGCAGAAGGGAACAAGTTTGAAGCCCAACTCATCTTTCTTCCATATTGTTTCATGATAAAATATATAATTTGGTGTACAATGTAGGATGTATGCTCTTTATGTACATCTTTATACCTTCAGCTTCATTAAGAATAAGGTGAGGCATTCACTGACCTGTCTCACTCCAACTGTGTCTAGTTGTTGAGGTAAGGAGTGTTTACGTCGGCCAGCTGTTGGCTTCTCCACCTCTTCACCACTGCTCACACCATTCTCCACAAACAGTTCATCATCCTCACCCACGGATTCAAGACGACTGCTCCCCCCTGAGCCAGAAAAAGAATAATTTCATTCCTCTGAAAGAGCTAGTGATTTCAGTTTTTCATTGTCTATTCATGTCTAAATCACTTCAAATAACACACAGTAAAGGCATAAACTTTAAAATTCAATGCAGGTTGCACTTCAAACAAAATTCCAGGGTACCAAGGTCTGAAAAATACCGAACTTTGTTACCTCAAAGCACTTCTTGCACTCATTGGAGTGGCACTATTCACCCTGTATAGTAATTTATTGATTCTATCACATAAGCAACCATTATCTCTGCCCCCATTCGCACCTCTGCTATCGACTCTACTCTCCTCCCCTTAATGGAAGCCACCTACATGGCTACCTCCCTTTCTCTCCTCTATAACTTAAGCGGACAACCCCACCCCCTCACCCCCAGCTCTCCCCAACCCACCATCTACATGACACTGAATGGCATTGCACCACAACCCCCAACCCATCTGTGCCACTGCTACATCCAAATCAACAAAACACTGGACTTGGTCTCATAACACCCTCTGCAGGACAGAGCGCACTGCTCTTTTTCAGGAGACACATTAGTGTGTGCAATAGGCTCCTGAAGACCTACTACCAGTCTGTAGTGTCCAGTACACTGTTGGATGGAGCAACCAGCAGACCCAACAAGCTGTTAAGGAAAGCCAGGGCTGTGGTTGGACTGGAACTAGAAAGTCTGGAGGCAGCGACAGAGAGGTGGTTGAAGGACAAGACCAAAACCATCCTAGATAAACCCTCTCACGCCCTCTATGATGATGAGTTATGGCGGATGGGCAGCTCATTCAGCTGCTGGATCGTCCCACCCAGGGGCAAAATGGAATGCTTCAGGCGTTCCTTTATACCTGCTGCCATCAGACTGTACAAAAACAACCAGCTTAGAGACAGTTGCATTGTGGTGTTATTGAAGAACCTAGTTTCTGTGAAGTACCAACCCTGGGATCGATTGCAGAGCTTCATGGGAGTGGGGCTGCAGCACGATCCTTTGGGTGCCTCTCCCCGACATTGTTGCTCTAGTTTCTCCAAGTTAGTCAACTGTAAGAACAAAAACACATAAACATTTTCAATTCATCTCTTCTTTAACAACTATGGACTGTCAGGTATTTGGTACTTTAAAATTAAAACACACAACAATATTAATTTCATTCTTTTTCACCACCTTTAATTTGTTAGCGTTCAACTTCCATTTGTACGGGATTTATTTCATATGATGCTCCAATTTTTGCAAGGACTGTCTTTATATGTGTACACTGAACATACTGTATAGACCTTGGTGTATGAGCCCTGTACTATTGCCAGATGAACAGATGCTGCTGCTCTGTGGTACTGAAAGGACTCATTTGAGGTGGTCCAGGCATGTTACCAGAATGCATCCTGATGCCTCCATCTGGAGGTAATATGGATGTGCTCAAATGGGAGTAGAGACTGGGACAGACCCAGAACACAATCCAGGAGGAGCTGAAAATAGTGCCTGGTCTACTGACACCACAACCTTTGCCCTCCAGTTGGCCACTGACTCTGTTTTGTGAGCCAGGCTGCTGTTATAGATAGGAGCAGACTAATTAAAGTACTACAAAGACACATTCCTCATATACACATATAAAGAGACACATGGACATATTGTACAAATTATCTGTGTGTACCAGGTAGGGGTGAGGGCTGGTGCTGCAGTCGGACGTCTGTGGTGAGCAAGTGGGAGCAGTCTGAGATTGGTAGGACAAGGAATTGCAGGTGCTGACTAGGTCTGGCAGACTGGTGGATGGGAAGCGCTCAAAACCCACGTCTGACTCCTCCTGCAGGAATGGGAAAAACATTATATCTGTATGTGTGTGTGTGTGTGTGTGTGTGTATGCATGTGTGTGTGTATTTAGTATGTTTGATATGTAATTCTGAAAGAGAAGAAATGTGATGTAATGCCTCTGTGTGAGAACAGTCTGTACATATTCTTCTGTTCCAACCAATGTTAGACCTTTTTTTTTTTTCATTTTCATGGTTCTTTTCTTTGAGTTAACTCAGTGGCTTCTACCAAAGCCTTGAGAGACAAGTGAAAAAAAATTCTAATGATCTGTTTTCTAAGTCTGATCTTAACTGTTTTCCGTACTGTGTTTATGAGTTAAGAACAGGAGCAAAAAAGGTGTTGCCAGTATAATCTTTCTAAATTCTTTCATTTTTTGTTTTTTATTTATTTATTTTTTACAGGATCATTTTTTCAGAATCAGAATCGGCTTTGTTGGCCAAATATGGGTACATCGAACAAGGAATCGTACAAGGAATTTGACCCCCAGTTTAAACATTGCACTCAATGTAGGAAAAAAGACATACAGCTCATGAACAAAGACAAAAAAAAACAAAAGACTGAACAATACATTACATAGTTCAAAAATATAGAATTAATAATAAACAATATATACAATGAAATTTACAATATGTGTTGACTGTGACAGTGAGAGATGAATGTACATGTTAAAAACTGTGCATAAATGGCCAGTCAGTGGATATTTGCTGTCAGAGGGTTGCTCATCACGGTGATGGCTTGTGGCAAGAAACTGTTTTTGTGCCTGGCTGTTTTGGCATTCAGTGATCTGTAGCACCTACCAGAGGGGAGAAGTTGCAACAGGTAGTGTACAGGATGTGAGGGGACTGCAGTGATGCTTCCTGCCCGTTTCCTCAGTCTGGAAGTGTGTAAGTCCTGAATGGAAGGCAGGTTGGCACCAATGATTTTCTCAGCGGTCCTTATAATCCTTGCAGTCTGTTATTGCCCAGTTTGGTGTCACACCCAAACCAGATGATGATCATAGTGCATAGATCAGATGTGCATGGAATAGATTGAATTGTTCCTGTGTAGATCTGCACCAGCAACTGTTGAGGCAGCTTGAACTTCCTGAGCTGACGCAGGAAGGACATCCTTTGTTGTGCCTTTGTGATGATTGAGGCTATGTTTGAAGTTCACCTTAAATCCTGGGAGATAGTGGATCCCAGAACCCTGAAGGTTTCCACAGTGGAAACAGTGCTGTTGAGGATGGTGATAGAGGGCAGTGTTGAGGGGCTTCTCCTGCAGTCCACTGTCATCTACACAGTTTTGAGTGTTCAGCTCCAGGTTGTTCTGACTGCACCAAAGGACCGGCTGTGTGACTTCCTGTCTGTATGCAGACTAGTCTCCGTCTCAAATGAGGCCGATGATGAATTTAACAGACAGGTCTCCTGTGGTGAAGTCCTTGGTGTAGAGGGAAAAGAGCAGGGTGAGAGCACACGTCTCTGGGGGGCTCCAGTGTTAATGGTCCGGGTGTTGGATGTGATTTTCCCCAGCCTCACCTGCTGATTCCTGCCTGTCAGGAAGTTTGTTATCCACTGACCCATGTTGACTGTGTCCTCCACCGACCTGTTTGCCCAGTAGGCTAATTGCATGGGGTCCACCAGGGAGCCTATGATGCCTTTCAGCTGAGTCAACACCAAAGTTATTATGGAGCGTTTGAAGCATGAGGGCCAGCACAGCTCTAGTGATTTACTGACAATCTGTGTGAAGACGAGTACCAGTTGTTCAGCACAGACTCTCAGGGTGCACTCACACTAGGCAATCGTACCGTGCCCAAGCACGTTTGCCCCCTAAAGCCCAGATTATTTGGCTAGTGTGAGTGCAAGTGTACCATGCTTGAGTACGGTACACTTCC
>JAPZEA010000021.1:32410425-32428594 GCA_029783685.1 Heniochus monoceros | reverse complement strand
GTGGGGGTGGTGGTGGTGGTTCAAAGTAAGTGAAAAGCTGAGAGGGAAATATGGAAGTATGCCCTCTGTACCTTAGAACAGTGAAGAAAGAGGAGACGGGGACTGGGAGTTGACGAGAAGAGAGTCAGACTGACGGGAACTGATCTCTGATGGTAATGAGTTAATACAGCAGCAAACTCTTCGTGAGATACAACAGATAAGCCTCAATATAACCACAAGACATACATCTAATACTGTGTTGTACTGTGTTGGGTGGATGGAGTAGTTTTGTGTACTGTGTTGGGTGGATGCAGTAGTTTTGTGTACTGTGTTGGGTGGATGGAGTAGTTTTGTGTACTGTGTGAGGACTGACGGAGGACTCCTCCATCAGTGATGTGCCGGAGAGGAAATTGTCAGACAATAAGCAACATTTGGATTGTTTGATTAAATTACAAATTACTCATCTTATCATTCATCTAATGTTTGGATTTTTATTGATTTTCATTCCATGGTTTCATACTTGAATTGAATCATTCATACACTTTTATGATTCATTATCTGACCTGTTATACTTTATTTTGATTACTTATCTACTCATTTGAAATTGATTTAAGTTGAGCCAAGACTCAGTAACTTTTTATCTTTCCACCTCTGTTCATGGTCTTCTTCAGACCCCAGGGTGCTACAGACTGAGGGAGATTACAGTCTCAAAGGACCAACTGTTAGGCTTCCTCAGCTATTGCGTTAATCCTGATAGGGTTCTCTAGCTGCTGCTGCTAGCTGCTGCTAGCTTCCGCTGCCACTCTTTGACCCGTGAGAGCAGTTTCCATGGGAACGCAACAGTTTAGGCAGTCCTATGGAAGTGGCCGTGGTGCCAGGAGAAGTCTGCATTAGAAACAGGAAATGACACTGAACTGTTGCCAGGGACTTGGGGTCCATCCAATCACAAACAAGTGTGGTCCCTCCTGTCCGTGTTGTTGTGTTGTGACCCTCAGGACCACTGTAAATATGAGCCTATCCCAGCTCATTTTTGGTGAGAGGTCATCACCCGCACTTACATTCACACTTACACATCTAACCTTCATATGTTTGAAACGTGGGAGGAAACCAGAGCACCTGGAGAAAACCCACACAGACACGGGGGAGAACATACAGACTCCCCACAGGAAGGCTCGCCTCCTGTGAGGTGACAGTGCTGACCACTGCACCACCGCGCCGTCCTGTCATTCATAAATGCCAAATACAAATCGATGATAATCAGTATTATCCATAGATTTATATTCAGATTTAGAAATGTGTCATATAAGACATTTTTTTGGATATTCAGATGAGCTTTAACTCTAGAATCAATATTTAGGATTTAAACTAGAGCTGAAAATTGCTAAGATGACCCTGGTTAGATGGGGTGAGGTACCACGGGTGTTGGTGTGAGCTACCGCGGGTGATGGGGTGAGGTACTGCGGGTGTTGGGGTGAGGTACCACGGGTGATGGGGTGAGGTACTGCAGCTGCAGCAGGGCTCCATCAGGTGGTGGGTACAGTGTGACGGGGTTTTAGTACTGTTGGATGTCACGTGGTGGACAACAACAGCGGATCAGTGTCCTGAAAACACGGCGAGCAAATCTCAGTGGACGTTTAGTCCAGCGACGCACTGATTTGAACAGGACCTCTGAGGGAGGAGTGTCAGGAAGGCTCTCCTCTCTCTGCTCCTCATTCTCCTGGATAAAGGGGAGCAGAGACATGAGAGCCTCCCGGAGAGTGAGGAGGTCAGGGAGCTCCTCATTCTCCTGGAGGCTCTCCTCTCTCTGCTCCTCAGGCTCCGGGAGGCTCTACTCTCTGTGCTCCTCATCGTCCCCTGTCCTCCCCCGTCTTCCTCATCCTCCCCCATCCTCCTCATTCTCCCCCGTCCTCCTCATCCTCCCCATCCTCCTCATCCTCCCCCGTCCTCCCCATCATCCCCCATCCTCCCGCATCCTCCTCATCCTCCCCTGTCCTCCTGGTCCTCCCCCATCCTCCTCCGTTTGAAGGTCCTGAGTCAACAGTCTGAGCTGGACCAGGTGATGGTGATGATGGGAAACAGAGGTCAACAAGATCAGGACGAGAAGCCCAGGCACAGTGTGATGTGGTGAGAGTAGACAAACACGTGGACCAGAAAGACAAATGTCAATAGGTCATCAGAAAATAACATTTGACTGCAGGAAGTCATTAAAAACCAACAGAGGAGCAGCAGAAAACCATGAATAGATGAATGTAGCATCGGTAGAAAGTTCCTCAGGAGGAACCATGGGACAGTGCCAACTCGTGTGTTGACAGCAGAAAGACACATTGGGACAGTAGAAATTTGTGAGGAGGCTAGAAAGACAGATGGGGACAGTAGAAATTTGTGAGGAGGCTAGAAAGACAGATGGGGACAGTAGAAATATGTGAGAACAGTAGAAAGAAACTTTGGGACAGTAGAAAGACACTACTGGGCAGTAGAAAGACAGATACGGACAGTAGAAAGACACATGGGGATAGAAGAAACATATGTCAGTGTACAGAGACCATGTGCTGATGAGCAGATGCTTTTGTCCCCCCTGAGACATGTGGGCAGCGAGACATGTGGACAGTGAAGACATGTGGGCAGTGAGAGGAGCTGATCAGCAGGTCTGCGGTCAGTTTGTACTGTCGTCATATTGATTGTGGACATTCCGATTCTTAATTGTCGTCTTCAGACTGTCTCTTCCTGCCGACTCGTCTTATTGGTTGTCTGATACAACACGATCTGTAATCGATGTCATTAAAGCAATTGATTAAAGCGTTAAGAGACCCTGAGCCAATCAGAAAGAGAAACAGGCTGGAAGCTGAAGAAGAAGATGAGTCTGAGCTCCTGTTTTATCGATGAAGATTAACTGTTTGGACTGTTCGTATTTCCTCTGCAGAGTCTCGGTCGCGACAAATCCTTCCAGTCCGACAACGACGGGAACCAGGTTTTCAAAGGACACAGGTGAGACAACAACAGGTGTTTCTTTAAGATGGGAAACTCATAACGTCTCTGTGTTTCATTCCATTGAAAAAAAAAGAATTTTATTTTAAAATAGTCACTTCTAACAGTTCGTATTTTAACAGCTCGGCATGCAACAGAAAATAACTTTTACGTGATCAGTCACATAAGAAAAGTTCTTTATTCATCCAAAATCCACTGAACTGATTTCTGACTTCATGTGATCAAAGACTGGATTCATAGTTTGTAGATACAACACACATGTAACCTAAATACTGTGGATGGTTCAGCTCACGTCGATCAGGTGATTCGCTAAATGAATCCACGTCTGACCCAGATGTACCAAGACTCAAAGAGTCCAAAGTGGAGGAAGCTAATGTAGCTTGTTAGCTGTGTCACCATCCAGTTTAACTGAAGCTCCACTGTCACATATAAACCATCATATACCATCAGGCTGCCCTCAGACAACATTGCTGCTCTCTGGTTTCATTGTCGTCTCTTGGGAAAAAGACACTCGGGATCTTCTCTGAGGTCAGTTTGAACGTCTCCCTCAGGAACCTGGTGACGTGTCTCTCGGTGTCGATGGACGGGACTCTCCTCCTCTCTGGGTCACATGATGAGACAGTTCGACTCTGGGACATCCAAAGCAAACAGAGCATCCGCTGCCTCGCCCACAAAGGTAAGCCCCACCCCCTCGCCATGACATCATCATAGACAAAACCCAATCCACCCAAGTAGTCCGGGTTTAGACCATCCTGGATTCAGCTGTTCTGGCTCAGACTGTGCTGTAACTCTCGTCACAATCAAAGGGATCCAGCTACTTCACGATAAAAGCTTTCTGGCTACTACACATTAAAAGCCCTCAAACTCTGACTAGCTCCTTCACAATAAAAGCCCACATGTTCCTTCCAGGTAACAGCCCTCACACTCCTACACAATTAAATCCCTCCAGCTGCTTCACCATATAAACTCTCACCAATCAAATAATCCATCAGTCCAACCAATCAAATAATCCATCAATCCAACCAATCAAATGATACATCAGTCCAACCAATCAAATAATCCATCAATCCAACCAATCAAATAATCCATCAATCCAACCAATCAAATAATACATCAGTCCAACCAATCAAATAATCCATCAATCCAATCAATCAAATAATCCATCAATTCAACCAATCAAATAATCCATCAATCCAACCAATCAAATAATCCATCAGTCCAACAAATGAAATAATACATCAATCCAATCATATAATCCATCAATTCAACCAATCAAATAATCTCTCAGTCCAACCAATCAAATAATGTATCAGTCCAACCAATCAAATAATCCATCAATTCAACCAATCAAATAATCTCTCAATCCAACCAATCAAATAATACATCAGTCCAACCAATCAAATAATCTCTCAGTCCAACCAATCAAATAATCCATCAGTTCAACCAATCAAATAATCCATCATCCAGGCTAATTAACATGTCCTGTATCCTGCTGCCTCTTTGTGATGAGTTTCATTCAGATTCTCGTCTTTTGTGTGTTTGTTGTGATACTTTTGTCCCTTTAGTTGCTGCATCTGTGTTGTTTGTTCTGTTCAGTATGATATGCTGTGTCGTAGCTTCTGGAGCTCTCGACTACAGACGTGCTGAACTAATGTAGCTCATATGAGACTGAATGGGATCAGTGTTCATGTTTCGGAGTCTCTGGAGGTGAAGGTGAATTTAACCTCTGTGGCCGAAATAATTCCCCGTCTCTGCTGCTGCTGCTGCTGCTGCTGCTGGTTTATTAATGAAGCGTCTGACCCGCCGGCCTCCATCTCTCCAGAGGAGCTTTTACTTTCCCGTCTCATTTATAATAAGTGATCGTGCTGTGGCTGACAGGAACATGAAGAAGAAACACCCCGGCGTGATCAAGACTGGCACTTTGTAATTAAGCGAATCCTCTCTGTGCTGAAGGCCTCGTCACTTCAAACGGACCGTCAGGAGCCGATAATCCCTCTTCTGGCTGGACAGAGGGACTCGCGGTCGTCCCCCGCCTCCGTCACGTTTTCAGATTTTCTTCCTGCAGCCGCCGACGCTGCTCACAAAGAACCAGCCTGTTAAAAGAAAAAGCTTCATCCTCCATGACGGCAGCGCTTCAAACCGATTTGTCTCAGCAGAACAGATTCAGCTGCTTCATCTGTCGACATGTTGGGAAAACAGCAGAAGAAGCAGCGAAGATATTTCTTTTATTTTAAAATCACAACCTGATTCTGACGTCTCAGCACAGACTTCATTATCCACCTAAAACAGTAATATGATTAACTATCATTCAGCATCATTAATTCAGAGTCTTTCTTTATTATTAAAAAAACAGCAGTAACTGTTGATCTCACCACAAGGTCCATTTAGTAATTGTTTCGGAGCTCTTGATCATATCACATGATCTTCATCAGGTTAAACTTTTGGACATCAACTTTTAAACCATTGTGAAAAAGAAGTCCAAAACATTCATCTGCTGATGAAGTTCATATAAAGTGATTGAAAGCCCAGCACATATTGTAAATGAGCCTTCTGGTGAAATTATTTCCAAGGTCAAGATTCATCTTTGAATCTCAGCGATAAAAATTCAAACTGTTAAAAGAAGACAAAAAACCCAAAAACAAACAAGTAAAAACAATTCTGAAGATAAAAGTTCAGTAATAAACCCTTTAAATGCAGCACAGAGAAGGTGAACACACCTCCAGGCTCTGTGAGGGCTGCGTCACATGACCTGCTCTCCACAGTCACCTGACCTGAACCCAGGTGAGCTAGTTTGAGGTGAGTTGGAGCTCAGAGTGAAGGAGAAGCAGCCAACAGGTGTTCAGCGTATAAGAGAACTCCTTCAGGACTGCTCGAGACTCGGTCAGGTGATGACAGCAGAGAGCAGAGCTGCTTCAGAGCTGAAAGAGTCTGAAATATTAAATTTTATATTGTTTTGCTTTGTTTATACTTTTTTGCTTCCTATATTAATACCTCCGGCAGGGAGGCTCTGTTTTCGGTCTGGTTTGTTGGTTTGTTGGTTTGTCAGCAGGGATAAGGAAAAACTACTGACCCAATTTTCATGAAACTTGGTGGAGAGGTGTCGCATGAGTGAAGGAAGAACCGGATCTTGGGGCAGATACTCAGATTATATTTCCTTTTTGTTGACATAAGGCATTTGGCCTTAGTGGAAAAAATAAATGGCAGTAAAGTTCAACAGTGACAAAACGTAGCCAGTCGTAGAAATGCCATGAATCCATATCAGCATCCACATTCACAAGGTGCAGCGTTTCACATGATGACATTCGTATTAACTCACAAATCTACACAGATAAAGAAACTGTAACATTCAATACATAAAAAGTTCTGTGCAATAAAGCAGAATGACACTGAAGAAAGTATTGAACACTAACTGGAGTTTATTTAATAGCTGGTGGAGAGGTTTTTGTTTGAAAGGACAGCTACACGATGCTTCATCTCTCTCAGTGTTCAGGTGGGATTTTGGTCTTTAAATGCTGAAGATTCTGGTTGGCCTGCTGGTCTATTAGTTCAATTTCTTAAAATCATGTGATTGACGGGGCCATTTTAATGTCTTTATTTCCTTCCTCTGGAAACAGTTGACCCTCTCCTCTTCAGTATGTTTTCCACCCATATCTCATCCTTGTCATCCTGGTGGATGGTAACAGATTACTTTGAAACATTTCCTAGTACATTGCACCATTCATCTTGTCTTCAGTGATTTGGATTCTTCCAGTACCATGAGAAGACCAACAGTGCCATACCATGATGGTTCCACCTTCACCGTAGGTCTGGTGTTTTTAGGATCATCATCATCATCTGGCCTCACTACGTTCTCCCAATAATCTGCAGGCTTCTCCAAATGTTGTGTAGCAAACTTTAAACAAGCTTCAACATGCCTTTTCTTCATTAATGGAGTTTTCTGAGGTGATTGAGCTGGAAAGTGTGGTCGTGGAGTTCACTGCCTCTTGTTTTCTCTGTGACAACTGTACCTGCTGCTTCCAGGTCTTTGAGGAGTTCTTTTCCGGTGGTCCTCAGCTCTCGGGCTACTCTCCTGACCAACTTTCTGACTCCCCGTTGGAAATCTTGTGCGAAGCTCCTCTTTGTGGTCACTTGACGATGGAGTAACGCTCCGTCCACTTGTGGATAATGGCCTCAGTAATGTTTATAGGAACATTTAGGAGTTCAGAAGTCCATCAGTAACAAGTGTTGATGTTGTTTAACAATGTTGGTGCAAAGGTCTTGAGAGGCTTTTTGTCTCTGTCCATCATGAGATGTTTCTTGTGTAACAGCCTCTGGTAACAAATGATGTGTTTACTTGCATTCAGAGGTTGGATGCTCTTTGTCAGACAGTGGAAGTAATAACCAACATGCACTAATCCAGCTGATCCAGCTAAACTGATCTAGTCATGATTTTCACTTGAAGTCTGGATTTACAAAAGGCCATCTTACTGTTCCTGTAGACACACGGCAAGATGCTAAAAGCTGCGAGGAGGAAGCAGGTCACTGAGCACCAAACGAGAACTGCTTATTTACGCAGTAATGGATGAGTTGAATGTCAGCTAATTTAATGAAATGATCAAAGCAGAACATTCAATTTCTTTTGAACTTCAGCTTCCTATTGAATTCATTTTAGGTTTTAATTCTCTTAAGAGGTTTGATTATTGCAGATGATGGAATCTTAAAACTCCAATGAGTGTAAGTTTTAACATGTTCCTCAAATTTTAGGAGGGAATTTAACATCTGTCTGAGATATTTTACTTCTGAAACCTGTTCAACACATTGTACATTAATTTTTAAATTTAGCTACATATTACTTAGTCAGTATTAGAGATGTTTGTCTCTTCCTGTCTTCGATAGATATCTAGAACACCTGATCAAATACTGAAATGATGCTGAAAAATTAACATGAGATGAAAGCTGATTCCATTCAGCTACAGTTTAATATTGCTTCATCTTAAATTATAAAATAATCTTTATTTTCTTGGTCTGCAATTACAAGAAGATATTTTGCTTTGTCACTGAGTTAGAAGTTGAGATTAATACCATTTATAGGGTCAGTGTAGCTTTATCTGACTGCTGGTTCCCTCATTGGTTTCTGTTCATTTTTACATCCCTAATCAATACATATAGACGGGCTGCTCTGATACAGTCCATCTGTTAGAACTCAACAGGGAAACCAATGAAACTGGTTCCAGTTTCTCTACTGTGAAGATTTTCTTCTTTTCTCCGTTTCATTAGAAATAAATTTCTTGGTGTTTCTGGACTGAAGATTTAAAGATGGACATGTGGACACATTATTGTCTTAATGTTAATTAGTAATTACTAAATCAAAAATAGTTTGTACAAATTTCTTATTGCATCCAGAATTGTCACCTCTGTAACTCTTCAGCTGTGATATAAATGGATTTAAAATATGGAGTTCAGTCAGAGTTCATATGGCAAGCAGGAAAGTGAGAAATGAAAGATATGAATCAGCTACAGCGTCTGATATCTACGGCGCTGCAGAGCCAAACATTTCCGTCTCCTCAAGGCTGTCGAGACTTAACGAGTCGTATCTCTGAGACTGTGATGAAGAAACATCCGTCTGACAGCAGGACAACACCACTGGATACGTCAGAGTGAAACCTCTTCACTCTGCAACCAGCTCTGACATCATTTCAACCACTTTTACCTTCATCTTACGCTGAATGACTGTGAGAGGCTGAACAAAACACACTGCCTTTAACAAGACAGCACTATGGACAAAAAGACACCTCAACAAAACATACTGCATTAAAAAGGACAGCATCCCCAGACCTCTATAACGTGTCCCCAGACCTCTGCAGCTAGTCCTCAGACATCGACAGGTAGTCTCCAGACCTCTGCAGCTAGTTTCTATACCTGGTCAGGTGTATTCCTCAGGGGAGTCCAGATGTTCAGTGTAAATCCTGAGTCAGTGTGTGGTTGCAGGGTGTTTTCTCTGTGGGTATCTGCAGTGTGTTGGCAGCTCTTCAGCCTCTAACACTCTCTCTGTCTGATTTATGTGTCCATGTTGGACCAGATTTAGGCCATTAGTGTAATTTCAGCAGTCAGAGCCAAGTGGCTGATCAATATTTGTAATTGAGTAGGAGATAATTAGCTGGTTTCTATTACCACAACAAGTAAGAAATATACTTTCACTTTTCAGTACAAACCTCTGTCCTCCATAACAGACTGTGGTTGTATCCAGAGTGGAAGTTACACTACTGTTTTATTGATGATTTACAGTGAGGACATTTTGAAGTGAGAAAACAGTTTAACGACGTGCTAAGAACCAACCTGGACAACCCATAAAGAATAAGACAACCATGTCTTTAAAACTCTCTGCAGGACATCACAGATTAAAGCTGTTTTCACACAAATTCTAAGATATCAGGTTTTCAAATTAAACACATTGTTTGATTACAGAATCCAAATGTGTGTTTTCTTTGGTTTGATTTCCGAGTTGTTCTTCTGTTAAAATCACCAGTAAAATATTAACATTTATAGAAGTTGAACTAAAGTAACTCTGTCATGTGTGACTGTAACAGGAAGTGTCCTGAGGTTCTTTGTGACATCACAAAGGGAGGAAATCTGACTGTCCTCATTTATCACTTTGTCTCTGTCTCTCTGAATTATTCATGGAATGTCATCGTAGCAACCAGAGCATTGTTTCATTGACCTGTTCTGATGTTAACAGAGGGGGCTTGTCCTCAACCTTCAGCCCTGTTTGTGTCTCTTCACATTTACATTTGAGTCTGTCAGCTTCATCCTCTGAGACTGTTAATAAGGCAGCAGGTGGAGGGTCAGAGTCCTGCTCAAGGACACTTCAGCAGAGCAGCTGTGGAGTTTGACCTTACAGCTCGGGATGTGTGGATTAGGCTGTTTCACTAAACACACAAGTTTCTACACTTTGGTCCAAAACATCTCAACAACTGTCAGTCAGTTTGTCCTGAAATGTCCTGGCTGTGCTTCCATCACATGACTCAGAGCAGGACATCAGTCCTAACTGATGAGATGCATTTCTGGTCGTACTTTCATCAACAGTGTTTTTAATTTCTCTTCTTAATCGAAGCTTATTGGAGCTGCACTCCTGACCTGCTGACCAGCTGAGAGACTCTGGAAGAGGTCAGATGTTTGATAGTTGCTTTATGACATTCAGCTTATTGAAAGATAAAAAAAAAAGCATATAATGTTTGAGAATAAACCGATGCAAAGGATATCACAATATACAGTACAGTCTGTGTACAGCATATGGCCCTCTCTGTCCTTAGACCTTTGATTTGGAGAAGTAAAAACCTGGACCATGTGTCGGGGCAGGGCAGCCTCAGTCCCAACCAAGAGGGAGCCAATCGTTTTCCAGCAGGGAACCATCGTCTCAGACTCAGAGGTGCTGACTCCCATTCTAGCTATGATGAAAGCAACAGAACCAAGTCATCTGCAAAAAGCAGAGACCCAACTCAGAGGTTCTGAGGCCAAACCAAACATTCCCATTAGTGCATGTTGGCAGGTCAGTACTTCCACTCTTTGGAAAAGGGACTATATGTAGAGAAGGGTGTAGATTATTGGGAGAATATACAGATGGAAGGACAGAGGAGGAGAAATGGTTCTATACATGACATTCAGAGGTGGAACCATCATGATATGAGCTTATTTCTCTTCTCATAGTGATGGAAGCATATTATTATTGAAGGGTACATGAATGAGACCATGTACCAGGAGAAGAATCAGTTGCCATTGTTGAATTAAGATCATTAGTTATCATTTTACTGAGGTTTTCTTTTTTCTGTGTGACAGCGACCTGGAAACGAGGCCAGGTGAAAACAGGTGTTCTGTGGAAGACAAACACAGGTGTGTCGGCCTGAATGTCCTGTGTGTTGATGAATATGAGAAAGAGGAATCGTTGTTGTAATTGGCCCGATTTTGAGTTATTAATAAGCCAATCAAGCTTGGGTTAGTGGATGCAGTTTGCCAGTTGGTCAAATGTCAGGTTACTTTGGAAAGTCAGCAAATGAGAAGAAAGTTGTTTGTCTAGAAGAAGACTATAAAAACTGTATTTTGTGAAAAACATTGTGAGACTTTTCTGTCTGGTGCCGTCTCATTGTAGCTACAATAATAATAATCTTTTGAACGTCGAACCATCGCTGTGTTTCAGAACAGCATCCAGCAGGGCGATGAGGATGAGACCAGATAAGAATTAGAAGAAGGTTATAAAGATGCCAGTTGATAGAGGAGGGTTTTTAAAAGCTTTTTAAATTATGACTCTGACTCAGCTGATCTGGTAGTGGTGGGGCACGGGGGTAAGAATGAACATTTATTATCAGTCTGATTCTGATGATATTTGATGCTGCTAAAAGATTCATTAAAATAAAACAAGCAGAAATGGTTCAATATTAGATTTTGTTTGTTTGTTTGTTTGTTTACTTCAGAGTTTGGCGATCCCATGAGTTTTCCCGACAGTGAACTCGGTCCAGAATGGAACCAACTATCAGATCAGTGTTTGATCGTATCCCATTAACACACTGACTGTAAACAGCAGATCTGTGGCCGGATGGGAAGGTTAAACTCCTCACTGCTGCAGCTCAAAGACCAGAAAGCACTTTGAAAGGATTTCAGGTAAGCAGGTGACGGAGTCATCTGTGCAGACACACCTGTTCAGGATTCAGTCGTGTGTTTGATGGTCTCCTCTGTCCACCTGTTCAGTACTAACCTGACCTGTTTCCATCAGTGTGTCAATGAGCAGCCTCCTGTTTTAATTCTCACACTTTTGTAACTGTGTTCGTCAGTTGTGACGCAGCTCCTTCAGTCATTACTGCAAACATCTTCCTGTCCTCCAGTGGCTTGTTGTCTTAAATTGATCCTCAAGTTAATCTGAGCGAAATTAATTTGAAAGGTCCCCAGACAGGAAGTTGGAGTGACAGCATGCCAAGGCTCAAAGCTGCAGGCAGGAAAACCTCCTCCAGTAGAAAATACACTGGAATCAGTTTGTCTTGTGGAGAGATTCGAGTGTTTTCTGTGACTATTGAAGGTTGTTGCTCTCTGAGCGTCAGTAAATCGACTCCCACGTTTCCTCGCTGTGGTTGGGAGCTTTTGTTGGCGTGAAATGGGTCTGGCAGAGCATCACCTCGTCAGCTTGGCTGCTGATTTACTGATTGAAGGCAGAGCAGAGACCCACTCTGTCTTTGTGGCTTCCTTCTGATAAGCTGGAAATCAAGAGTTGTTTCTGGTGAAAGAATGGAAATGTTTTCTGCAGATATTGAAGTGGAGGCTGAGCAGAATAAAGCTTCTGCTCCTGCAGCTTCTTTTGTTTGGTTCAAACAGGTTTCTGCTTTTAATGGTTGCTGCACTTTTATTCACATCTAATCTTCACAACACTTCATGTTGTTTTCATGTTTGTGAGGACTTAATGCCTGCAAGTAAACAGGTTGATCATGTTCTCTTAGATACGATTGAAGTTAGACATGTTGAAATTTCAAAAACGAGGAGGAGGATATGTTCACTCCCAACAACATTAACAGCTCTGACTGATCACACAGTGATCAAAGATCAATGAAGTATTGGTGAAGCGTTAATGAGTCTGTCACAGACGTGCTGCAGTAAAAACAGTGAAACTTGTGAATTATTATTTCACAGATTTTTGAAGTTGAACCTCAAACCTTTCAAACCTGAGAACAGGTGGGTCTCTGCTGTCCGATAGTCGACCTGACCTCTGACCTTCTCTGTAATCTAACGTATCTTCACAAAATCAGTTTCCTTCACAACAACAAAACAAAATGTGACGTGGTCTTAAAGAGGAAGCTTGGTTTTTAATGCACATTTTCACCTCGTGTAGATTTGTACTGAATCTTTGCTTTTTTGGAACTTGGTGACGTAACAAGGCCACATGTGAAAGAGGGGCCACACTCATACAGGATTGACTGCCAAATCCCCAAATGGTCGCCGTTACACACACTATGCACTACATACTCAATATGTACTATTGTCCAACATACTTTTGTTAATGAATAGTAGTACGTGTCTTTTCAAACATGCTGGTCAGTGTGGAGACCCATCACTGTAGTAACCCATAACCCAGCCAGCCAGCCAACCAACCAGCCAACCAGCCAACCAACCAGCCAACCTGCCAACCAACCAACCAACCAACCAACCAACCAGCCAGCCAGCCAACCAGCCAACCAGCCAGCCAGCCAGCCAACCAACCAGCCAACCAGTGAATCAGCCAGCCAGCCAACCAACTAACCAACCAACAAACCAACCAGCCAGCCAACCAAAATAATCCCTGATCACTAATCCCTTATCAAATCATAATAATAACAGTAATCATACAGTTACACCTCGATATGCATTAAGAAGATATATAAGAACAAATCTGAACCACAGACGACCTTGTTATGGCTCTTGCGGCCATCTTTGCTGTAAAACGTGAACAGTTATTCCAGTGGTTTTTAAATATGTAACCTCTGGCTGGTTAAGATTAGTTTACTGTGATCATGTGTTCGACCATCATTGTTGTTGTCAATGCCGCATTGCATTGTGGGATATTTATGCAGTAGTATTGTCCAGTGAAACATTCACCGGAAACAAGATGCACCTCTTATACTATTTAGTTCATACTACGTTTTCAGACATACTAAAAAACCTCACATACTATTTTAGCTTCCTCAGTAGTATGTTAGTGTGCCTGCATCTACCAGAATGCCTCACCGCCGTCAGACAGGAAGTGGAAGAGCTGAAGCCAGCTGGAAGGAGTCAAACAGACCTCGTATGTTCAGGAAAGTACCTTCATGTTGAAGAGCTGCTCAGGTGGAAGAAGACACCTTTCAATTGGAAAACTGATGTTTTATGTTGAGGAGCTTTAAAGAACCTTTTCTCCTCACGGATGTTTGAAGTAGAATCTTGGACAACGATATTAACTGAAGAAATCCTGTGGATAACCTTCATAAACTAAAGGATAAAACTTTATCTTCTTTTGAACCTTCTATTTCCGCCTGTTTTTTTTTGGTTATGTTCCTCTCATGAAGGAACATGAACCTGAATGCTCTCTGATTCTCTGATCAGATAACCTGCAGAGGAAACTCATTTCAGGACCACAGTGGAGGACTGGAACAAAAACCTGCAGGTGGATCCAGAGCTTCACCTCCAGGATCAGCTCGCTCAGCCACCACAGTCCCACATATGTTACTGCTGACACTGCAGTGATATCAATGGTGACCACCTGACCCTAAATGGCCAACGAGAACGCCTTCAGAAACTTTCTTCAGAGAACATGAAGTCAGACTGAGAGACTCGGGGCTGCTTCAATATTTTACCAACAAATCAGAAGTAGAGCAGCTTTAATATTTTACTGTACCTTTAACAGAACTTGAAGAATTTATTGAAGAACATGTCCAGTTTGTGGTGTTTGAGTCTCTCTGGTTATACAGAGAGTGCTGCTGCTTAATTTGAGGGCTTTATCGTGGCTTTGGTTCGTTGGTTGGTAAACTAAACCTCCACCAATTAGGATGTAACAGATGAAACTGTTTTCAGTTTGCAGTCTGTGAGAGATGATTCGCCGACAGGTCTGATGAAGAGGTACAGTTTATTTTAGTGAAAATAATTATTTCTTTCAGCCCGACTGATTTCTCAGCAGAAGCACGAACAGCAGCTGCAGACGAGACTGAAATACATCAAATCTTTTTCTAGTTTTAGTTTAAAAGTCAAGTTTTTTTTATTTCAAATTTAAACTTAGGTTTTTTGGGGAGTTTTTTTCTTCTGTCTTCATTTTGGTCACATATGATGAAAGTTTGATGGTCGGTTTTTCCACTCGGCCTTCAGCTCGTCTCCTCCTCCTCCTCCTCGCTGAATACCAACTACAGCTGGCATTGACTGAAGATGAATAATCATCAGCTGACAGATGGATGTTTCTGTCAGTTTCTGGTATGCAGAAAGAGGAAAGCGTTGAAAACCTGCAGGATCGTTCACATTTCAACAAGAGCAGCATCTGATGGAATGAAAAGAAATAAAGTTGATGCAGTTTCATTGATGGTATTCTCACCAAATTCTGCAAAAAATACGAAACTTTATCATCTGACGCCTCTATTAGGAAGTTTACTTTGGGTGTGGTACAGAAACGACTGAAGATTAGAGGAAGATGGTGGTAAGGATTAAAAGAAACCATATTGAGGGGTTATGTTCAATATTTTTTCAGTAAAGAAGATTCCAGATCTTTCAGGACAGAGAGCTTCGTTATTTTAGTTGTTTGAACAAATGACCGAAGCTGTGAAAAACATTTTTAGCTCTTGAATCACCGTTTGTGAAAAATCTCAGAGCGGCTTGACAGCAACAAACGTAAAGTATCCGTTTTTTTATGTGCGTTGCTTTAAAGGAAACACCTGACAGGTTCTGGCCAATCAGAGGAAGTGGAGTGTGACCAGGAGACTGTCTGCCTGTCACACTCAGAAATGAGTCCAATCCATCCGTCCAATCAGAGCTCAGAAAGCCTCCAGATGATGTACAGTGTGTTTGTAGAAGAATGACAGTAATGGACCAATCAGAGATCAGCTGCCTGGTTCAAAAGTTGAAGAGCCCCATAAAAAAATGAAATGAAGGGTCACTGCAGCTTTTAGAGGAGAGTTAGTGTGAAAACATGAAGCTGAAACATCAACACAATGAAGGAGGAAGACAGGAAGTGATGCGATGAAGACTGAAATATGAGAGCAGATTATTAAAGTGAAGCTGGAGACACTGAACAAACACATGAAGACACAAAGACACTTTGGTTTGTTCTCAGTAAACAACTGTCTGTCTGTGTGTCTGCCTGTCTGTTTGTCTGCCTGTCTGTCTGTGTGTCTGCCTGTCTGTGTGTCTGTCTGCCTGTCTGTCTATGTGTCTGTCTGCCTGTCTGTCTGTCTGTCTGCCTGCCTGTTTGTCTGTCTGTCTGTCTGTCTTATACTGTGACAGACATCTGATCAGTGAGAGGACAGAATGTTGCGGTTTGGTTTGATTCACTTGAATCATTTTCTGTATGAAAACAAAGAGAATCTGTTTTTGTGGTGACAGTTTGAATCAGTTGAATGTTTCTTGCGGTCTGAGAGCTGAACCGTCGTGTTTCTCTCTGCTGCAGCTTTGAGGTTATTTCAGGTTACAAATGAAGAAATTCTTCCTCACTTTGATCTGCTCTGCGCTGCCTTCAGGCTCCGACCTCATCCTCATTCAGCTGATGTCACAGGTCAGCTGACAGTTTATGTCCAGCTGCAGGAAGTTAAAGAGGAGATTTACTGTTCAGCAGAAACATCAGAAGAGATTTATTCAGTTCTCCACCATGTTAGTTAATCAGGTCACAGCTGAAATCAGTCAGTGACTCAGTTATTCCATCAACACAAAGCTGATCACTGATCACCTCCCTCTCATCCTCTTCGATCAGATTATGTTTTTAGCATTTTGGATCACAGTAAATTGAATGTTTTTGGGGTTTGGACATTTTAAGATGTCATGTTGGACTCTGAGACACTGAGATGGACTTCCTCACTGTTTTTTGATATTTTATACACTAAACCAACAATTGATTCATCCAAAGAATAATGATCACATAAATCAAGATGAAAATAATTATTAGTCGCAGCTCTGGTTATTAGGCTGAATGTTGGAGACAGACATGTCCTCACTGCTGTCAATCATCAAACACACCTGAGCCTGGAAACTCTAAACAACTACAGAGCAGAAACGCCTGTTTGGAACATTCCACAGGTAAACAGGTTGATTGATTCTGGTTTGATTTGTCACATTATTGGATCCTAATTATTGACGTATTCACATGTCCATCATTCTAATGCTGCAGCTGGTAAAAGTTGAGCTCATTTTAATGACTTTATTCAGTTTAATCTATAGTAATATATCATTTATTTCTTAGCTACATTTTTTAATAATACATTTTTGTTATTTGAATCATTTTTCATCTTTGCCCAAGTCCACCATTTATCTGTGTCCCCTCAGCACGTCCACGATATGGACGAGACATTTCAGCGTCAACACCATCATGATGGTCCCGTACCATCAGATTAAAAAAGCCGCTTCGTGGGCGCTGCCATTTTTCATTGTTGGGCTGGTGCGCAAAGAAATTGCGTCAAAATTCTCATCAGCGTCAGGGAAGGTGTGAAGTAACGTACATGAATAAATCTGCTGACTTCCTGTCTGTGCGTTCAGGTCCGGTGACGAACGCCCTCATCATGGCGGCTCCAGCTAACATGTTCCTGCCTGACAGTCGGCCCGCCGTCCCTCTGCCACGCTTCAGCCGCCACCTGCACGCCTCCGAGGGCGATGGCGGAGAGTCGGGAGAGGTGTGCGTCCGGCTCGGCCTCTACGCACAGGTGAGTCAGCAAGTGTTGAAGGTACGAGGCTCAGTACAAATATGTAATGTTGCACAGATGTGATGGATGAATGGCTTCAACAAAACAATCATTAATCATCTTTAATCAAACATGAACCCTTCAGACATTAATGACTCCATCAGTTTTCCTGCAGCGCCACCATTAGGACAAGCTCACCTGCAGCCTGCTAACAGCTGAAACCTTCCCCTTCAAAATAAAACTCACGTGTTTCTTTTATTTTAGAGTTGGACTAAATAAAATGTTCTTCTATTGTGGAATCAGGGACTGAAGACGTGTCTTTTATTTTGAAATGATCTTCCTGTGTTTTTAGGAGGAAGAGGAGACGTACCTGCAGAAGGCTGAGAGGCTGAACTCTTTGATGAATGCTGTGACTGACAAGGTGAGTGGGGGCGAGGCTTCAGAAGTCCACCAGGTGTTATCCTGTTAGCTTGTTTGAGCCGGACGGACACACAGCGGCCGCTGAGTGCGTTCAATGAGATCATTCATATGTCTGACTTCCTGTGGAGGTTTGACTGCGCGAGACTCGGAAATGTCGTGGGACGAAGACGAGACGAAGACGCGCTCGGCTGTGAGCGAGGCGCTGCTGTTTGTTTTCGATATCGATGAAACTCTCCACATTCTTCTTTTTACTCCAGCGTTTATTTGCATGAACGTCAGCAGTAACAAATGCAGTTTAACACATTTATTCGTTCTCTATAAAACCACAGACTGAAGTTTGTCTGTCAGTTTCATGCAGTGTCCACTCTCCTATCACCTGTTACCAATCAACCTGTTTACCTGTGGAATGTTCCAAACAGGTGTTTTTGGAGCGTTCCACAACTTTC
>JAPZEA010000021.1:31899929-31912254 GCA_029783685.1 Heniochus monoceros | reverse complement strand
CTCTGTCATGTGTGTGTCTTGTGGTCCAGATGAGGAGGGGGTAACTGTGACTCTGGACCGGTTCGATCCGGGTAGGGCCCAGTCCAGAGCCTCGGGCAGGGTTCCATCTGCTCTGCTGCCAGGAGATGTCATGGTTCCCTGTTTGTTCTCCACACAGACTGAGACATCGTCTGACGCTGTCGTCCAATCAGAGGCTGAGCTACATCACTGCTTCAAGGTAAGTTTGACTCCTGCAGATCGGAGGTTGGTGTCTGTCTAACTATTTACTGTAAGTACTGTACTTGTGTATACTTACCACTACGAGGGAAATATTGTACTTTACGCCTACATTTATCTCACAGCTTTAGTTACTTTACCAATTAAGATTTTTCATACAGAATATATGCAGAGTTTATAAAATGTGTTTTGTTCTGAACAGAACTACCCAACAGTTTCTGCAAGTACAGCTGAAACAGTGAGTTGATTAATTGATTAGTTACACAAGGTGGCAGCACGAAGATGTGAACGTTTTGACTGAATAATTACTGTCTAAACAAAATGATGTGGACGTGGGACAAGCTGAACGACACATTAGCTGGCGTTTCCTCCTCCAGGTGTAATTACACGTCACATACAGAGATACCAGGTGGAGACAACAAGGGCTGTGATTGGTCAGTTTGGGCTGCCTGTGTTTCTGGTACTTTTAAGAGAATTATTTATCTAATTGTCCTGAAGTAACAATGATATGTTCAGTGGCTTTGTTTTCTGTTGTCATGGCAACCTCTCATTTGTGTCACAGACAGCTGATTTTTCTCCTCCAAAATGTCCTGCTGTTGTTTGTCCTTAAGGACATGATGTTGATACAGTTTTAGTCTGTTATCTCATAAATTGTGATCTAAATTCATGTTTTCCCACAGTTTAAAACCAGTTTGTTGTAGCAGAGCTTTAGTTTAAACCTCTCTGTCTCTGTCTGTCTGTCTGTGTCTCTGTCTCTCTGTCTGTGTCTGTCTGTTTCAGGTGTTGCAGCAGATTGTGAGCAGCAGACAGACTCTGGATCTGTCTCAGCTGATAAAGGTCAGAGGTCGTGTTGTCTGCTCTCAGCAGGCTGACGCCACAGCGTTCAGCCTCAGCTGGTCGTCCGTCTGTCCGTCTGTCAGCGTGGACGTTCAGCCGGTCCGAGCCGTCCCCGTCATCCCCACGGCTCTGCTGAGGAGTCTGACCAGCATCAATCGACTGCCGCCACACGGCGCCGGCCGACAGAGAGGGTGAGAACAAGCTCCTCTATAAATGGTCAGGATCTTCGTCACGAAGCCTGGTCACATCTGAACTGCTGTGTCTGTGTCTGCAGGTTTCTGACGATGGATCAGACCAGAAAACTCCTCCTGCTGCTGGAGTCTGATCCTAAAGCCTCCAGCCTGCCGCTGGTCGGGGTGTAAGTCACACTGTTGTATGAGGCTTCATGTTCACACAGTTTCTCTTGACTGTCCCTCAATATTACAACATTTGTTCAACATTGTCCCAGACTGTGGGAGTGGCCACATTAGCCACACAACATGCTAACACCAATTTAAACAAGCTAACGTACAAAATAAACAGTAAAACAACATAAAACATGGCAAAACTGACACCTTCCAAGTTTGAAGTGGGGTCATGGACAGCTGGTGTCGATCCATCCTTAAGCTCGGACTCTTACTGACAGAGCAGTCTGGCACAGTAATGTTAAAATGCACACACAGTTCTCTGGACATCACAGTTTTGTCACATTTCCATCAGGAATAAAGTTAATCTGCTGAGTCTCGACATCCTCAGACGGTTGGTGTTGATGTTCTTGCAGCAAACAACAGAGAAGTTGTTCAGTTCAGTTCAGTTAACTGTACTTCCTGTCATGTGACAGTTGGCTGAGTGGAGTCACACACGTCTACAACCCTCAGGTGTGGGCCTGGTGTCTGAGGTTCCTGTCTAGCTCCACTCTCCAGGACAGGTGAGTTTCCTGTTTGAGTTGTTGTTTTGAGTTGGTGCCTGTTGTTCTGGTGTCACACAGTGTTTCTCTTGTGTTTCAGAGTTTTGTCAGAGAGCCGCTGTTTCCTGCTCGTTCTGTTCGGTTCCACCCACAGAGCTCCTCAGTTCTTCCAGTGTCAAGGACCAGGACCACAGATGGACTACCAGCTGCTCACAGCCTCCCAGTGTGTCACCCTGTACCAGGTAATACCACACACAGTTGAGCTGTCCCTCCTGAATGTGGACTGATGTGGACTGATGTAGACCTGTGTGCCATCAGCAGGTGTTGTCTGTGGAGGGTCAGACTCTGCAGTGTGAGCTGGGTTCCGAGGATCACAGCAGACAGATGGAGGTCTTCAGAGAGGCTCAGAGCTCCTTCAGCAGGTACCACGACGTTCTGATAGATCCTCCTGTTCTCTGTAACTGAGTCTGACTGTATGAACACTGAACACTAATATAACCTAGTTCATTAATCCGGTTTGTGAACACCCCCCCCCGCAGACCAATACATAGACTTTATAGGCATATTAACAGCCACCGAAGTATATTTAATGACCCATTTTAACATTTTAACTTTTTATCTGTCTGAGAGAACGACGTCATCAGTGGTGGATTAAGCAGTGGACAGTCTCCCCTCACGCTGCTCCTCCTGTACCTGTTGGTTCGCTGTCGTGAGGAGGGTCAGCTGACAGTCACATGCTCCTCTTCTACGACCTTCTGTAAATGCACTGATTGCGGTCTGACCTCTGACCTGGTTGGCGCTGATGTAATTCGGAGCCGCATTGGTTTCGATTGTTTTGATTGGCTCACGTGATTTAGTAATCCAAAGTAATAAATGGAGAATTAAAATGGTGAAACAAGAAATAACCTAAAAATAGGCTGATGTAATCTGTTATACTTTTAATAGACTAATATCGCATTTCATGGAAGTATAATAGTTTTTTTCTTACCTTAGTGAAGGCACTTTTTTATTTATTCAAGCCTCCACGAAAATTGAAAACTGGAAACTATGGAACACAATGCTGTTTCTCCACAAGTCTGCAACTTGATGAATTATTTATTTAATTATATAATAATGATTAATTTAATGATGGATTTCTGATTATTCCACAATCCTGCTGCTGGTGTATCCAAACTGTTCAGATTTTACATTTGTGGTGGATTCATTAAGATTATGTCTGCAGTAACACTCACTCACTGTAGCTGTTTGCCATGTGAGAGCTTTCAGTCAGCGTTCATGGTCATCATCCTGCTGAGAACAGAGGAACAGTATTTAGTTTAATGTTAAACAGCTTCAACACACCCCAGCATGCTCAGTCTGTACCTGATTGATATGATAATCAGGTGAGTCAGGTGTGCTGAATCCAACACACACCTGGACTGTGAACCCTGAGCAGCTGAACAGAGAAAACGTGTCGGAGCGTGATGTTTGTTGATCCGTCCTCTCTGTCCTCAGTGCTGCCGTCCCAGCCGCCGGTCTGTCTGTCACTGATCAGGACTCCGGAGTCGAGGATGAAGACCTGTCCCCACGACCGTCCCCGAGCCCCCACCCGCCCGCTCAGCAGGTCAGTCGCAGGACAGTTTCAGGTCAGAAATGCTAACAAGGCTAACACACCTCTTGAGTCTCTGTGTGGCATCGCTGTACCGTCACAGCTGTCATTATGGTGTATTCAGAAGAGACATAAAGTGAAATGAGCGCTGAGTGTGTTTACATATAAGTTATTTTCTGACAGTTGTTCGTCTTTTGTTCTGATGTTTCAATCAGGGCGGTTTCATGTCCCTTTGTGACATCAGCAGACTTGCAGCCAATAGCAGCACAGCTGAACACCTGTGTGCACCTGCAGCTATCAGGATTTTTTTGATGAATGTTTTTGTTTCAGGCTCGGAGAGTTCAGCCATCAGTTCCTGAACTCTCTCTGCTGATTGACAGCAGCTTCACATCCAATCAGGAGGGCTCCACCCACAGACCACCTCCTCCTCCTCCTGCTCCTGCAGCTGACAGGACGTCTGCTCCTCCAACCAGAAACACCACCACCACCTCCACTGTTCCCAGGTCTCCTGCTCCTCCTCACCTCCACAGCACCACCAACTCCAACCTGCAGCAGCCCTGCACCTGCTGTACCACCCACACCTACGACTGCACCTCCATCTTCTCCTCCCCAGGACTCCACCCAGCTGCTGCTCCTCCACCTGCTGCATCATCCCATTATCACACTCCTCATCCTCCTTCTAGTCTCCACCCTGCTCCTCCTCCTACTCACTCCCATCATCACACTCCTCATCCTCCCTCCAGTCTCCACCCTGCTCCTCCTCCACCTCCTTCTGCTCACTCCCACCTCCACACTCCTCCTTCCAGCAACCATCCAACTAGTCCTTCTGTTCCTCCTTCCTCAACTCGCATTACTCCTCTGTCCTCCCATCACCATACTCCACCTCCCTTCTCCAACCACCCACCTGTCTCCTCAGCTCCTCCTCCCTCCCACAGCCCTTCCTCTCCTTTCTCCAACCACCACCACACTCCTCCGTCCACTCGTCTCTCTGGTCCTCCTCCATCCTCTCCCCTCCTCCCCTCTCCTCCCTGTCCCTGCAGCCAGCCTCCTGCTGTCCGGTGGTGTGGTGACTCCCCCTCTCCTCACCCCTCCCATCCAGCGGCAGCAGCAGCAGACCCTGCCCCTCCCCCCTGGTTCCCCCGTCCCTCCTGTGTGAATCAGTGCTGTGAGCAGGGGGGGGCTGTCCTACCGACAGACACCTACCAGCTCCTCCTCCATCAGGACCGACAGCTGCGCCTCCTGCAGGCTCAGGTAAGAACACAGACTGATGATTTCACTAAAACGCCGTCCGATGACAACGCGTCTGTGTCCGTCAGTTTGTTCAGACAGGAATGATTTTACAACATGTTTGAGTCACAAACTTCACAGTTTCTGAATGCAGCTGAACGATGAAGCTCTGTTGTCAGATCTTCACGTCATCACGTGAATGCACCACCAGGAAGGAGTCACAGATGACTTCGTGCTTTTAACACCATAAAAACTTTAAAATGAATTAACTTTCACTGACTGGTCCACGGTGGAGCGTAGGTGTTTGTTTTTGATGTGCTCGTGGTTACAGGAGTTGTCCTCTGAATGTCTTCAGGTCCAGATGTTGCTGGAGGCTCAGGGGAAACTTCAGTCCTCTGGTCAGCAGGTGAACACTGAGACACCCAGGAGCACCGCCAGCATCGCTGTGGGGACAGGTGAGACTGTCAGGACAGGTGTAGACAGGTGCAAGTCAGCATCACTCATCTCAATATGTTTTTATATTTCACTCTCTGGTTTTCAGGTGCCAGTCTGTTCTGGGGGGATCCTGTCCAGCCCGTCCTTCATCACGAGGTACAGGGTCCTCCCCCCTCCTCGCCCACACCTCCCCCCTCACATGTCGACCTGTCCGTCAGCAGGCCTGTGGGCGGGGCTGAGGACAATGACATCACATGTCAGGAGGCTGCTGTCTCCCCCTCCGGTCAGCACAGGTGAGAGAGACGCAGGTTTTTGTTTTTGTTTCCACGTGCAGGTAAAAACCATAAGACAAATAAACATGTTTAGTGTTTGTGTGTAACATCTCCAGTCAGCTTCACTCAGAGCCACATGATTTATTGTTATTAATGACCCAGTCAGAGACATGTGACTTGTTAAAGACTTGAAACTTGTTAAAAACTCAGGCCCTGTTAAACGTGTGTGACTTGTTGTTAAAGACTTGAGACTGTAACTGACTCCGTCTTGTCGCAGCGGTCTGCAGAGTCCAGTTCTTGGAGAGAGTGTGAGCATGTACAGACCTGCAGACGACCAGCAGAGCTTCTATCATGACCTCATGGTAACACCACGTGGAGGGCGCCTCGCTGGTCACATGATACAGTCAAACTGTTGATGTCATATTAAGATATATCTGTATCCTCAGAATCAGCTGACCAGTCGTCTCCAGGAGTCAGACAGCAGACAGGAAGTGGAAGAGGAGGAGTCCAGGAGGAGGAGTCTGTCTGTGGTTTCTGACTGCTCCCAGTCATCCCAGTCATCCCAGTCATCCCAGTCTTCAAGGAGGAAGCAGCAGAGTTGTGGAGACCCGGTGGTCAGCGCCACCTTGCGGCAGCTGCAGCTTCTCGGGGCTGATGTGACCAAAGAGGATCTGACAGAGTCCGACAGAAGAATCCAACAAACTGTGGAGAGCAGCAGGTATTGAGCTCACCTGGTCACACCTGAGGGTGTAAACTGTCCACAGCTGATCAGGCTCAAATCAGACTTCACTGATCCATTATTTATTTCTATCATCCTGCATGTATTCCTCATCTTGTCAACAAAATGCAGGTCACCATAATGTAAAACATTAAATTTCAGGGTGAAGCCTCGGTGAAGGTTAGGTCAGGGTGGGCAAGTAGTAGTTATGGTTCGGGTCAGTCTCCAGGAAATGATGGAAACCTAACCTGAGTGTGTGTGTGTGTCTCGACAGCACTCTGGCGAACATCAATCCAGCAGCAGTTCTGTCCAGACTGAGCGTGTCCGAGCCGAGCGTCAGCGCTCTGTTCCCAGGAAGCAGCGTGGATCTGAGTCTGGAGGCCAACGCCATCGCTCTGCGCTACCTGAGTGACTCTCAGCTTAGCAGACTGTCTCTGGGAGGCCGCGCCCCCTTTCAAGGCCCTGCCTCTTCTAATGACTCCCTGCTGTCACCTAGCAACATGTCTCTGGCCACCAGGAAGTACATGAGGAGGTATGGCCTGATCGAGGAAGAGGATGAGGAGGAGGAGGAAGTCGATGTTCGGGAGGCTTTCTCTCGCCAGCCGCTGACTGAAGCTGAGAATGTGAAGCTCCTCCCACAGAGTCAGCTGATCCGGGACCTGCGGCCAAAAATGCAGCTTTTAGCCGGTGGCACCAAACCGAACACAGCCGACAAGGAGAACTGTGCCAGCAGGCGGCCATCTTTGGTCAGGGCGAGCAGCCGTCAGTCAGAGGGATCAGTGGGAAACATCCTGGACCTGAGCCGCCTGAGACAGCTGCCAAAACTCTTCTGACACCAGACGAACAACCACTGATCAGACACGAGTCTGCTGGAAGGTTTTAAAAAGTGCTCTTTTTTTAAATGGAGTCTGGTGTGTCTGACTTGTGGAGAGACTCTGACTCAGTCCTGGGTTGATGGTCTGAGGTCTGACTGGATTTCTGCCGCCTTCAGTCAGGACGTTTGGTCTGTCTGAGGAGCTCAGTGTGGACACTCTGCTGGTCTGATTCAGGTCCTGGTTTTCATGGTCAGACCGGTTTTACTACAATCTGCCACCTTTAGTTTGTCTGCTGTCTCTCCTTTTATCAGACGTTTGAGTTCATGAAATGTGTGTTTTTGAGTGTTTGATTTTCTCATCACTTCCTGTTTTTATGTGAATTCTCTTCTGCACAGAGTTTTTTAATATTTATGATTCTACAAATAAAATTCAGAATGCTTTTAATTCATGGGCCGGAATACATTTTAATTCAAACTGTCAAACAGCATGTGAGAGCTGGAACAAAGAGAGCTGCATCTAAAATTCACCAACACAAACGTCTGGAAGTTTAGTACTCAGGCTATAAACAACAAGGACAACAAGGATGCAGGATCGATGTTGACAGTACATGATGATTTGTATTTGAGACCGTAGAACTGTAACCTGCACAGGTCTGATCTGTAGAGCAGCTACAGGTGTGCTCATACCTTTACATTCCTCTGGCAGATGTGAACTAAAAACAAGAGTTCTTTATCAGAGTTTGAACACGACTGATCGGCTTTTTCAAACCTGTGGATATTATTTTCTATCCTTTTACTGATGTCCAAAGTTGAGCTCGCTGTCTCGCAGGTCTGACAGTTCTGTTGCTTCCTGCTGGTCTGAGCAGCTGTGGATGAAACGTGCAGGAGTCTCTGAAGAGCTGAGGCACAGGTGTGAACACTCACCTGAACAGCTGTTTAAAGCTGGGTGTGTATTTAACCAGGCCAAACATTTGAAGGCGTGTAAACTTCTGTTCAGGACAGTTTGAGTGATTCCAGTTGCTCGGATGTAAAGAGGACACAGACAGACTAATACGTGTCTTCATGTGGACACTGTCGCTCAGCAAAGAAAAGTTTCTGCATCATCACATTTTCTCTCTAACTCTGCGAGCAGAGACTCGGTGGCTGCTGTGACTGATGCCAACTGTTGATCAGGGACGGCCTACGGACGGTGCTGTGTCTGGTTGCTCTGTAGCGCCCCCCGGTGGGGAGCTGTGGGAACAGCTTGTATTCAGGGTGTGATGGTCTGCAGTGTCAGCTGTTTTCTTCAGGTGACGCTGATCGTATGTTTGAAGACTCGTTCTGGACTGACGTGACCTCAGTGAAGCGTATGAAGACTGTAGTGTGAATCGTCTCACTGTCCTCTGTCTGTTTTAGGTCTGCTGGCTGGCTGTCTCTCATGATGATGTCTGCTGGTCCACCTCTACATGTCCACAACAGCTGGAGTGAGCTGAGAGATTTGTGGTCCTCAGAGGACGATCGATCGTCGGACCGGCTGCCTGAATGATTGACAGCCCTCACAGAAGAGCTAACAAAAGGACTCCAGCTCACAGTGCTGGTGTGTGCCCCCTGCTGGTCAGACATCCGCCCTGCAACTGTCACAGTTATTGATCAGTGATCGTCCTGACGGTGACTCATCGCAGCAGCAGCTGCTTTGTGTGCAGATGTTTCCTGGAGCTCTGAGCTGTTGACTAACAGACGATCAATGTCTCAAAGGTTGATGTGATGTTTCAGTGCTCTGCAGGACACTGACCTGAGTTCAGCTCAAACTACACACATCTGGCTGTGAGAATACTCGACTCTACCTGTTCAGGTAAGATTTTAGTAATGTTAATGTTAATTAATGTTGTTCCTGGCTTCAGATAAACACTGAATGTGCCGTCTGGTTTGTGTCAGGTTATTTCTGCTCATCTGTATGAGCAACATTCAGTTCTTCATGAGTCACTGTTTCCTCTTTCCTCTGATCGTCCTGTTCCAGCGACACAAAGACCTGAAGTCTGAGAAAAGAGAAAAGTCACAGATCTTAAACTAAAATCAGAAGACTGATTAAAAACAGCTGTATGAGTTTATCTGATTTAATGTCTCAGTGATGGTATATTCATTTATTTTTGTTAATGATTATTTGTATTTAGAGGCGCTGACACGTAAAATCTGCTCTCAGTTTAATGGCGTTTATCCCTGAATTCAGACTTTAAGGTGAAATATGGAAGAACTTCAATTAAATCAGTAAAAGTCAGATTTACTTTGAGAGAAATGAAAGTTTGGTGACTAAATGTAGCTCAAAGTGTGTGTGTGTGTGTGTGTGTTGTGTAGGAGGTTGTTTGTTTGTCTGTGTGTGTGTGTTGTGTAGGAGGTTGTTTGTCTGTCTGTGTGTGTGTGTGTTGTGTAGGAGGTTGTTGGTGATTAAACTTGCTGATGTTTCCAGATGTTGAAGCTGATGAAGCTTCTCTCTGAATCAGTCTCAGACTGAACAGTGACGAGTTTTCGTGACACCACAGATGAAACGCTGCTGATCAGGACGCGTTCTCCAATTATGAGTCAGAAAACAAAAATATAAAGTTAACGTCAACCTCTGATTGGCTCTCTGTTCAGAATGAGGGCTGCTGATTGGCTGCTGGTTCTGGCGGCCCTGCCGCTCGTCTCCTCCGTCCGTCCGGACATCTGCAGCGCCAAACCCAGAGACCTCCCCCTGGAGCCGCGCTGCATCTACCGCAGTCCCGACCCCGAGGCCCCCGAGGGCCCGACCCCAGAGCCAGAGCCGGTCCCCGAGTCCACCAACCCCCGAGTGTGGGAGCTGTCGAAGGCCAACGGCCGCTTCGCGCTGTCGCTGTACAAACAGCTGGCCCTGAGCAAGACCCCCGAGTCCAACATCTTCATGTCCCCCATCAGCGTCTCCACCGCCTTCGCTATGACCAAGCTGGGAGCCTGCAACCAGACGCTGCAGCAGATCATGAAGGTCAGACCGCAGTGAGGCTTTGAATGCAGGACTTTTACTCATAACAGAGTATTTTCACAGTGTGCTTTTAGTACTTTTACTCATCAAAGTACCTGAACTCTTCTTCCAGCTCTGACAAACAGCACAGCTGCTCACAGACTCTGATCTCATGCAGGATTCTGGTGGATTTGGCTGAATCGTCTTCAGCTGCTTCAGTTTGTCTCAGTGAAGCTGCTGCAGACTTCAGTCAGTGGTGGAGATTGAAAACATGTTTCTGTGTATTTCTGTCTGCAGGTGTTTGAGTTCGACACCATCAAAGAGAAGACGTCGGATCAGGTCCACTTCTTCTTCGCCAAACTCAACTGTCGTCTGTACAGGAAGAAGGACAAGACCACCGAGCTGATCTCTGCCAACCGACTGTTCGGGGACAAATCTCTGATCTTCAACGAGACGTACCAGAACATCAGTGAGACGGTGTACGGAGCCAAACTGCTGCCGCTCAACTTCAAGGTAAGCTGGTCAGAGTCCACTTCACCGTGTGAACCAATCAGAACAATCACTGAACTGATCAGACGTCAGCCTCAGATATCTGACCACACTGACACTAAGAACCTGGGTTCTGTGCTGCAGGAGAACCCGGAGAAGGCCCGGCTCACCATCAACGACTGGATCTCCAACAAGACAGAGAATCTGATCCAGGACACGCTGCCAGCGGGGGTGCTGGATTCCAACACGATCCTCGTCCTCGTCAACACCATCTACTTCAAGGTACCTGAAGCGGTGCCTCCTGTCACACCTGCAGTGGTGGAGGCCGGTGTTTGTCTCAGATCCTTTAAAGATCCGACTGAGCTTCTTTTGAAGTGTCTGTGTGACTGCAGCAGAGTTTTGGTGGTGATTTTAAAACCCGACTCCAATCATGAGTGGACTGGATTTGTTGACTGGTCAGACCGGGTCTGTCTCGGTCTGGTTCAGCTGGTGTCGGAGATGAAACCTGCAGCGTCTGAGGAGCTGGGACACTGGTTGTTGGTCTTTAGTTTGTTCTCATTCAGATTATTTAAAACGTTTGTTAGTCACGACTGGAATCAGGACCTTTAGCATCATATGACAACAGGGCTAAGAGGCTGCAGCCATGCTAGCAGCCCTGTGAGGCTGTACTTTGACACACTGGGGCTTTGAGCTAAATGCTAACATCAACATGCTAACACACTGATGTTTTGCAGTTTCTACAGTTTAAGTCGAGTTCTGTTCTGATCCTGAAGTTTGATTTTGAGGATTCGGCACACGCTGAGGTTCAGCATGGTTAGTGTGTTAGCATGCTAGCATTAGCTAGTCAGCAGTCCATACCATGTGCATCTGAGCCTGATGTCATCAGTTCTGCAGGCATCTGAATCAAAGTGTTGGACACATTGAAATGTTGACCTGATGAACAGTCAGAGGATCAATGAAGTTCTTCCAGTTCATCCTGAGGAGAACATGAAGGTCTGAAGCATCATCTCAGCTGAATGAAGAGTTTGGTCTCTGTCGTTCCTCGGGGATCATCAGAAGGCGAACCGCTCAGAGTGGGAGGTGCTCTGCATCTGAGGAAACTACCCGAGTAAAATTACTGAGTGATAATTTGGTTTGAATTTCCGTCTGAGTGTCGACGTTCCCTCATTTCTCCTCACAGGGTCAGTGGAAGAACAAGTTCGACAAAGACAGCGTGTACGTCTCAGACTTCCACGTCAGCGACAGTCGCACCTGCTCGGTCAACATGATGTACCAGGAGGCCAAGTTCAGGTACGGGTACTTCCCCGACGACCAGGTGCAGCTGCTGGAGATGCCGTACCGCGGAGACGACATCACCATGGTGATCATCCTGCCGAGCAGAGACAGCACGCTCAGTCAGGTGATCTGCTCCGTCCAGCTCACCTTTACAGGTGCTTCCTGTTTCTTCCTTTAACGTCATCACTGCAATGATGACTGTGTCTCTGTGTGTGTGTGTGTGTGTGTGTGTGTGTGTGTCTGTGTGTGTCTGTGTGTGTGTGTCTGTGTGTGTTTGTGTGTGTGTCTGTGTGTATCTGTGTGTATCTGTGTCTGTCTGTGTGTGTGTCTGTCTGTGTGTGTGTGTGTCTGTGTGTGTGTCTGTCTGTGTGTGTGTGTGTGTGTGTGTGTGTGTCTGTGTGTGTGTCTGTGTGTATCTGTGTGTATCTGTGTCTGTCTGTGTGTGTGTGTGTCTGTGTGTGTCTGTGTGTGTGTCTGTCTGTGTGTGTGTCTGTGTCTGTGTGTCTCTGTGTGTGTGTGTGTGTGTGTCTGTGTCTGTGTCTGTGTGTGTCTGTGTGTCTGTGTGTGTGTCTGTGTGTGTGTGTGTGTGTGTGTGTGTGTGTGTGTGTGTGTGTGTGT
>JAPZEA010000021.1:31589667-31603956 GCA_029783685.1 Heniochus monoceros | reverse complement strand
TATACATTAATAAGAGGGCATGGGAGGGATTGCTGTAATGCACAAGGCTCTCCATGGCTGAAAGACAAGAGAATTCCATGTTAATGCAGGAGTATAAATACAAAAGGAGTGTAAACAAAAAAGGTGGTCATTAGGTGTTCACACAATTAGCTTATTATAGAGATGAGCATGAACAGACAGCCAGCAGGAGCTCAGGTACCTGCCCTCTTATTAATGTATACCTCTGTCTATTGGTCTTGTCATTTGTCATGCCACGGCACCATCAGTGTCAGAGATGATTTTCCATTATATCATGTAACCTTTTTTATAGTTAATTCAGCCAAACAAGACTTGTGTCAGTTATGCTAACATATAAAATAGGAGGGGTTAATGATTGGTTAAATATGTCATTAAACAAATATCAGCATCTAAAACAAAATAAATACAGTTATTCCCTCTAAACAGCAGATAAAAATCCACCACAAGGTAATGAGTGTTTAAATGTTTTTCTCTCAAAATATCTTGATTCTACTGCATTTTGATGCTGTCTATTTATTTTCATAATTCTTGCAAAAGATACTTTTTATATTCTTCATGCATTGAGGTGAGGAAGGAGGTGGAGGAAGATATTTTTTTTTAACAGAGAAGCAATAATTTGACAGTTTAACTACAACATCATAATTTACAAGATATCAGCTGCCACCTGATGTTAAGTAGAAGCAACTAGAAGCCTTGAAATTCACTGGTATTTGAATCAATTTCATTATTTATGATTACTTCAGTCCAGATATTACTTGGCAGTGTTATCCAAGCACCTTGTTTGATAATACATAACACTGCATGTGCAAACAATTGTTTAAAGGCACATTAATAATACTAAAGATAATATAATTACTGTGATTTAGAGCTGCAACATTTAGTCAAGCCACAGAAAGATTACTGGAAACGATATTTATTGTCGATTAATTGTTTAAATAATTTTTCAAGCAAAAATGCCAAACATTACCAAGTACCACCATCAATTGTGAGGATTTTCTGCTTTCTATCATTGTGAATGGAATATCTTTGGACTGTACTGGACTGTTTGTCAGACGCAGCTTGAGATTTTTCACTATTTTCTGATATTTTTAGACCAAATGATTAATTGAGAAAAATAATTGGCAGATTAAACCATAATGAAAATAATCGCTGGCTGTAGGTTAACCTTTGCAAGTTTAACTTTTTTATTCACAATAACATGGTGCACACTAACAAAGGAGGGCACAACAAGTTTATTGGCATTACATCATGTTAGTAGCCAGATATCAGGTATGGAAATGCAGCTGTAAAGTCACCCTCAGTGACACAGACTAATGCAGGAAGTTCCAACAGTTTGCCTTGAAAATAAAGGTCTTTCATCACAGAACGTCTGTACTGGGCAGATGTGGGCCACACCACTGGAACTAAAGATCACCTCCACTTACACCATAAAAATGTTTAGTATGCTTCTATTAAATAAAACATTAACCTTCAAAGAAAAGAGCAGAGATGGCATCTCATGCGGTAAATGGCACATATTTGTCAGCAGGTATTCCTTTCAGGCTGCATATCACCCTCACAACCTCTACAAACAAGTTAGGGTAGCCCATATGTTGGCTGAGAGGCAAGTCAGGGCAAAAAAAAGTCTGCAAAAGTACCACTCACACACAAAGCTCAGTGAGCACATGGTAATAACTACAGGTAACTCAAATGAAAATATCGACACTCCTTACTTATCTGACCTGCATAATGGTGACTGGGCAATAAGATGATAATGCTGAAATAGATTTTACTATAGAAATTTGACTTAAAACAATTCAAGTGACAGGGCCAAAAATGGGATTTTGAAAATGACAGAGGCATGTTCCCCCATCTCAGGTGGAAATTATGCACTTGAAGGTACAGCTAACTAAACTTTTTACAGTCCAATACACCAGCCTTGCAATAAATGGCATGTTTATAATGTTCAGTTTTTGTTTAACCTGATTTAGAGGTGTGGAACAGCTTTATGGTTATGGTTATGGCTGTAGTGTGTGGTGCTGTAAGAATCTTCATGAAGGAGTTTGATATGGGTATACCTAACAAACTGGCAAGTGTAAGTCACGAATAAATCTGTTTTAGATGGATTTAAATTTGTTTATATAGTTCCTTTATTTGTACACAAGTAAATCACTGGCACATGGCATTTGTTGTGCAAAAAAGCAAGTATTCCAAGGCAACATGTGAAAGGCCTCTGTTTAGTTGCACTGAAGCTACCTTCCTCAACACAAGAACTGCTGCATCTTCATCTACTAGAAGTGATCTTATGTCTACATTTTTCACAATCCTACTTTTCTCAGAAATAACACACGTTGCTTCGTAAGGCGTTTATTTTGAAAATTGAGACCGGAAGGCATGTTCCTTATGTTGACGTAATTGACACTTGCTTTAATATGTTCATGACCAGAAGCTTCATTCATTCATCAAAAACTAAGACCCGCTCGGTTGCCTCTCCATCAGAACTCGTGGCCCACGTTGAGAGAGCAACTGGGGATCGGTCGTGTCTGTTTTCTATCAGGAAGTCGAGTGAGGCTATCGGCATTAGATCATCCATGAGACGTGGCTCAATACCTCATTACAGACAACTTCTCCAACCCAAACGCCGCTTTCAGTTTGGTTATTAGTCACGCGTTTCTCTTTCTTTTGTGGATGAAAACGAGGCTGCGGTCGTTTTAACCGATTTAACGATACAATGTTTCTATCAAATCACGGTGGGAAAAGTTGAGCGCGTGTCAATGGACTCCGGCACGGTAATCCCGGAATGAAAACACAGTCGGTGCAGACAGAAGCTGTTGGAGTGTGGGGGAGTGAATTGTACCCGCTGCCTCCGGTGGAAGTGTTGTTTTGTTTTTTCTAAAACGGTTCAGCCCGGCCTGACACGGCGCAGTTTGCTAGCTGCAAAACAGGTTGTCGCTGGTCGGGTTTTTACAGCAGCACAATCCCCCTTTCGAGTTACGTCAGGGAGGAAGAACGGAACGGAAAGGAAAAAGCTTCTCCTTAACATCATTCTACCAACTCTGTTTCACCCTCCCTGCTAATTTTTTTTAACGTTAAGTTTGGTAGTCTGTCCACACTTACCCTGCCCGTCGTCAGTATGGTCTTTCCTCCACACAGCCGGGACTTTATTCAGTGTTGTGAGCTTTCTGCGCGCTGGTCGTGATTCCATCCATCTTGAATTTGACGTCATCCCACACCAGGGATGAGGTCATCGCAAAGAACGCTCGTCACGTGCACTGCGCTCTGATAGGTGGTAGAGGACCAGGAGGCGGGGCCAATGGAAGACTCGACACTGAGGCTAATTTAAAGGGATAGGTCATATTTTTCATTTTAGCTGTTCATGTTTCTGTTTTTGCATGGTTTTTATTTTGGCCAAAGCTTGCTGACTGATGTTACACTCTACATTATAATTGAGTGTGCACTTGAGCACTGTTCTCTAATTATTTTTGATTATGGTTTACATTAAGTATAGTGTGTTTGCAGTTCTATTTAGTCTTGATGTTAAGTCGCATGTTGCCATGGAGACTTTGGTGATTCTTTTTTATCTGTTTTAATTTTAGTAAGATGTCATTTTTTAAATTGATTTTTAATTGTAATTTTAAAAAGAAACGTTTTCACCGTGAGTGTATACATTTAAAAAAGTGACCATTAGATTTTAGCAAATGACATACTTACTTTTTATTCTTAATTTTTAAAACCTATTTCATGTATTCAAGTACAGCTTGTCTGGTAGGTTTGAACAGTGAGGTGCAGGTATAACATGCATGTAACTGCATGCCCCCCTAACCCCACTGAAACTAATTAAGTCCCTGACTGAATGGAAGTCGCTATAGCGTAGCAGTAGGTTCGTGTCATTACTGGCATCCAGTTGGGAGTTGTTGCTATGTTTATGTGGCCTACAGGCCTCTTCCTGAAAGGTCTTGTCAGCTACTGTACCTAGCAACAGTCTCATAACTCAGGTGTGGTACTGGTGGTGAAAAGGCTATATTTTCATCAAAAGCATGAAATATGGCATGAATTTGTGTTCTGTTGAGCTGATGAATTTTATTTTGTGGTGTAACTGTATTTAATGTGTGGTGACCTTAGTTGACTCAGCCTGTAGCCTTGCACCTTCCTACAGCCGCATGCTCCAGTGCGTCAGCATGTAAGTAGTCATTATCACATAATGACAGAGGGAAGTTTAATCAGGCACATTTTCACACCTCATTACTATAAAAGGAGCACCATTACATTAATCACTACATTTACTAAGAATGAAAAAATGTACAGGAACTGATTTAAAAGAATACAGAGAACCAGTAGAATTTTCTTTCATCCAACATGAACGTATTTTCACATTCATAAAGTCAACGTGAGGACATAATCTTGATGTTGACTTTTTTTAGACCATATCTTTGACAGCCAAAGCATCCAACTGGTTCTTCACGTATTGAGAATGAAGAATGAAATGGCAGCAAAGTTCTCACTCCTCCTTACTTGACACTAATGGCTGACACAGTCTGTTAATGCCAGCAGCATAGCTAGCACTGCCATGGTTACCTGTGTGGAAACCAAGTCATTAGGGACTTTGACTCCTCCCATCTCACGTCTCCCTGGTGTCATAAACATGTTTACTGACCCTGACTCTGCCAGAGAATGAGTAAAATGACTGCTTCTTTATTTTAGAAAAATGAAAATGAGGCCTCATCTTTTGTTGTGAAAATCATGTGAACTGAAGGCATTTCTTTTTGTGACATACTGACTCACGAGCTTGTCATGCTGCCAACCGTTACTGCAATGCAAGATATCTACTTGTCTAAATATTGTATAATATTCCTCCAAAAATAAATGCAATTTGTAACTCCAAATATTCACATAAATCTGCCGCTGACAGCTTGCTTTTGTGGTCCGTTAGGGACTGATGGTGCATCGAGGGGAGGAGAAAGACAGAGCCACAGAGGATTTGGTCTTTGAGCACACCCTGAACAGTCAGTTAGCATCATCTCAAAGAGAAACATGCACATACAATGTGATCGTTAAATGTGTGGTTGAGACTGTGTTCTGTGAAAAATGAGTTGGATGCTCTCCATCTGGGTGGCCGCAGCCCTGCTGGCTCTCTGTAGGGGAGAAAACACTGTGCATGAAGGTAGGCCTCTACGCAGATGACAGATTAACATGAAATTGATGCATTGCCACAACAGAATATGGCATTTTAGGAGGATTTACACTTCTGCTTTGTCTGCTTCCATTTGTTTTTAACAGATGATAGAGCATCAGGGAGAATTGTTAATGACTAATTAAAAATCTGATGTCATGCAGCCAGAGACTTACTAGCAAGGACATTTTACCAACAGTCAAATTGACAAGATGTACTCTATTCCAGGAAATAGCCTGTCTGTAAATGGCTACCATCTATGTATTCGCAATGAGACAAGGATTGTGACTTTCCTGGCAATGCATATGGTGCCCTATCCCGTGACACAGTCTTGTGGTGACTGGCTGCTCTGGAAGACATGTACAGTCACACGTTACAGGAATATCCATCAGACTGAGTACAAGACAGTGGTGGAGCAGGTGACCAGATGCTGCGATGGCTACGTTCAAGTCGGTCGTTACTGTGCTCTGCGTGAGTGTACTGCACATCATTTTTCCATCAATGGGTTGGGTCAATGCAATTTATAGAAGAGCGCAACTTGCTCTGTTCGTTGATAGATTTCAAGTGTCTTCGTGCAAGTGTTTATGAAATTTGATGATATAGCATCACTCGCTCAAGTCATCAGTACCACACACTGACCTTTCAGTGTGTGGTACTGTGTGCAAGACACCAGATGGAAGCACAGAAACCGCACAGCTACAAATATCTCACTGCTAATATATGGCCTGTAACATGTTATTTCCTTTGAACAAAGCTGTAAACAGGAGTGGGGAGTTCACTGCCAAGCCAGGATCCTGTCCAACTGCAGATGGATTGTATCCCGGATCTGTGGACTGTGAGTGGGATATGGACTGCCCAGGCTGGCAAAAATGCTGCAAGAGATCGGATCGCTCTCTCTGCAGTGATCCTGCAAGTTAGTATACATCCTGATTTATTCATTTTTTTAATTTGTTATCAAGGTATGTGACTAGTATGGTTTCTTGGGTAAAGTCACATGCTCTTATTAAAGGGTCTTTCTACCTAAAACTTGTAAAATACTCTTTCTCACTGGTTTCTAGCCCTCAGTACAGTACAGTACAGTACAGTACAGGAGAGTAGAGTATGCAGTGGAGTACGCAGGTAAAGCGGTGCTTCAGGTGAAACAGTAGAAATGAAGATTAGATGGACGGACAGACGGACAGACGGACGGCTGTTGTCCGTTAATGTCTTCATGTGTCTGCACAGACTCTGATATGAATCTCCTGATAACATGAGATTAAAATCTTTACAATCAGACATTTAATTTAATTATCTTTCAGACAAAATGTGTCAGAAGTTCAAACAGTTAAAGGAGAAAAGCTGAGCGACAAGATCATTTATTTCAGTTTTCACCACAAACTGTGAGCACCAAACACCATGTGGCACGTCGTCTCACTCACTCAGCTTTGCTCAAAATCCAGATTTTCTGCTCATAAACTAACATGTACTCACATTATTAACACACGCACACACACACACACACACTAACACCACAAGTTAAGATCCTAATGACCCGACGACAGACGACTTCTGTCCTGACCAGAAGAACGAAAGACAAAACAGCAGCAGACGATTTAAAAAGATTCACAAACAGAAGTGCAGGAGTTTTATTTCAGATAAATGATCTAACGATCTTTCCTCTCTGCAATCAGCTGCGTGCAGGTTAAAAACCAGTTTTAAAGGAAACTGATCTCATTAAAACTCTTCAGTCCGTCAACTGAAACCTGATTCATGAGGACTCGTCTTCCTCTGCTGTCCTGTTCGCTCGACGACTCAACAACAACGAGCTGTGAACACATCATCAATACTACCGCAGTAGTACTCACTGTGAGTACTGCAGTACTGAGTGTACTCTGATGCTGGAGGACTAAAGTGTCCTCAGAGTACCCCCCAACTCTCCGCCCCCCCCCGACTCACTTAAGAGGGGGATGCTGCTGGTTGAGCTGATGGAGCACTTTACACCATCCACCATCCAGCTGAGTCAGCAGCTTCACAGAGACAGAGAGGAGGGAGAGGAGAGATTAAGGAGAGGAGAGGGTGAAAGAAGGTGAAAGGGAGGAGAGAGGAGGAGATGAAAGAGGGGAGGAAAAAAGAAGCCAGGAAGGAGGTGAAAGAGAGAAGAGAGCCGAAGGAACGAGAGAAGAGACGACCGAGGTGACGCGAAATAAAAGAAGAAAGAAATCTTTGAATACAGAAGAAAACAGACTTCCTGAGGAGAGACGTGTCAACAGGAAGTCAGAGTGGACTGATGTGTCTCGGTGCTGTCCGCCTGTTAGCACGACGCTACTTCAGCTCATCTCACGTTCACATACGAGCTGTTTGTTAATCTTCTGTAAACGATCTGACTCTCCTGTGAAGTTCACCAACGCTACAGGAAGCAGCGCCTGCAGCTCCTTCACAGTAAAAGCCTTCAAAGAGACAGGAAACAACTTTCCGAGCTTCTCACCTGAGGGACAGTGACGCTGGGTGTGTGACACAGCTCATATTATTGGCTGCCTGTCGCTCATCACTCACACATCCATCATCAGCGTTCGTATCAGCTGATGAGTTACAAAGAAAATATGGTAGAAAAACAGGTTTGAAGTCACTCAGAAACGGCGTCTCCATTACAGTCCGTCCCACAGAGAGCTCTGATGATGTGTCCTGTGTTATGTTCTGTGCTGATACCGACCTCAAAGCCGCAGCATTGGTCAGAACGTGCTGCACGCACTTTGCATCACTTCCTTTCAGCTCATGAATCTGTTGTTTTTGAACCTTTTCTGTTCTGACTGACGGAGTTTTCATCTGTTGACGTTACGACCAAAGAGACAGCGTGACCTGTGATTATGTGGACAGAATGGTCCTCCAGCGGTTATCAGTCTGTGTCCTCTTGTTTTACAGCTGCTGACCTCTGCCTCCATTTCTCTTGTCAGCCTCCACATATTTACATACATTTATTTATTTCTCCATTTATTTTTCTTTATAGTCAAAAGGCTCGGCGGCGCCGTTCATCTGATGCCCCGACCAATAAAGCAAACCCAAGTGAAATGAGTTAAGAGAGAAGAGATAAAGAGAGAGAGCGAGGAGAGAGAGACTCAACTGTGGAGGATGAAGAGAGATGGAGGGAAGAGGCAGCAAGGAGGAAAACAAAGGGGAGGAGAGGAAGAGAGGAGGAAAGGAGAGGAGAGGAGGAGAGGAGAGGAGGAGAGGAAGAGAGGAAGAGGGAGAGGAGGAGAGGATGAGAGGAGGAGAGGAGAGGAAGAGAGGAGGAGAGGAAGAGGGAGAGGAGGAGGGAAAGAAAGGAGGAGAGGAGGAGAGGAAGTGGGGAGGAAAGGAGAGGAGAGGAGGAGAGGAGGAGTGGAGGAGAGGAGGAGGGGAAGAGAGGAAGAGAGGAGGACGGGAGGAGGGGAAGAAAGGAAGAGAGGAGGAGGGGAGAAGGGGAAGAGAGCAAGAGAGGAGGAGAGGAAGAGAGGAGAGGAAGAGAAGAAGAGAGGAGAGGAAGAGAGGAGGAGAGGAGGAGAGGAGGAGAGGAAGAGAGGAGAGGAAGAGAGGAAGAGAGGAGGAGAGGAAGAGAGGAAGAAGGAGAGGGGGAAAGCGGGTGAATCATGAAAGAGGAGAAAATCTTAATGGCCCAATTAGTCTGGATTGACTTGATTAACATCTGAGAGAGAGACAGAGAGACAGAGAGACAGAGAGAGAGACAGACAGAGACAGAGAGACAGAGAGAGAGACAGAGAGACAGAGAGAGAGACAGACAGAGACAGAGAGACAGACAGAGACAGAGAGACAGAGAGACAGACAGAGACAGAGAGGTAACCAGTGTCTCTGGTGTCGAGAGTGAAGATAATCGTTGGGTTCAGTCTGTAACAGACTTTAGAATGTGGACATCCAGAACATCTGGTCATGAAATGTACCGTATGAGTGTGTGTGTGCGTGTGTGTGTGTGTGTGTGTGTGATACCTTGGGGACAGGTAGTTGTGTGTTGTTGAGAGACACCTCTGTCCTCCTGTCTGCTCCGTCCACCTACACAAAGCAGGTTCAGATCAGACTCAATCAAACGCTCAGGCTGAAGTTTCTCTGTGGAATCACAAACGTACCACCAGAGGCTTGCGGATGCCGAGGCGGACTGTGCCGGCCGGGGCGGACTTCAGGACCTCCACGGCCTCCGTCAGGCTGAGCTGGTCCACCTGGGTCTTGTTGACCGACACCAGCTGGTCTCCGGGAAGCAAACCGCCGTGATGCTCCGCTGAGCCGCCGGGAACCAGAGAACGAATCACCATGACACAGCGGCCGGGATCCAGCGGGTCCTGAGGAGAGAGAGACATCAGGACGACGTTACACTCAGCTTCTGTCAGAGAGGAACAGCAGGAACAAGACAAAACACCACGAGGTTCACGTTCACAACCTGGACCTGCTGACAGCTTCAAACACAAAGCTCAACCTGCAGCCATGAGATGTGACCATCAGCAGCAGAATTGCAGTAATAACTGACGTTTGAAAAGGATTCTCAGGTTCATTTCTTTTAATTATGTGCTCCAAGACGGACTCACTCAGAGTTATGAACAGACTCACTGTGTCTCTCAGCAGGGGGAGACAGAGACCAGAGAAAATCCATCGACACAAACACACAACAACACAAACACAGAGAGGACAGATCCGTCCTGAAGCACCCGAACACAGCAGCTGACAGCACGGAGGTCAAAGGTCACAGCAGCCCAACAAGACGTGGAAGACGTGAACTGAGAGACAGACGGACTGCAGAGGAACAGAAGGACAACAAGACAAAGGTTCAGTGTCTGCTGGAGGACGAGTGGAGACGCCGCAGAGGACAAGACGCTGACTTTAAACGAGAGCTGGACGGAGGAAGAAGAAGATGTGATGTTGCAGCGATGAAGCTCAGGTTGATGAGAACATCTCGTCCTGTCAGCAGCTCCGATTTAAAGAACATCACGACAGAACCTGAAGTGTCTCTTTTCTCCCCTCAGGAACGTCTGATATCACAACATGCTCCAGTTTCAGGACATGAACCATCTGAAATCTGATCCGTCTCAGCGTCGATGAGCGTCGATGCTCCGTTTGCTCCGAGGCTGATGATCAATCATCGCCGACACTCTGAACTAACCCTGAGCTTCGGACCGACATCACGAGTGTAAAGGTCGCGACCTTTTCCTGCCTCCATTCACTGAAGACTGAGATGCAGCTGAAAGGTCCGGGAGCTCGAACCCGGCCTCTGAGTCTAGATCATAATCCCAAAGGTTAAGAAAGAGCGTCCACTCAGAGAGACAGGACAGCGTGACGTCACTTTGGACGTGGTTAACATTTGACTCAGAGAGGACGGGGACACTGCAGGTCCTCAGAGGACAGAACTCATTAACCTGGTAAATATGAAGGTGTGATAGATTAAAATAATGAAACGAGCTCTGTGATGTTCGATGCTGAGTTTTGGATTTATATTTTCAGGGCAGCAGCGGGAGATGCTTCATCTTTACAGGTCCTCTGTTTACTCATTTCTGGACAGTTTTATAGAAGAAAAACATAATTTGGTGTTAATTATGGCAAACAGAACCAAAAACAGACGAGCTTCTATCTTAATAAGATGTTAGTTTAGCATAAATTCATGAGCAGTTTTTAATTTCCAGAAGAATTTCCATAAAAAACTGCTTAATTCAAACCCCAGTTAATATTTATTCCTCATTGACCTTTTATTGAAACATTTATTCTTCACATATCAGATATTGCAGATTTCTGTCTGACCTGAGACATCGTTATATTGATCAGATGTCCACTGAGGACACAGACATCAGTTTGTACAAATGTTTGCATGTTTTGTCTTTTTGAAGTTTAGAACAAGTTTTAAATAACACCAGAAGTCTGGAGGTGATTAATCTGACTTCATCCAGGAGTTTGTCCTGTCAACAACACCGACCGATTAACCGCGTCTGTTTAACCAGAGTAACCAGGAGGACGACCCGGCCCTGCCAGACTCCGAACCCCTCAGAGATTCTTTCAGCAGCTACAAACCCTCCCCTGGTTACAGCGGATGTACATTTTGTGAATTCCCCGGCGTTGAACCCTGGGCATCGCCCGCGCTGCAGTACGAGCTGCTGTGCCAAGTTTCAGGCTGTCAGAACAAAGCCGGGTTGTATTTTTAGACTGAACAACATGGCTACAGGTGGTGAGGAGTCAGAACTCAAGTCCTCCACTCCTACAAGATCCTCCGGAAAAAGAAAGGCCTCTGCTGTCAAAAAGTGGAGATATCAGAAACGTAGGAGAAAGTGTGAGAGGAAAAAAATACAGAAATTAAAAATGTACTTTGCCAAAAGTAGTGAAATGTTTCCACAGTTGGCTTCTCGTGCGCAGAAAACAATGAGGAGGGTTTTTGTTTTTTTGGGATATGTAGGTTGCAGAGTGTCTACGCAAAGTTTTTAAGACCTTTATGATGCCGGCAGAATCAAACTCCGCATGAATTTACAGCTGAAATAAACACCAAGTATTTTTAGTGCTGTTTGAACTTTAGACTTTCTACTTTTATTATAAACATGAGACCTTTCAGAGTCTCTGAGGTATGATAACATGAACAAAAACACTTTCCACACTTATTCCATTTTCACATCAGGAAGATGCACTTTCAGGCCAAAAGTATACGAACAGCGCCGTCTGCAGAACTCCGGTGTGGCTCTGTTTTCTCGCTCTTTGTTCCACTGAAGGCGAATTTTCACGCTCCAGCATGAAACCATATTTCACACAGCAGTGATCATCCAGCTTTGTGTCCACAGTTTGTCTCTTTCAACATGACAGTTTGCCCAGTTTGTTGTGGAGGAACTGAACTGGTCTGAACAGAGTCCGGACCTCAACCTGGACCACCAACTGTGAGCCAGACCTGATCTCCAGTGTCAGAGCTGGACCTCCCTGATGCTCCGGAGTCTGAACCGGAGAAAATCCCTGCAGCCAATCAGTGAAGGCTCCAACTGAACTACAGCATCAGTCACCCAACACCCCAAAATGTTCATGTCCATCAGACAGCGCCATCATGTGGGCAGAGGAACTGTGACTCCTGTCCACCAGGACAAACGAGGAGGTCAGGTCAGTCATGTTATGGTGGTGGAACAAGTCCACAGAGGACGGATGGATGGATGGATGGATGGATGGATGGATGGATGGATGGATGGATGGGCACATGAACGGACAAGTGGATGGGCCGACTGACAGATGGATGATGGATGAATTTCTCCCCTTCCTGATAAAACACCTGTGAAGCTAACTGTTGGTGCAGGTGAGTGGACGACCTGCTCCACCTGCAGCACCTGCACACATTCACTCAACTGCATCTTTAATGAAAGTCCATTAAAGGTTCATTGTTCAGCTGAGAGGCTGCTGTGAGGTTTTGATGATATAAAGAGCTGATAGTGTCCATTAGTCCCAGCGTCCCTTCCCTCCAGAACGATTGATCTGATAGAGTTTGATCAGGTCTGATCAATAGAAGAACTATAAGTATATCTTTATTTTACTGTGGGAATACCTGAATTGTTCTCATTCCTCTGGCGGTCAACATGTACTTCAGAGGTTTTTCCATTCAGATAAGAAGGAAATCTTTGGAGAAAAGACATTTTTCAGGTGTGACACTGCTCACATTTTAAAGGTGTCAGTTTTTAGTGGAAACTATCAGCCGGTCCAGACAGACAGATCAGATCAGCTCTTCTCTTATTGCCTCCAACCATCTTTCACTCAACTCTGACAGCCGCAGAGGCAGTAACAGGAAACACTTTGGCAGCAACACTGGACCGACATGTCCTTGGGTGAGAGAGAGAGGGAGAGAAGAGGGAGAGAGAGGGAGAGAGGGAGAGAGAGGGAGAAAGAGGGAGAGAGAAGAGGGAGAGAGAGGGAGACAGGGAGAGAGAGGGAGAGAGAAGAGGGAGAGAGAGGGAGAGAGAGGGAGAGAGAGGGAGAGAGAAGAGGGAGAGAGAGGGAGACAGGGCGAGAGAAGAGGGAGAGAGGGAGAGAGAGGGAGAGAGAAGAGGGAGAGAGAGGGAGAGAGAAGAGGGAGAGAGAGGAAGAGAGAGGGAGAGGGAGGGAGAGAGAAGAGGGAGAGAGAGGGGGAGAGAAGAGGAAGAGGAGAGAGAGGGAGAGAAGAGGGAGAGAGAGGGAGAGAAGAGGGAGAGAGGGAGAGAGAGAAGAAGGAGAGAGAGGGAGAGAGAGAAGAGGGAGAGAGAGGGAGAGGAGAGAGAGAGAGGAGAGAGAGGGAGAGAGAGGAGAGAGAGGGAGAGAGAGAGAGGAGGGGGGGACAGAGACAGAGAGACAGAGAGGACATGCTGAAGATTTGTGAGAGAAGTTGATTCATTTTACTTTGTGTAAGCTGTTGAAGGGTCAGATTGACTCTGTGCTGCTGCACTTTAAACACAGACGATGAATCTTAGACTATTTGTTTAGCTGAAGACTAACTGATTTGTTTTTGCTGATTTAACACATTTAAAAGATGTTAAACAGTTTATCTGCTTCTAATCAAAAAGTCTTTGGTCCATCTTATAATCAGGACAACGGGGTTTATTTGGTTTTTGGACTGTTTTTAAATGTGAGGACATCTGTGGACACATTTCAGGACAGTAAAACTATTCTACAGTTTTAGAGAAGTCCAGCTGTTTGATGTCCTCTCTGTGTGTGTGAGATATTGTGCTAGACATATTTTAGAGGACAGGTGTCTTGTTTCCGTGACGAGGAGCACACTGACGGAAGAGCAGGAAAAGACATTACTGGAGAGAGGAGACACTTCTTTGAAGCGAGGACACTTTTAGTAAGTGATGTTCTTGTCATTTATGTGTGTGAGATATTTTAAAATGCTTATTTTATCTCTGTGGACAGTAAACCTGTTCTAGAGTTAAAACCTGGTTCAGGATTAAGATTAAATTAGAGGACAGGAAGTGAGTAACGTCAAAGACGGTCCTCACAAGAGTAGAAGTAAGAACATGTGTGTGTGTTTGGTTTCAGCTGGTCTCTGAACACAGGAGGGCTTTGTCCTGAAGACTGAGACGAGGCCAAGAGCAGGCAGCCATGACACACACACACACACACACACACACACACACACACACACACACACACAGACACAGAGACACACAGAGACACACACA
>JAPZEA010000021.1:31463474-31478773 GCA_029783685.1 Heniochus monoceros | reverse complement strand
CGCTGCCCTCAGGAAGGCACGGGGCCTTAAAGACATCAACATTTCTTTAAAATCATGATTCTCAGGGACAACACAGAGTTAAGAGCGTGAGACTTAAAACTGTTTAGCATGTCTGACTCAGTGTGGGCCCACCAACTGACCTTTTCTGTCATGTCCTCAATGTAAGCTGCCACTTCATCCATGGTCAGTACTGGGGTGTCACTCGAGGGGGCGATGCCAGCAAACCTCCTTAGCAGATTGGCCAGTTCTGCATACACTGTGCTCGTCTTGTAGCTGTCAAACTCAGGCAGTGACTTTGGTTTGAAATACTGGAACATGAAGAGGGCATCAGACCACAGCAGCTCGACCTGCAGAACAGATTAATTCCACAGGAAACATTAGGATCAGAGCTCATTGTATTAGAGCGTAACGCAGCACCGGACCAAATTAGTGGTATCGAGGTCTCCTGGGGACTCTTCTCTTGCACTGTGGTATTAATTACAGCAGAATGCCAGTCATCTAAGCGTGCTGACACACAGCTGTGGGAATGACACCCACCTGGTGGCCAGACTGTGCATTACAAAAATACAAGAGAGCAGGGGACGTAACCACAAAGCTTCCTGGTGCTATGAGTCACTTTACTGGTTAGATTCTCACAGTTTAATAAGAGTTATGATATCGTCTCTGAGTTTTTATATTCAGATCAAGTCTCGTTACCCACAAAGAATCCTTGCTGTCAAAAAGAAAGGAAGGTGGAGACAGTAGAGACACAAACAGCTGAACAACAGCGAGTGAAGTGCTGCAGAGCTGACTCTGCAGGTGTGGTGAATCTAAACGTGTGCACATTCCTCACTCAGTAAATTAATGCTATTATGCCATTAATGCTATTTCACAGGCTCAGTTTATTTCAGCGACAGCGGACGTGCACCCTGCAAGCCGACAAAACAACATTAATGGAGAAAGCAGACTTCCTCTGTGCTGTGAGGGTCAATGAGGGAACATATTTGCGTCATCAGCAGTCTGCTCCTCATCAAGCAATATTTATGTAAGTTTGCCGATACAGGTGAGAAATCATAGCAATCAATCAAAGCCTTGAGGCATTTTCACCACCTCTTTCTTCACTATTTCACCTCCCCATTAACATCATTTAGCTATGAACTAAATACCAGCTCAGCCACATTTGGAGTTTTCTGTTTTACACTGAAACTAAACACACTTTGACACTTTGAAAGGCGTCAGAGTGACTGACCTGTGGAGATGAGTGGTCCTCAAGGTAGCGGGCCTTGCTCTTCTTACTGGGGTAGGCATACAGGCAGAAAAAGCATTGTTCCAAAGACATCTCCAGCTCCTCTTTGTACGGGTGAGAGTCATTTTTGGAGGAGGCTGCGAGCTCTTTCTCCAAGACTTGAACCTACACCGAGGATAAGAGTAAAGATCACGCTGTTCAAATCGTGCAAACAAATTCATTTAGACACACTAAGACGAAGAAATATAGAGCATGTCAGGTCTACAGTTGCAAGAATGAATAGTGGACATGATATTATCCAAATCTTTCTATTTCTTTTCAAACTAAAAGGCATATATTCAAGCAGCTCGTGCACAAAATCACAACATTTGCAGAGAGAATTCTCCACACTTACATAGAACTTGAGGAGTGCACCGTCTGAGCTGCAGCACAAGGAGCGACGGCCGAGATACTCATGGGCTGTGTTGAGAAGCATCAGGGAGGAGGGCAGCATGGGAGTGTCTGAGTCATCTGAAAGTGAGACTTGACAGGGTCACTCCGTGTAACAACTACCACGGCATGAACACCAAAGGAAGAGTGAACGCATGAAAACAAGAATCAACAAACCTTCATCATCCCCTACAGACATATGCTGCCGAAGCATACAGTCAAAAGCAGCCTCCTCGTGTTTGATAATGCGATAGAGGATAATCCAAGGCAGAACCGAGAAGAAATAAGGCTCCTTGGGATCGTCGGAAATGGTCATGCTAAGATCGATCAGCTAGAAGCACAACAGCAACAACACAACAAATTAAAATTCCACAAACCCTCATCAGCTCCTTATTATAGCATCACTAGAACGGCTCTCCACTAACCTGAATGAGGTTGTTTGCCAGCCGAGCCATACTGGAGAAGTGGGGGACATTGCTTAGAAGCACAGAGTCTTTGGTGAAGCAGACCTCGATGCCATCCAGCAGCTTTCCAATGGTGCTGACCCACTCCTCCTTACTCGTGGGAGAGTTGTTTGGGGCAGAGTTGAGCTGCTGCAGGGCTTCGTTCAGAGCCAGCTCGCTGCACTCCAAACACTGCTGGTAGTCCTGCATCTTCAGCAGTGAGTTCTTGACCACAGAGTTAAAATACAGAGAGTAAGAAGTGTCAGAAATCATGCATTTCAAAAGACACACGTATAGATTCAAATTGTTGTAACATATCTAACCTGCAGTAGCATCAGCTGAGCAGGCCGCTCTGGTGCTGAGCTCACAAACTCCAGAGGTTTACTCCTGCTGCCATAATTAAGAGTGGGCTGCAGCAGGCGCACAACAGACTCAAAGTCTGCAGCCTCGAAGAGACGCTGGATCTCCTACAGAGACTGACAACGCTCCAGAGACTTCAGCCTCTTGTCAATCTGTCCACGGGGATAGATGCAATCCAAAAGAAACACACAGTCAATACAGACAGAAGCTCTTCAGGGGACATGCTCAGTTAGATTTTTTAAATAATTTATTATCATGCTAAAAAAACCCACACATATTCTTTTTTAAATGGTATCTCAAAGTGGGGACTAGCAACATTTTATTTTCAGAATTCGTGAAAACATTTAGGGAATTTCATTTTAAAAATGAACTAACATGTTGGTAATGAGGGTTAAACTGATATAAGGCAGCACACTGACCTCCTCCACAGAGATTGCTGCGTCTACACGCAGGTTAGGCAGGTTGATGGTGTAATGTTTCCCTTCATGGGTCTTTGGTTTGCTCTGCAAAAGGCCTATACAGACATCATAGCTCTCCAGAGCCAACTCCATATCTCCATGACAGAAGACAAGACAGACAGAGTAACAAGTCACATCTGGCTGAGCTGAGTGGAATGGATCCAAAGTCTAGAAAAAAACAACAGCAACAAATTATAGACTGTACCTGCAGGGCCAGGAATCGAGCCTTGAGCCAGTAGACACGCACCATGACATCCAACCAGTCATCCTCAAACAGATCCTTTTGGGATGAACCCAAAGCCAGGAGCAACAAATCACCCTGGAAGTGCTGCCCGGGGAATTCTGAGTCAGCTGCATCACTGCAGGGGCCGACGCTGCTTCTTCTCGGAGACACTAAACAAGGAAAAAGATCTTATAACAAGCCAAGAGTAAACACGACGCTCCCGAGAGATGACTTTCTAACATTTAACAAATCCTGCACGGCATCGTGTTTAGAAGTGTAACTGAAGTGCCCCCTTTTGGCCAATCAGTCCGATTTTTAAAACGCAAGAAAGCAACAATGACATTTATCACATTTAGGTCTTGGCAACATTTTGTCAGTAGTTCTTGAAATAAGACACATGGTCAAACTAACTAACACTGGAGGCTTCTCTGGGCTACATAACACATCAAGCTACTGCAGCACAGAGCTGTAAAAACACCAACCGACCGAGTTTGGATAAAATCAGAAATGATGAGGCTTCGCTCGCCGGTACTTACCAGTCTTCACTTTGTTGTGTGACCACTGTTCCAACTGCAGCTCCATACATGCTAAGCTCATTGCCAACATTTCCTGTAGACGTAGCAGATACAAACACTTATTACAGGTCATCATGTATAAAATATGAGGATAATTCTGATGAAAAACTTGTTATGTCCCTTTTTTCAATTTAATAAATTTCTCTATTAGACCCTGAGTCTGTAGACCTTTCCAAAACAAGATTCATAGTCTAGAAATATCAGAAATGAACATTCTTCGAAGAGTCATACTTCATGACAGTGAACCTACTGAAATAATAATAGTTAAGGAAATTTCATAAACGACACATTGCAGTGACTTGCAGTATTTTCTGTCTCGTGTGTTTCGGTCTTGCAGGAAATCTAAAAACAGCTGCAGTTGAATTCAAGTCCAAGAAATGAAGAAATGAACCAGTTTTCATTTACCCGGATGTGTTGGTCGCTGCAGTCCCGAAGCAGCGGGTTAGGAAGACCACTGCTGTGCTTCCTCCAGGTCTGATAGACCTCCAGCACCACAGGCGCCAGTCCTCGAGGCCACTCCTCCAGGAACTTCTGACCCACTGCTTTCAGATAGCGCATCATCAGGTCCAGTATACCACCATTGCTCATGTTATTGAGCAGGAAATTGTGGATATCCTGTTGCTCTGCAGAAGGAGACGCACAGTTTAATATGACAGATATGGTAACAAGGCAGAACAGTGTGTTGTAAAATACATATCCATAATGCACTCTGTACCAGCTTCCATGTATTCGACCGAGTCGACAGGCACGCAGCTCCCATGTAGAGGCTGCATGTCCTCCTTCCCATCACACTGTGTCTCCAGATTACTCAGACTTTCATCATCATTATCAGGGTCAAACTTACTTTTACCCCGACGCACACACACACAGCTCCCACAGTGGCTTCTGTAACTCTAATGGTCTAGGATGCAAAACACAGTGTTGGACTTCAACTTTACGATGTTTTTATTTGTCTGACACATTCTGTTCTCTTGATTCCCCAATTCTGTGTTTCATGATTGAAGCACATTTTATCATCAGAAAGTGTCTCATCATGTGGTGGATGAATGCAATTTCAACAACTCAGTAAGAAAAGATTAAAAATTTAATGAATATCAATGAATTTGATGTAACAAGATATTTCACTATATTTTTTATCAAACTGATCTTCTGCAGGACCACCTGGAAACAGCTAGCCTGGCTCTGTCCAAAGGTAACAAAATCTGCCTACCAGCTCCTCTAAAGCTTCCTAATTAGATCTTGTTCGTTTGATCCACACAAAATCGAAGTTTGAAAACATCGAGTTGCTAATTTACAGGGGTCTATATGTCAGAATGTTTCTCAGAGAATTATTTCTTCATTGAAAGTCTTTATGCTAAGCTAAGATAAGCAGCTGCTGGCCTCAGGAGACGTGAGAGTGGTATCAATATTATCATCTAACTTGCAGCAAGAATGCCAACATAGATATTTCCTGAACTGTCAAAGTATTAGTTTGGCTTCTTGTAGAAAAACATGTTTACATTCCTCAATGTGAAGTATCTTAAATAGTATAATTATGGTATCGGTGAAAAAATATCAGTAGCGAAACATTTTAAACCTTACCCAGCCTTAGTCACACCAAAAATACTGTCTTACGGGAGAAAACATTCCCTGTCTAATCTGAGTGATAACCTTTGCAGAGTTGAGAGATCAAGAAAAGAAAAGTAAAATACAGATCAATATTTTTTCAGAGGTTGAACAGTTTTCATCATGATATTAGTGCAATTTTATTATTTTATCAAACACGGTCTTGACCTGATAGAAGCTGCTGCTAATCAAACATCAAATGTATATTAGTGAAAATACAAACCAGGTGCATGTATGACTTTGGATCTTTTGATATACAGAACACCAGACTGACGTGCAGGATGCAAAATTTGATTTTATCACATGTAGCTGAGGCAGAACCTCACTAATTGAGAAATTAAGTCATTATAAAGAATGAAGTTGACTACATCACATCCAGAATGTAATTTCAATGAATGAAGTCTCCATTTAACTTCACTGAAAGAAGACGCAAAATTAATGATGCTATAAGCAGAACTGTAATTACTGTTATTAAGCACATTTCTGCCACTGCATGTAATCTTACTTCTGCTTAGTGGTGCTTATTAGAATATGAACATTAAGAAACCAATGGGACATTCATTTTAAGACTAGAGCGTAATTACAATAAACAAATAAGAGCTTCTATCAGTACAAATCTGCAACCATGCGTCATGAGTATCAAGAGTTTGTTCAGAATACACAGCACAGCTGATAAGAGCTCACTCTCTGGTTTAAGGTGCAGCCATCAGAGCAGAGGAGGAAAGTTCAGGTGACTTTTTGGAAATCAGTAAAGTGGATATCACAGAGATGGATGGATAATGGAAAAACTTCTTTCAAAGTTGTATTGAAGAGGAGAGTTTCTTCTTCTCTGCAGTTTGTGTTGGAGCGTGTGCATGACATCAAGCTTTAAAATCAATCCAACTGTACTGAAACCATGCTTTAACTGTCAGGAATTTGCATACGGAGAAAAGGCCCTGGTGCTGCGACTGCACGGCATGAAAACCTGCAGACGCTCAGCCCTTGAACATGTTTTGAGACCTCTGATGCACCAGCAGTCATGATGCATTTGACATTGTTTTCTAATGTAAAATGTATGTGCTGGAAAGACAGATGGTGGAAGAGTGACAGATGGGAAAATGACCTCCAATGGGTTGCTGTTTACAGTGAAGAGGAAATAAACCAAGAAGGACCCAAAGCATACAGTCAACTGCCATTTTAATTCAGTATGGTATATAAAACTATCCTGAGAGGTATTTCTAATATTTTGTCCACCTCAGTTAGAGACAATAATCATCAGGTTAATCAATAATGAAAATAATCAATAGTCGTAGTAGTGCTGTTGAATTCCGTTGGGCTATACTGAGCAGAAGTATTTATAACATGTATTTTGTCTTGACTCACTGAAAAACTGGGGTGGACAAAATAATAGCAACCTGTCAGTATAAAACAATTTAATAGCACTATAAACTAGCGTCTAAAATGATCATAAATGTGAATAAATGCTTCTCTGACAAGGACTAAACATTACAACCTTCATGAAGGAGAGATTTCTTGCATTAGACTGCATTAGTTTTAGCTAAACTGGCAACTAAGTGTACATTTGACAAAGTGAAATTGAGGCATATTTGCCTTTTAACATTTCATAAACAAGAAAAGTAAGAAAAGACCTGATCACTGCAAGAATACTGTTTTGAAGCTGTATAACTAAACAAATCACAGTGGGCATGAGGGAAAACATGGGAACAAATACAATGACAGTCACACAATAAATGAAGGCAACCAAAGACTATCGTTACTGGTCACATGGGGAGGAAGGTGACTAACTGCTTGTCATTTACACGTTGGGGTCTAAAAAAAATTCCCTACAGAGTAAAAACCCTGTGATATAAAACAGAGCCTTTGTACCCGGCACATTTACGTTTGAACCAGATTTACGTTCCAGTTTAGTCACATCTGGCACTTGTTACCTTACAGTATAATATTTCTACATTTTGTCCTCCAGCTAAACTGAAACCCAGCTGTACAAATTGTATTATAATAGTTCATAGTGAACATATGGGGGAATCTATCAACAAGCTTGCTTGTGGCTAGCAATGTCTACTAGTATGGAATAAGAATATTCTTCCAATGCTGACTCTGGCCATACAGTCAGTAAAAACCCTAGAACAGTCTTGGTTCTGGGTCTAGTTTCTCTGGTTTGAGCAGAAGATGTGTGAGCTAAGCTACAGAGAATGTGCTCGACTCCATAGCCCGTCTTCAGCACAACAAAGCCCAGCTGGAGTTTATTAACTTGTTAGTGGCTTTGCTACTTTTTCTCTGTTTGGTACAGTGCAGGCGCACACACACACACACACACACACACACACACGCACAGAAAGCCAGCCACACATACATGCACAAACACAACATACAGCAACATTCACGGGCAGAACAAAGACAAAAATCCTTTCAGCGTCACCTAAATGCAAACCTAAAGTGCCAGAAGGATCCGCAGCGAAAGGTCAGATCTGGATGTTACACCCACACCCACACACAGACACATACACAGACACACACACACACACACACACACACACACCGCTCCCAAATACCAGATGGCGTTTCTGGATTCTGTTTCCATTTTTTTTTCTGTTACAATCACAAAAGAGTGAGTCTAAAACCACAGACACAAATCAACAACATTCACACACAGCAGCTACAGACGCTGCAGCCTGTTAAACACACCATTATTTCTTCACATGATAACATCTGTTTAACAAAGACGTCATTAAAATGTGTTTTTGTTTATATTCACCGTGATTACATTTCCAGAAGTGAATCTTTTTTTCAATTTCAGTCATTTTCAGACTAAAACCTCGGTCAGACTCAGCTGGACTCCTGAAATCTGCCCAATCAGGCCAGTTTGCAGAACTGTGATGCTTCCATGAGGCAGGTTTACTTCCTTTGACCTGGAGAAGCTGCTTCAGTCAGAAACTCGGACAAACACCAGTTCAGCCCGACGGCTTAAAAACTAAACAGCACTGAACACTTAAGAGAACATCAAGTGAAAGTCTGTGCTTTTAGTTTTATACATCACTGGTTATCAAATATAGAAAACAGTACAAACAATCTTAAGCTCATGCAACACGAGTTCAGCCCAGCTTGTGGTGAAAATAGTTAAGCTTAATAGTAATAGCCAAAGTGAAACTGGAACTTCCTGATTCTGGTCCAGAAGTAAACTTCATTAGAAATCCAATTTTTGAATCCTCTGCTGACTTGGTTACGCTTCCACTTCACAGAGAGGACAAATATTTCTGGAAACACACCACAAACTGTCCACATCCAAACTGAGGAAGGAGCAGAGGAGCCCCTGAGACAATGTGTGGAGCAGCATGGTCGAGTTTAAAGACAATAAAACCTGTCTGTGGTGCCAGAGAGAGACAGACAGAGAGAGACAGACAGACAGACTGAGAGAGAGACAGAGGGAGAGACAGAGAGAGACAGAGAGTCAGAGAGAGACAGACTGAGAGAGACAGACAGACAGACTGAGAGAGACAGACAGAGGGAGAGACAGAGAGAGACAGAGGGAGAGACAGAGACAGACAGAGAGAGAGACAGACAGACTGAGAGAGAGACAGAGGGAGAGACAGAGAGAGACAGACAGATAGAGAGAGAGAAAGACAGACTGAGAGAGAGACAGAGGGAGAGACAGAGAGAGACAGACAGATAGAGAGAGAGAAAGACAGACAGACAGAGAGAGACAGGGGGAGAGACAGAGAGACAGAGAAAGACAGAGAGAGAGAAAGACAGACAGACAGAGAGAGACAGGGGGAGAGACAGAGAAGAGAGAGAGACAGACAGATAGAGAGAGACAGACAGACAGACAGACAGACTGAGAGAGACAGAGGGAGAGACAGAGAGACAGAGACAGACAGAGGGAGAGACAGAGGCAGACAGAGGGAGAGACAGAGACAGACAGAGAGACAGAGAGAGACAGAGAGAGACAGACAGAGAGAGACAGAGAGAGACAGACAGAGACAGAGACAGACAGAGAGAGCCAGAGACAGAGAGAGACACAGAGGGAGAGAGACAGACAGACGGAGAGAGACAGAGAGAGACAGACAGAGACAGAGACAGAGAGAGACAGAGACAGACAGAGACAGACAGAGACAGAGAGAGACAGACAGACAGAGTGGGACAGACAGCGACAGACAGAGACAGACAGACAGACAGAGACAGAGTGAGACAGACAGCGACAGACAGAGACAGACAGAGACAGACAGAGACAGACAGAGACAGAGGGAGCATGCTGGATGTATAGAGAGCAGCAGCGTCCGAGGTTGTTCGACACCAATCCTCAGCTGGCAAAGAGCCACAACACAGAGCAGAGACAAACAATGCTCACTTTGTTGAACAGAGATCTTTAGGTTCAGCACAGTAACTCTATATTTCTCTTCATGTGCACACTCAAACCAACACAGACTGTATCTACCAACAATAACTGAGTGTGTATCACAGCCTCACTGAGCCTCTTCCTCTCTGAGCTTCATTGTTGTTCAAAAACTATGAAAAACACATCAGTGAGCCTTCACATGTTCCTTCATCACCATGAACACACACACTGTAGTTTATTCTGACCCACACACACACCGTCCTGCTGCCACAAACACTCGCTGCAGCATCAAATGTGGATTCATCCGCCCCTGAAAATAGTCCCAACAAATGCTCTATTTCCTCCTGTTTGTCTGATAGAAACTACAGCGAGCAGCTGATTGAGGAAATTAATGAAGCTTTTAAACATGAAACTAAAGATCTGTGAGGAGTTTTTAAAGATTTACGTCTTCAGTAGGAACCAATGAGCCACAGACAGGAAGTCAGACAGAACTGAGAGACGGACCAACAGACTTTGGTCTTTTCATCATAAATATCAGCATCTGAAATCAACATTTTGTTGAAACAAATAAAAGACCGTGGAGGAGTGACCCAATCAGCCTGCTCTCAGTTCATCACCACAAAAATGAAGTAAAGCAGACTTTGATATGAAAACATTCTGCGTATTTGCTTGAAATCCTCTGCAGCAGAACTCCCAGAATGCTCAGCTGCAACAGCAGGCAGGGGTCAGGCCAATCGTTGACGAAATACATTTCCTGCTTTTATTTTTTCCTCTGGAAACAGGAAGCGAGCAGTAAATGCCCTTTTGATACCTGATGGGAGTTTTTCTCTCTGCTCTGCTCCTGCTCTCCTCTCCCCGATGCACCAGAAAAACCTCCAATTAAGACAAATCTGTCCTCCCTGACGCCGTCTCTTTCCCCCTCCCATCATGCCTTTCTGTTTCTGTTAAATCCTCGGCAGCTCCTGTCTCTCTCCGGTCTGCAGCCCGGGGCCAGCTGGGCCTTCGACAAACCACACAAAGAAAGAAACGAGCAGGAAGAGCAGCAGTGAAACCAGCAGCGTCTCTGCGGTTTTAATTTGGCATTGTCTTCCTCTGATGCCCCGAAAGGCAACAAGATGAAAAAAAATGCAAGAAAAAATCTAAAAACACACACTCACACACACATATGAGCAGCCCGCCCCCCTGCTCCCACCACCTCCTCCTCCTCCTCCTCCTCCTCCTCCTCCTCCTCCTCCTCCATCGCTGCAAACAAACAAGACGAGCAATCGCATTCGGGCGCAAAAGAGTGGAACCACATCAAACACAGATGCTAATCCTTTCTGGATCCGCAGCGCGTCCTCCTTACTATTAATAGTGCTAGAAGGAGGAAAGAACATTATGGCTTTAATTTATTTATTGTGTCGACGTATTAAAAGACGTCGACGCCTCGACGCCGAGGTCCCTCTCGCTAAATTAGAAACAATATCAAATCCTGCTTGGTTTACTGATAACCTATTTATGAAGTGGATCAGAACGTGGCTTCTTCACCCCTCCAGCTCGACCCCCCCGCCATCCTTCCTGCTGATAATCACACACTGAACTGTGTTGGAGAGGAGGATTCTGGGAGGTTTGGTGGTTTTCCAGCTGATGGTTCAAATTAGAAACAATCAGCTGATTATTGTCTTCAGCAAAGCGCAGCACGATGCTGGAGCGTCAACCCCGGCTCAGGCAGACCAATCACAGCACGAGGAGGAAGGAGCGAGAACTGATCAGATCTCAGATCAATAAACTGAGGTGGTGGAGGAGCTGCAGCAGCGTCAGGTCGCACCGGCTCAACACAAACACGGACGTGGCGGGGTGTTACGAGTCATGTGACGAGTGAGCCAATGACGATGAAGCATGAATGAAACAGCTGATCGGAGGACACAGTCACAACGCTGGTGTTGCTCCTGAACTGAAGCCGGAGGTCCCTGCAGGGCCTCCTGCAGGCCTTCAGGCAGGTGTTAAAGGTGCCGATCTGGACTGTAACAGCGCCCCCTGCAGTCCCGACTGAGACCTTCATCACGTCTGTCGGTATTTCAACCCTCACACAACCTTTTTTTAATCAAACAAGCATCTTTCCCTTCGTGAGCGTCCGTGCACCGTCCTAACTCCACCCTACAGTCGGCCTCCTCCACCTTTAGATTCCCCACATGACTGATACAACATGACAAAAGCTGTTCGTCTCAAACTGAGCTCCAGCTGAAGAAGTGACTTTTCAGACTCACTGAGCAGCTGTTTCATTCTTTGTCTCCTCAAGCTGAAGCAAACCAAACTGTGACTGATTCCATTAAAAACCATCAACACGTCTACACGAGCCGAATTCTAGAAATAAAACTCAGCATCAGCAAACTCTTGTTTATTTTCCTGCGTGAATCATTTTCATTCATCTTATTTTCACTCCATGTTTTTTCCTCTGGTCATCTGACCCCCCGCAGTGGCTCTATGTCCCCCAGAGGGGCCCGCCCCCCAGTTTGAGAACCACCGGTCTAATGTAACCTGACTCTACATGTGTTTCTGATTTAGTCTGAGAATTTTAATTCTTAATGGTGATTTACAGAGCTCTCATTACTGAGGCATGCTGGGAATGAAGGAACAGCAAGAGGAGGAGGAGGAGGAGGAGGAAGAAGGAGGAGGAGGAGGAGGAGGAGGAGGAGGAGGAGGAGGGAGGGGAGGTGAGAAGGAGAGGAAAAAGTTGAAAGATGCCTCCAAGTCTTCGCAGGCCTCAAGAGCTTTCTGTGATGGTGTGGAAAGGCTGCGCGCGCACACACACGCACGCACGCACACGCACGCGCGCACACACACACACACACACACACACACACACAGTGCTGCAGGGAGGAGGGGTCAGAGGTCAAACTGGGTGGGTGGAGCAGAATGGATATATTTGAAATTTAAAGGAATAATGATTACTGGTTGTGTGTGTTTGTGTGTGAGACTCTGGATCGTCTTTGTTGAATGAAGCCGTCAATGTTTTCCAAATGAAACCAAATTCCCGTGTTCACGCACGCCGTTCACACAGCGAGCGGACGCCGACACGGTTTCTGATCACCGATCGATCCGGTCGATTGGACGAGCGTCTGAGGTGGAGGAAAAGGCAAAAACACGAGCGTACGCCTGCTTTCCAGCAGAGGAGACATTAATGAGAAATAACTGATAAATGATAATTAAGTGCTAAAAGATGCAGTGACTCTGGCGTTAAACGGTTTCCAGAGAAACACAGAGCATCAGGTCGGGGGAGCCAAGAGGTGAGAGGTCAGAGGTCACCGCAGCTGAGAAGGAAACAGCGAGTTCTGCTTTAAGATGAGAGGGATCACGATAAAGGAGGATGAAGAGGATGGAGGAAGGACAGAGAAGAAGATACAGAAAGATCAACAGGGAGGAGAAGAAAAGAGGATGATGAAGGAGAGATGGAAAAGGAAGCAGAAGAAAGACAGGATGAGGAAGAGGAGGAAGACGTGAAATGTTTTCAGTGCAGATTTTCTTTGACTGAGACCAAGTCAAGAAAAAATGGATAAAACAAGACTTTTAAGGATGATGATGATGACTAAATGTGACTTAAACTCAAGTGGACTTGATCAAATGTAAACAGAGCTGTCAAAATGAACAGGAGAGAACAGAAGAAGATGAAGAGGAGGGTGAAGAGGAAGAGGACCAAGAAGAAGAGGAAGAGTTCTTACAGGATGATTCCTGTTTGACAGGTTAAATAATGTTGTAGAGAAAAGGAGGAGGCAGACGGAGAGGAGGAGGAGGAAGAGGAGGAGGAGGAGGAAGATGCAGATGAAGACGACGATGAGGAGGAGGAGGAGGAGGAGGAGGAGGAGGAGGAGGAGGAGGATGAAGTCGGAGGTCCTACAGTGTGACTTCAATCCCATTTTGCAGCGGCTGAAGAAAAAGAAAATCAATGGTAATGGCTTTGCAGCAGGCGAACCTTCAGCTGGAATTAGAGGCAGCAAACAGAAAATTGGAGACAACCCCCCACCCCCCCACCACCGCCTTCCCACAATGCACTGGGCTCCTTCTCTTCCCGCTAACAAGAAAGTTTACCACCAGCCGACCCCCCCGACTACCCACAATTCATTTCCTGCTAACCCACAACTGAGCGTGTGTCAGCTGATCCGTGATGTCATCGTTATACAGTGAGGTTGTATTGTGAGAGGAGGTGAAGGAAGGAGGCAGCAAGAGGAAAGGAGAGGAGAGGAGAGGAGGTAAAGGAAGGAGGCAGCAAGAGGAAAGGAGAGGAGAGGAGAGGAGGTAAAGGAAGGAGGCAAGGAGAGGAGAGGAGAGGAGGTGAGGAGAGGGGGCAATGAGAGGAGAAAAAATTGTGCGGCTGAAAACTGGAAAAGCGAGGCTTTTACTGAGATACTGTGACGCTGTCTCTTGAAAGAACATTGACGGAAAAGTCCAGCCATCAAATTCTTTTATCAGGAAAAATACAGAAGTATTATCACCAAAATGTAGAAGTAGTGGCAGCGTTATATTAAAATATGCTATTATTTGTACATGTGTTAACTTGTAAACAGCATTTATTTTTACAGTTTTGATAATAATAATTGGCCAATAGCCCCAAATTGAGTATCCCAAGTTGTTAATCCCTTTAAAATTATAAAATTGAAAGTTGGTAAGCTCACACTGTAACTTAATATGAGGACATTCTGAATCAGGATAAAAATACGCTCATATCCCATATGCATGACCTCAAAGCCTAATAAGATTCAGTATGCTGTATACTGTTCATATACTGCATGATATTAAATATTATATGGATAGGAGGGATATTCATGAATATTCATGTGATGGCGTGCCGTATTTTGGAGAGAGCAGGGACCAGGGGATATTTAAATAAGCACACATTATCATGTATGTCCAATAATATAGTAGACACAGGCAAAATTAATTGCACGCAAGCAAGTATGAAGAGTAGTGGTGTTTATCCCAGCACACGCAAACACAAAGACGTACACATACACAGCTGCAGTGAATGGGCTGTGAGCTGAGAGTGCTATCGAGGGAACGTTAACCGGATCATCTGGTCTCTCACTCTAGATTTTGCGTGTTTGTGGGTGCGTACGTCTGTGTGCTTCTGTTTTTACCCACAGCCGCACCCTCGCTGCGTGTGAATGAGTTAGCACCTGCGTTAATGTGTCTGCGTGGGTTTGGTTTATATACTGGGTCTGGGTTTGTGTGTGTGTGTGTGTGTGTGTGTGTGTGTGTGTGTGTGTGTGTGGGCAAGTCATCATAACGCGAATCGTTATATTTCAGGGTGAAGATCTGGGTTAAGGTTAGGATTAGACAAGTAGTGGTTATGGTTATTGGTGGGGAAAGTCTATGTGATGTCCCAAAAAGTGATGTAAACACAACTGTTTGTGTGTGTGTGTGTGTGTGTGTGTGTGTGTGTGTGTGTGTGTGTGTATTGTCACGGTGGCAACAGCGCATCTTAAATCCAGTCTGTCCTACTTAACCAGCAGGTCACCAAGGGGTGGAGCCTATGATGTCATGTAACTCGCCGTGGTGAGGGAATGGAGTCTGGAGCTCAGGAAAAAGAAAGTGACGATGACAATATGGCTGTGACCTCAGTGACGATCAGGGCCACGTCTTGGCCAAGGATGGTGACATGGTTATGACAGTAA
>JAPZEA010000021.1:31398816-31415892 GCA_029783685.1 Heniochus monoceros | reverse complement strand
GACATGCATGATAGGTTAATTGGTAACTCTAAATTGCCCATAGGTGTGAATGTGAGTGTGAGTGGTTGTTTGTCTCTATGTGCCCTGCGATGAACTGGCAACTCGTCCAGGGTGTACCCCGCCTCTCGCCCAAAGTCAGCTGGGATAGGCTCCAGCCCCCCGCGACCCTTACAGAATAAGCGGGTATAGAAGATGAATGAATGACACCAAAAATGTCGACAAAAAGACAAACTGACCACAAAGAGACGTAAAGAGAACACTGGATTTCAAATGAACTCTAACTATGACTTTACAGCCATCAGCTTTAATTTTAACGGACCAGAGTGAAAAATCAGTGAAATGATTTAACATCTCAGCTCGACTGTGAACTCTCTCGTTATCTGCTGGGATTAAAACAAGCTTTAGACCGTACGAGAACGTATTTTAACGAAGTGTAGCTCATGTCATGTTATAGCTGACAGCACCTATTTAATCTGATTGTTGTTTACTTTTTTCATCTAGTGATTGAGTCATTCTCTTTTTGTCCTCATTTATTTATTGTAATTGCCACATTTACTTTTATAATCCCTGTAATCACACCTGTAACCACCTTTTCATTTGTTCAGGCAAGACTTGGTGACATTCCATCCTGGCAGCTGTTACAGTGTGTCACACCTCTTGGTTTGAAAGTCAATAAAAAGATTATTGATCAGCTGCTCAGGTGTGACTGATAAGAAACACCTGCTGTCATGGTGACATCATGTAAACCTTCGGTGAGGGTTTACCTGCATGAGTAAAGTCTGAGAGGCCCTGCAGACCCTGCAGAACCTGTCCTGGTGCCTCCCTGACCCTCCCTCCCTCCTCCGGCCCTGCTCAGGTGGAAAGCCCCGAGCCAGCTGCCACTCCTTTTCTGGGAATATTTCATGGTGCCGTTTCCAGCAGTTTCTGCTACAGTTTATAAAACGTTTTAAATACAATTGGCCTGTTTCAGCTCATATCCGGCTGCTTGTTTAGGCTGAAAACACGTCGGAAACTTTCGGAACTATATGATACGCAGAACTAGAATATCTCGGTTATTAATAGTGTTATATGGAGGCTGTAAATGAGTCATCAAACCAGACCGCAAATCACTTCTGCGAGTGAAATCTCCGCGCAGTTCAGTCCTGTCGGAGGTTTGCGCGTGGCTTGGCTGAACTGATGCCGCTCACTCACTTCACACCACAGGAAGTCACACTGTCTTCCCGCCAAAAACCGCAGTTTGTGGGTGGACTCACCGGCCGTCAGAGTGAGCTTCCAGAAGATGCTGTGAGAGTCCGGCTTCATGTCCTCTCTAGATGAATGCAGACTGTAGATCCGAACTGCGTGGAGTTTGCCCGTGTGAGTAGTTTTGAGGCGAAGGAAATTCCGCATCTGGTTTTGTTCGACTCCTCAGGCCACGCCCCCAGCGTAATGACGCACAGACCGTCCGATCGATTCACGTGCCGTCAAACTCATAAAACTCAGAAACAGTGACAGCTGCTGACTGTGGACAGCAAAGACACCAGCAGAAAGCCTTGTGAGTCCGCCTTATCGCTCCAGCTCTGCGGGCAGGAGCGCCCCTCCACCCCCGCTGCTGAGCGGGCGGAAAGTCCCGCATCCAGCCGCCTGCGTCGACATGGACTGTCCTCAGCGATTGGCTACAAACGTGATCCGACTTCCCTCCTGACTTCTCTTTAATTCACTCTGTGTCCAACGCAAACCTGTATGAGACACGATGACAGACCCCAAATACAATATTTCTCTGTGTGTGGAGGAGAAGTATAAAATGTTATAAAATGGGAATACTCAAGTAAAGTACAAGTACCTCAAAATTGTACTTAAACACAGTACTGGAGCAGTTAGCTACTTTCTGCCACTAACAACCAGAGATGAACCAGTGACAGCTCTTATCTTGGCTAAATGTACTCAGAAAGGTGTATTTCACTCGAGTATTTTCATGTTATTGCTACTGTATACCTCTAGTCCACTGCAATGTGGAGGACACTGTACTTTTTACTCCATTAGGAAACATTTATTGTCACTATGCATGTTTAGATTTTTCATAGAAAGTCTATCATTTAAGTTTAAAAAAATATGACGTTCAGTCACACATTCATTTATCCAACGTCAGCTAAAATAATAAATGCTGATAATGTGCTAATGCATCAGTATAACGCCTCATTCTTACCAATTGTTCTTGTGTGTTTACTGTCCGAATGTTGGACTTTTACTTTTCATGGGTCTGAACAAAAGAAGCATGACGACATTTTTGGAAAAGTAATCTGACTGAAATAACTCACAAGTTCATCCTTGAATACCAGAAATGGTTTATGAGGCTTCTTCCTGATGATGTTTGCACAGCTGGATCAGCTGACAGGACCCAAGGAGTCACACTGTACTGTGATGTCATGTAATGTAATTCCTCTTTGACAGAATATCTCTTCACCTGTTTGATTCCACCTGTATATATCATGTTTCTAGCTGTCTGATCAAACCTGGACCTGCTGACACAAATATCTGCCTGACTGATGGCCTCTGGTAAGGACGAGCAGAGTGACAGCACCACCTTCTGGACATTGATGGGAACGACACATGAAGCTCTGCTGGATGTGATCGTGAGGTCAGATTGTCTTTAATTGCTCTGATTAAAGAGAAAACAAAGTCTGATATCTGGCAACTTGTTTAATTCTTATACAGAGGTATAAAATACATTTTTCATAATTACTAATAAAAGTCATCATTTTCATATACACAAGTAGACATCTAAAAGTATCGGTATCAGTATCGGGATATTAGGCTTGGTATTACTTGGTATGAGATCGGAAGGAAAACAGTGGTATCGCACATCCCTACTAAACAACATCCACCTGCTGTAGAACAAATAACCATCATCTCAATCATCATTACAGTATTTAACTTAAACAGCTATCTGACCTTCATGTGATGATTATAATAACTATATCCCACTCTCTCATTTTACTTGATTTTTTCACAGTAGAAACTCTTTTAAAACAAAGGATTTGTAAAATATGTAGAAAATTGCGTTGAAATTGTATAAAACTGTAATGCTGGTGTTTTATACGAGCCCGTAAATTACACACAGAATCTTTCAGATCACTTTTATTTTACATATTGAAAGGAACTAATGCTGAAGTACAGTTTTACTACGGCAGCTGAGCGAACTCCTGCCACTGATGAAGGCTGGTTGAAACCTCCAGGAAGAGTCAGTAAGTGGCCCTTTAGCTGTGTTGGAAGCACTTTGATACCTGGAGCTTAAAGGAGAACCAGAAAACAGAAGAAGAAGTTTTAATCAAACAATAATTCATTGATTTTAACTTCAGACTTAATGTGTGAGTATTAGCCACAACAGCGCTGACTGATGTTTAACATGTTTAACGCAGTGGAAAATGAATAAGAGGACGTTAAAGCTGAGTGAGTTTCCCCTCCAATACACACATTTACCACACACACACACACACACACACACACACACACACACACACACACACACATCTGCCGGTGTCTTCTGTTCCTCTGACATGCAGCCGTCTGTGGTCACATCAGTCTCGTGGGTGATGACAGGGCGCTAACATCTCCGGGCGAGGACGCCTCCTCCTACCCAGAAGGCCGTGCTGCTGGGGGATGAGGAGGCTGCCCACCTGTGTGAGGCAGAGGGAGAGCCTGACGCCAAGTACTCTACGCACGCACAGTTTTCAGATAAGATGAGATAAAACTTTATTAATCCCACACCGCGGACATAATATTGTTACAGACAGCAAAGAATAAAGGAGGGACACAGAAAGATCAAAAAGACAACAAACAGGGATACAGAATAAAAATGAACTGTATATGTACATTATATACAACAGTATAAGAATACTATTGCACTAAAAATACTATTATATAGATATTTATACTTTGACTATTTCCAGGTTCTTCTACAGGTAAAGTTATTGGTTACTTTCATTTTATTGTATATAAAAAATTAACTTCTAAAATCTGTCGTGCCACAACAAAACAAACTTGTGCAATAAAAGATTAAAGAAATATCACCTTTCAGGACCTTAGGGGCTCCAGAATTTAACGCAGCCCATTTCTGTATGATGAGTACTTTTACTTTGGTACTTGAAGTGCATTTTGCTGGTAAAAGTTTTTAAATTGTTGGACTGTTACTTGTTGCCTTGTGTGGACTTTGGCTCTGGCAGCTTTTGTTTCCTCCTCTATATTCTGTTCTGGACCTCTGACTGGTCACAGACTTGTCTCAGGTGCAGGTCGACTCGTCTTCTCGTTGCTTCTTATTTTTTTGTGACATCACCATGTCCTCAAAGACAAATACACATTTCATTAACTGAAATACTGAAGGAGTAAATTCTCTTTTCTCTTATTTCTGTAAAAAGTGAGTTTGTGCTGACTGTGAGAAGAAATCTGCTGTTTTTAAGAGGAGCGTTTTATTGTGATGCTTCTCTCCACAATAAAACGCAGAGTGATTTGAATATGACCTGAAAACATCCTGATAATGTTTGCTTTAACCTCTGCTGTGATGTGGTGCGCTACACTGGACAACGCTGCATAATGAGCGTGTGGTAAACAGTCGGGGGTTCGCTTTAATCCTGCGCGCTCGTGTTAGACATCAGCACGCCGCAGCTCCGATTAGAAACATGATCACGCTCCGCCGTTGCGTCTGTTTGACATTCAGAGCTTTATTCAGCTGCACGACGCCTCGGGCGACGGCCACACCAGGATGCACAGGATGTTAGCATGTTAGCATGAGCGCGTCGTGTGGGCCGAGGCTCTCTGAGAGGGTTAATGGATGAACACTGAGGATAAAATCTCACCCTGTAATCTGTAATCTGTAATCTGTAGTTCGTGTGGAATCATCAGACTCAGGCAGTGGTGTAAAAATACTCTGTTACAACAAAGTCCACCATTCAAAACCTTAAATATACTCAAAGGAAAAAAGTAAAAGTACTCATTATGCAGATTGCTCACTTCAGATTAATAGATTAATATATATTATTGATGAATGAATGTTTCAGGAACTGATCTGCTGACATTTTCACACACAAACATCTGCAGGCTTCACAGAGAACAGAGACAGTGTGCAGTTCTCTGGCTTTAAACACCGTGTTGTTTAGGTCGGAGGAGGATGACCGGACTGGTTCCAGCTGGTAGAAAGACAACAGTAACCGAAGTAACCACCCGTTACAGCTGACGGATGCTGAGGAGCATCTCCGAACACACAACACATCCAACAGTGAAGCTGCAGCAGCAGAAGACTGATGTCAGCTGACGACAGGACGCTGAGGCTCACAGAGTCGGACCGCAGAAGGTTGGACAGGTCGGTCTGGTGAGTCGACACCTGCGGTGACATTCAGATGGTACAAGGCAGGATCCACCCTGCCTGGTATCAACGCTTCAGGCTGCTGCTGGGAGATGTTTTCTTGGCACTTTGGGCGTTTTAGAACCAACTGAGCATCGTTTGAGCACCACAGCCCACCTGAGGTCTGCTACTGAACATCCCTTTAAGACCACAGTGTGCCTGTTTTCTATTGGCTGCTTCAAGAAGGAAAACACACCACGTCACAAAGCTCAAATCAGTTAACAAAATGACTTGTTAAGCTGCCATCCCCCCTCTCACCCTCTCTGACTCATTGATTGTTTTTCTGACTGAGGTTTGTGGCAGTTAGAGTCTGTGATCCCGACCCTGATCAGCGGTGTAACAGTGTACTGATGAATCCATGGAGCTCCTCCATATGTGGACGTTTTTCTCACTCTTTATACCACGTCACCTGACTTAGAGAGCACATCGGAACGTAACGAGTTACGAGAACCTGCAGCCTCATAGTGTGAAGCAGAGAGCTGCTGACCAAGCTGCCATGTTTGATGAGAGCGAGCTGTAAATATTCTACAGAGTCACATCACCTCCACGATCAGAGTGACACATGGAAACATACAGTCACAGAGGAGGGAGAGGATCGTAGACACACTGCTGCCTGTAGGATCCCATAATATGAACACACACCCTGAGACCAAGGCTGGGAGGTGTAGGTGTGTGTGTGGACCTCCCACTGGACCATCCACCCTGTTAAAAATGAACAAACCAACTGATGTTTGTAGTATATTGTTAAAATAAGGCGGCGTTCACATCTCATCAGCAGGGACAGTTTGATGCTAATTAATCTGAGAATATGGACCAGTTAACCATCATGTTTTCAGAAAAAACGTTTAAAGAATTGTTTTGTTTTGTCCCGATTAGTTTTGTCCAATATTCCATCTCTTGTAGCTCTGGTTTGGTCTCAGAGGTCTTTAGCATTTTTATGCTAATAAGATACCGAAATATGAAAATAAGATTATTTTTCAACCCTCTAAACTGTTTTTTGTACAGAAAAACAGCCGAGTTCTCACCCAAAGATAAGCAGATTTACTACTCAAATATTGATAACTGCCGACATTGATTCTGGTTTTATTATGAACGTTTCCTCTCCAACACGAAGCCAAACTGGTGATTTAACAACAGCAGCAGAGAATCACTGGGGACGTAAATGTGACGCTGTGCAGCTGCTGCGTTTCACCGGCCAAACTGTCATCATGAGATGTTTTCACACCTTAAAGATCCTGTTTTCACACTCTCACACTCACACTCACACACACACACACTCACACACACACACACACACACACACACACACACACACACATGCTGGCACGGTGCTGCTGTTAGCGGCTGCAGAGTGTCTGGGGAGCGGCGGTGGACGGACGGGTCACCCAGCGTGGTTGGCAGCTCGGCGCCGGCCTTGGCTCGACTCGCCGTCTGCGTGCACTCGTGGTGTTGGCAGGTCACACTCAGCCCCCCCACCCCCCACCCCCCCACCTCTCCTGGCTGCAGATTACACACCTACATGCTGGATGGGAGGTGAGGGGTGGAGGGGCATGATGGGGGAAGGGAAGCCCCAACTCGCCCAACACACACACACACACACACACGCGCGCACACACACACACACACACACACACGGTCCTGATGTCAGCTGGCTGTGAAAGGCGGAGGCTGACCGCTCGCTGTGATTAAGCACCAACTGGGCTCCGGCCAGCGGACTGGAGCCTGGCCATGCTGCCCCGTCCTGCTCCTCCACCAGCCAACATCCTCCTCCTTCATCTCCTCCTCCTCCTCCTCCTCCTCTGTGAGGACATGTCCACACTCAGCTGGCTGAATGTGAACACTCATCTCTTCTTCTCTGCTTCAGTCTTTCACACCCTGAGCAGGGTTTTCGGGGTTTTGGTCTTCAGAGTGGACGATTTGAGGGTGATGGTGACGCTCGGTGTTCAGGTGCTGTGTGACCACGCCCACACTGGATCAGCTGACAGGAAACACTCCTCAAAGCCACATTTACATACAGAGCCCCAGTGTGTGTGTGTGTGTGTGTGTGTGTGTGTGTGTGTGTGTGTGTGTGCTGCATCATCTTTGTCCATCAGACTGATCTCTGTTTAAGAATGAATCTCTTTGAGTCACATTTCTGTCGTCCTTTGATGAAGGTCAGTGTTTGTCTCTGTCGATCAGCAGCAGCTTCTCACCTCCCTCACTGCACCACCAACACCACCAGTAACACCACCAACAACACGACCAGCACCACCACTAACATCACCAGTAACGTCACTAACACCACTAAGACCAGCAACACCACCGACACAACTACTAACACCACCACTAACACCACCAACAACAACCACAAGCTTCTTTGACTGTGACAAAGAAATGTCAAACCTTCTCCATGAAATAAAAAACTAAACAGTGTTTTTTAACAAGCTGCTGATGTGACTCAAGACAATCTTTTATTGTCGGTTTCTTCTGTTGGTTTCTGGGATTTCTGTCCAGCAGTGTAGATAGATAGACAGATAGATATACTTTATTGATCCAAAGCTGGGAAATTACAGAGCAATCTTATCCATCATGGGAACTGTTTGTCCTCAAAGACAGAACACACACGTTGACTTGGGTCACTTTACACTGACTTCCTAGAGACTGAGCCTAACCCTCCAACCACTGTTTGTCTAACCCAAAAATCAGCTTCACCCGACTGGGGACATGACTTTCGTCCCCAGTTGGACAAGCTGTCCCCAATTAACTGGTCTTAAGTCTGAAAAGTGTCCCCAAAAGTAGGCTAAGTCAACAACTCACACACACACACACACACACACACACACACACACACACACCCAGCAGGACAGGACTCTGGCTGATGATGCATGAAGTCCGGACTGCAGCCAACTCCTCTCCAGCCTCGGCAGGCTAATCTGAAGCTACTGCTCGCCTGCTGCTTCACTGAGCGTGCTCCGTGGGACGCACGCCACCCAGCCCGCCGCCGCTCCGCCTCGCCCAGCCCGTAGCCTCTGGTCCATCCATCCATCCACCCATCCATCCGGGCTGGGCTGGCCTGAGCCCACGCCGCCTCCAACACTCACGATGGCACAGTTTCAGCAGGACCCCCGGGGATGGATGGAGAGCACGGTGGGCATGTCACGTCAGAAGGAGTTTGTGGTGAAGCGCTGCTGATATTGACGTGGGATGGGTGGATGAAAAGTGAAGGTTTCGCTCAGACGAAGACAGATTTTAATGCAAATAGTTTACACTTTTGCCACTGAACATTTCTTTTCTTTAGTTGATCTGTTTCCTCCGTGTCACTCCAGAGAAGCCAGATGTGAGCTTCACTTGAGAAGAGCCACTAACGTCACCTGCTGGATGAAGCTGGGCCCCCGACTGACGGCCCCTCCTCTGTGAACTGTGTAAGTACCCTGTTGCCTTTAAGTCCCCAGCGCATACAACAGAGTGCACAGTGCAGCTTCACTGTGTGTCCACAGACCCAAAAACACCCCGCAGTGTTATGCTGGAATCATGAAAACATAGCTAGTTTTTTTTTTAAGTCTTAAAACTGGATTTTATACCCAGAATGATGCCCGAACTGTTTTATCTGATTACAAATGAGCAGAACCAGGTGACATGAGCTGAAGGTGGTATGGGTCTGAAGTCCTGTTATCTGGTTTTTATGACCTCTGTGAGACATCAATCATCACTGCAATCCACCATTTTTCTTCTGTCGCCAGGTAGCTGTTGCCATGTGTGATGTGGCTTGTTGTGATTGGGTGAAGCTGTCTTATCGGGTTAAAACAGGACAAAATCAACCAGCGAGCAACTAAAAAGCAAAAGAAGTGTTTCAGCTGTTTATTATTTCCAGAGCAGCATCGGTCAAACATAATTATTAGTGAAAATAAACAGTGGAGTTTGTCCTTTTTTGAGCATATAATGTGAGCATGGCCGTGAAAACTGATAATCTGTTTATAGACTTTACTAAATGGAAACAACACATAAGATCACTCAGGGAAGGTATCCAATATGAACTGCATACTGTATACTACATGCTGCAGTTTGGCCAAGTCAGTACGTACTGCGACTATAATACAGCCAATGTCTGTTTTTGCTTATTGTCTGACTTGCAAGTTTTATATTTCGGAGGGTCCCTGAATGCACCAACAGGAAGTGTTTTGTAGAACTGGATTCCTCCACCTGCTTCACCATTTGGCAAAAAGTTTGACTGAAGCGAATCTGCAGCTGCAGGAACTGGACGATTGTCATCAGTGAGTTAGTTTGAATTCATGTTTTCATGCTTTGTCCGTCACACACAGCGAGACCTCCTGACTGAACGTAATGTGAACAATCAGCTAACCTTCAGCTTCTGCTGCAAACCACAGTCTGTGATCAGTTGAATAGATGAGCTGAATCTGTAAATCTCTTTATACTCTGTCCTGTTTCACTGTTACAGTGTGCATGTTTTTCTACTTATTGTGTTGTTTTTATTTTACCGTCCAGCCTTTTTTCTGATTATACTTCCAACGTACAGGGAGACGAAGTGAGAGCAGAACTTTATTTAAAATCATGTTGTGTACAAAAGAGAAAACCACCAGTAAAATGATTCAAAGATGGCGGCGAGCAGTAACCTGCAGCTTCAAAGCGTGATGCTGCAGCATGTTTACGGGCTCTGATTCGTCCTGTTCGTCTCTCTGTCAGCAGCTTCAAACACTCGGTGAAACACTTTCATGACACTCGCTGAACAGATCCGATCAGCTTGTTGGATTTCTGTGGAGATTCTGTGGGAACTCGTGTGGGCGTAGCAGCAGGTTGGCGAGCGATGACTTGAACTGTACTGTTGTCTGGTGGGAATGTTGATCAGGATCCCTTCAGGTCTGCAGCGATATCAGATCCACAGTTTTGGCCTCTCGCTGGGAATCCGCAGGTCTTTCAGGCCTTCAGCTACAGGACGCTATCACAACCCAAAACCACTTAAATATCATGTGTGCGTTTGGTTGTGTGCCCAGGTTATCTGGCCACGTGTCTGAGAGCAGACTGCCAAGGGCCCATGGAGGCTCCTGAAGGCTCCTGTTAGCTCACTGTCTCTCACTAATGTTCACATATTAATCAGATCCATGGACGCCATCATCGTTTATAGGTTGATGAAGAGTGTTGTCCTGTGTGTGTTGGATGATGTGAGAGGAAAGGTCAGAGGTCGTCGCTCAGTAACAGAGGAAGAAGAGGAGCGGCCGGCTGACCTCGCGGCAGTGAACGCACCGTCGAGCCGCTTCCTCATTTCATGTGGAAAAACCAACTAATTACGTGGAAATATGATAATGTATAACGCTGGGGGAGCCGCCCGCCCAGCCCCTCTCATTACCCAGACTCCCCTGCTCCTCTCCTCTCTCTCCCTCTCTCTCCTGGTATTTCTCCCAGGGAGTCTCGCCCTTTCACGACTGGAGAAACATTAGCAGCCAGTCCGGCTTGTTTTGCATCAAAACGACGCCTCATTTGCATAATCTGAGGATGAGCTCCTCCCTCCTCATCGCTGCCAGGGAAGGTCAGACCCCCCCGACCCTCCTCCTCCCCCCATCTTCCTCAGGAGGTGATACCCCCGCCACACCGCCTCCTCCTCCTCCTTTTCTTTCCTCCCCCTCTTCATCTTCTCATCCATCCAGTCGTCTAATTCCTCCTTCATCTGGGATGCCACTGCCCTCTACCCACTTATTAAACTCAATTAGCTTCTTTGATAGGTGAGGAGGAAAACAAGACATTTAGTGACCCTCTTGTACTCAGACATTCAACTGAGGCAGAAAAACACTTTTCTTGTTTTTTGCCCAAAGCCTCAATGCTGTTTTCAAGGTAGGGGCTATTTCTCTCCCTTTGCAGACAGTTTGTTATGTGTGCGATACAGAGATGATACAGATAAATTTGAAAAATACTACATTGCGATGCAAGGCTAATTCATTATGATTCCATTCAGCTGTGATTTGTTATTGATTTGTCTCAGATTCAGGATTTGAAAAGGTATTAATCCTGAGTGACTGAATAAAAAAAGGATCAATATTTCCTCATTTTTATTTCAAGTGCGGAGCTATAGTAATGATGGGAAGTGATACACTGCATCACTCCTTTGGTGGTCCCAAGGATGGATTTTTCACTTAAATACTTTGAGCTGAGTGTCTTGCGCCTCAGTTTACAGATCAGTGCTATGCATCTAAATTCATATTTTATGCAACGCTATGCCTGCAGCCTCTGTTAGGCGATTGTGTTTGCAGGGTCAGTATACTTTAGAAGTAGCGTTAGGTGCTAATACTAGTGGTACACTCTGACTGCTGCTGTCTGTAGCTTTTCATGCCAAATTTTATGATTTTACAGGCTGCAAATGTAAAATGTTTTGGACAGAAGAGTCTGATTTTTTTTTTCATTTTTGATACATATTTAGTACAGGGTTTGCTCAAAGGAAAGGAATGTGACTGGAGAGTGTAGCTAGCAGTCGAGGGTTGGGTCACACACAGAGACAGGACTGGAAATCTGAATGTACTGTAGTAATAATTATAATAAAGTAATAATTAAGCATATGATTCTTAGTAATTATATGCAAATCCATTTAGATATCTCTACTGATGTTTGATTAATGTGCTTGTGTTTGGATGTAGCTGTATCTTTTCCAGTGTGAATTGGTTAAAGGAGGTTGGTGCGTGGTTTAAAAGTCATTTGTGACATTTAGGGAATACTATATATAGAGTGCAGTCTATTGAGGAACGCTGGCTGGCCGCAGGGTCAGCCAGGAGATCAGATTAAATAAACATCAGTGAGAAAGAGGCGCGCGCACACACACACACACACACAAATAAACAGGAAGTGGTAGGTCATGAGGCTGATGTTTTTGGCTACAAATTAAGCGGCAGCTTTTCATCTGATCGTTGGTGGATCAGACATGTAATCACTTAGCTCTCCAGACACATGGCAGACGAGGGACCCGGGCTGAGGATATGGAGATGGATCAAGGGTTTAGGGTTGACACTTTCTGCGTTGAACTGACTGACATCAATCTCTCAACCCTTATGGTGTCTACTGTGTATCTGACATGGCCGGGATATCCCCTCGGTTTTCTGAATTACTTGATTAAAGATCTGTCGGCATATAAAAACTGAACCCTGGGACTGCGATAGCCGTGTCCCGCTGGCAACTGATCCCGTGACCACGGTCTCATTCCGAAAATACCTCGACAGAGTGTGTGGTACACAAACACCTAACTCTGCATACTTGTCAAGAATTTGCAGACGTGTCTCAATGTAGTATGCAAATGCAAGATGAACCTTTGCATCGCGATCTCAAAATTAGGAGATTCATAGGTCAATACTCTGTTACAGAGAGACAGCTAAGTGTGCACTTAAGCATAGCCAGGTAGAAGGATGTTTAGATAGCCATTAGCTAACAACACTTTAAGACTATTCAGAAGCCACTTATAGTTCACACACTTCCAGACACTTATAGCCATTAGCAGCCATTAACATTTGTGTATAATCATGTGGAATTATGTGTGAGGGAGCCTCATCTGCAGCAGCAACAGTAAGCATAGAGCAAATTAAAATCCATCTAGAAGATGATGACAATTCTGCTGCAGTGGAGCAGAGGGAGTAATACAGGTGTGTACACAAGGCATACATATTCAAACGCCAGCGTGTATCCCAGTCTTACACACACACAAGCAACGCCAGGACACACAGCTGCTGAAACAGCCACAAAACCCAACAATCCACAGCGCATAAAAAGGCGACATGTATGCATCAACCCTTTTTCAGACTGAACACCAACAATGAAAATGTGACACTACTGCCCTGCGCCGCACCCGTCTCTTCTTCCATCAACAACTGTGACTAAAAGGGCCACTAACCTCTGACACAATTACGTAAAGAAAGATACAGAACCAGAAAAGACTGTCAGTGACCCCTTCTAAAAGGGTCAGTTGCTCGAGGCTATAAAATCTTAAAAAGCAAAAGATAATATTCTGCCTCAGCAATGACCATGGAGACAGCGACGAATGGCGAGAGAGGGGGAGCTAAGACAGGACCCCGGCCTTAATGTAGTTTGTAATTGTAAGTGTTGGTCTTTAATAAAAGCCCAGAGTATTTGGTCAGGCTAATAGACTGGGCTCTCTAAATCCTGCCTGCCATGCATTATTCAACAGCCATTAGCTATCGCCTCATCTGGGAGGCTTTATGAGTCCCATCATCGGCTGGGACCCAGGCAAGGCACACCAGAGGTGTGTGGGGAGGGGGCGAGGAGGAGATTAGCTGGGGAGAAAAAGAGAGAAAGGAGGAGATGCAAATCCAGGTATGGGAGGGGAAAAGAGGGGAGGTTAAAGAGGATTCAGAGGTGAGGAATCAAAGAGGAGAGCTGACGAAAGATGGGCATGATGTGGCATAGGTGAGGGTCTGTGATATGGAAATGACTACAGGGAGATGAAGAAATGGCTGGATGAAAGCCAGAGGTCATACGGTAGACATAACAAAACGGGAAGATGTTGCTGCAAGGAAATGAGCGGACGAGCGAGCGATGGAAGGTGGCGGGGAGGGAGCGCGATGTATGGAAGGTGTGGGAGGCGAGCCCAGGGTCAGGGGGAGGCTGGAGAGAGCAAAAGAGAATGAAAGAGAGATGCCAGCCTGAAGTGGCATTTTCTGTCGTCCAGGAACATAAATGTCAGATGCTTCCTCCCGCTCCCCTCTCAACCTTTTCTTCTTTCAATTCCCCACACCTCCCTCTCAACCTCCCCCTGCTCCTTCCACTCCACCTCCTGTTGCCCTTCTCAATCTGCCCACCTCTCCCTTGCCTCTCTCCGTCTCCCCAGAGTAGTGCCAGTGGTAATTTTGCTTTCAGAGACGAGAGAAGGCCATGGAACACATGGAGATGCAGGCTGCTCAGTTACCATGGTATCACTGGCCAACAGGAATGGCGCCAAGACCAGGACGGGTATGTGCGTTTGTGTGTGCATGGGTGTGTACGGGTGCGGGTGTGAGCGTGCGCTCTTGAGTGCATCTACGCGTCTGGGTAATGGGTGTTTAGCAGGCCTGCCAGACTTGTCCCAGCCACTGCTCTCCCAGACTACCAGGTTCTCCTGACCCTCTGCGGCAGCCCAAGGACACACTCCTGTCTCTCTAATTAAAACACAACCCTGACACACACACCGCATACTCACACACCATACACACCCTGCAGGTCTGCGGCTTAAAATAACCTTAAAAGGAACAAGCAGAGCCACCATCCCCTGCACTCAACACCTCTTCAAAATCCACTCAGTGTTTTCTCACCAGGCAGCTCCAAGGCAGACTCTGCCTAAATCTGCGGGAAGATTCGCAACAACAAACAGCATCTTCAAATGCAGCACTCGTTTATTAGGCGAGTCATCAAAGGAGCTGCATTTCTTATTGCATGGCCTTCCTGCACCGATAGCACCGCTGCACCGTCACTCTGTAGTCGAAAATAATTGTCTGCAGAACTATGTGCAGCCACCAGAAAACTGCAAAGAGGTTTCTGGAAAACTATCAGTGTGGCTGTGGTCTAAGACGCCACCAGTTATTTCAGAAGCTCAGTCTCCAATGCATAAAATATTATATTACTGCAAATATATCCCAGTCCTACCATTTCATATTGTAAGATGGACATTATTTTGCCATATCATACCTCACATAAGTCCAGCAATTGGCAGTTTCTCACCATTCTAACCACAATTAAGCCTTTCATATGTTGCAGCTGAAACATGCAGTAAGGGGGAGTCTGCCTCTAGCCCAGATCAGATGGCAGGCTTTTCAACCTTGCCTGTCTCAGAGCGAAGGCCAAAGTCCGCAAAGCCCCCTGTTTGTCGATGATGATGTTACAACCCACACTCAGCAAGAACTCCAGACACTGATGGATCACTTTGCCCAGGCTTGCAAAGACTTTGGCTCGACCATCAGCCTGAAGAAGACAAACGTCCCGGTTTTGCCAGTCATCACCATCAACAACTACAAACTGGATGTTGTCCACCAGTTCACTTACCTTGGGCCGAAATCAATAAGAGGATTGGGAAGGCAGCAACAATACTACCCGTCTCACCAAACAACTGTGGGAAAACACCAAGCTAACAGTTAAGACCAAGAGTGCAGTGTGCGACACCTGTTCTGTCAGCACGCTGTCGTACGGCAGCAACACTTGGACAACCTATGTCAAGCAGGAGAGAAGACTCAACTCCTTCCATGTGAGAAGTCTCTGCTGCATCTTGGACATATTCTGGAAAGACAAACTGACCAACACTGAGGTTCTGACCCGCGCCAGCCTCCTCAGCATGTCCAGACTACGCTGGCTGGGAGACGTCTGTCGCATGGAGGATTACCTCATCCCCAAAGACCTCCTCTATGGAGAACTGACTGAACTCCTCTTTGGAAGGAGACAGGCCGTCCCCTTCTGCATGACAAAGATGTCTGCAAGAGAGACATGAAGGCCCCTGCAGCAACACCTCAAGATAAGGGAGCAGAAACTAGCGGACGATGCAGCAGACAAGAGGGCCTGAAGAAAAGAGTGCTGCGACACAGACAGGCTCAAAAACACACAGAGATGCAACGTCTGCGACAGAGACTACTCTGGCACAGGACTTCTCAGTCATAAGAGACGCCGGTCCAGAAGGCAGACCAGTAGGATACGACAACCATGGTCAACCCTGACTGCCACAGGCTTCAAATTTTGCCATATTTTACTATATATAAATATATATATTAGGATATTATATGTCTTATGTTTGCAAATGTATCATTTTGCATGGCCCACATATCTGAGTCTACTCTCTTTCTGTTGGCAGAACATTAACATTAATGTTGTGTATTCTCATAATGCTAAGGCATGGCATGTTTTCTATTTAAGGAACAAAGATGGCTCTTAGGCGTATACGCTCGCTGCGTTGTGCATGTTGCCTTAAGTAAGGAAACTAAGATGTGTGGACATCACACGTGACATGCAGCATTGAGACAGCCTCTTCACTTCATCTCCAACAGACAATTTAGCATGTTTACTTCCTCGTTAAGCGCATGAGAGACCCTGATGGAGGAATCCCAGGGAGGCAATGGCGTCCTGTCACTGCGGGTTACCACTGCAGCATGATTTAATGGAACTGTCTGTCAGAAGGCCGAACAACAGCCTGTCAACCAACAAGCGGAGGTAACATACACACTCACAAGCACGTGCACACGCTATAAAAAAACACAATGGAGACGGACTGTCAAAAACTCTCCTCTCTCTCACACACACACACACACACGCACACACACACACACAATCTCCTCAGAACACACGTGTGCTCATACATACACACAGGACGATCACACCATGAATATAATACTCGTATCATGTCTGCGTGCTTCCACAGTCAGTCTTTATGTCTGTATTTTGTGCAGTGAACCTCGTCCGTCACGGCCGTCTGCTGATGGAAACAACATCATCGGCGTGGAAACGCCTCTGTAAACAGAGCCCCACCCCCGAACACAACAACAACAAACATCCCACTGAGAAATTTCTTTATATGAAAAAAGATTTTCAATTGACTTTTGCAATTTACTTTGCATTGAACATGCAACTTGAAGAGCAGATCGTCCTTTCACTTCACCGCACAGACATTTTTTTTTCTTCTCAGGAACAATACAAACTCAGAACAACAACGTCACGTGCAAATTAAGAGAAGAAAACATCGTACAAATAAAAACCAA
>JAPZEA010000021.1:31376681-31386683 GCA_029783685.1 Heniochus monoceros | reverse complement strand
CAACTTTCCCAGTCTTTAGTTGCTCCTGTCCCAACTGGTTTGAAACGTGTTGCTGCATCAGATTCACAATAAGCAGAAATTTACAAAAGTTTGGACATTAAATATCTTGTCTTTGTATTGTATTCAGTTGAATAAAAGTCGAAAAGGATTTGCAAATCATTGCATTCTTTTTTATTTACGTTTTACAGAATGTGCCTTTTTCGGAATGGGCTTATAGAAGTAATATCTGTTGTTGTTGTTGTTAATGTACAGAAGCTGTAGTAGTTGTAGTAGTAGTAGTAGTAGTAGTAGTAGTAGTAGTAGTAGTACCAGTAGTAATTGGTGAATCAGTGGCGAGTTGGCAGTTACAGGAGCAACCATACAGCATCATTAATAGTTGTAGTTTTCGTAGTGTTTGTAACAGTCACAGTGGTATTTGCTGAAGTATTCTGTGTTTTTCTGTCTTGTGCTGCTTCGCTGTTTAAAACACAGAAATCTGAGGGAAACACTAAACACCTGGTATGTTTGGAATGAAAATAATCCAATTTAATGGTTTGAAATGTGGCACAGTTACCAGCTAAAGACAGTCTGAGTCCAGAAACTGGCGGCGTCACCGTTCAAAGGCCTGTGTGGGTCCGACTGTGGTCAGATCTGCAGTTAATTATGGTGTTTCATTCAGAACCGTGTCAGTTCACCTCAGAGTGTATGTTTCCCATTCAGCAGCAGTGAGTCACTTCCAGCCATCGCAGCAGCTGGTGGATAATTTAACAGACGTCCTGCCTCAGCCTGAGTCCTGCTGTTTGCATCTGTCCCGTCCAACACTCGTTTCTGCAGAGACAAGACACCAACCTACAGGCTGTGCAGGTAAAATTCATTCCTGTTGTTTTATGTAGAACTGGAGATAGACAGAGCCATGCTAGCAGCTCTCTGAGGTTCCACAACGGTGCTTTGACGTTAAACGTTAGAGGAAAAGTCAGAGCACCACCAAGTCTGGAGGCTTCATCCTCTGGAGATCACAAATGTCTGGACGAAACCTCATGGCACTGCGTCAAAGAACTGTTGAGGTATTTCAGTCTGCTCGCTCAGCTAAAAACTGGAGTAAATTAGAACATGCGTTTTGTTTTTAATGATTCTAAAGTGGAACCAGCTTTAACTTCCAGTCCTGAAACTCTTCCATCTGTTTTTGTCATCAAACCTGTTCGGTTGTTTGTTTGGAGTCAAGATTAGTTCACTTAGATAAGTTCAGGATTTGGTCAGTTTTTCACTCTCAAGCTGAAGGTTGAATTCTCCTTTTTTATGTAAAACTACAACTAATGTGCATGTTTTTCTGTTTTTGCAGAGAGCAGGGAACGCTGCTCAGACATTTTACTGCAAACAGTGTTAAAGCCTCGAGCTTCTGAACAGGTTGTTTCCATCAACTGATTGACACCTGAGAGCCAGTGTTACGTTGTTAGGAGATAAACTGTCACCTTCCTTTTTTCAGGCAGTGTAATTCCTAAATTAAGTTATCAACATTTGGGAAATGGTTCTGTAAAGTTTGTAACGTAGAAGTTCGTTATCCCAGCTTCCTCTCCCTGCGACCTCCGGGTGAGCGATATCCTAACCAGCCGTGTGCGCCTGATGCTCATCAAGCTGTACTCGGTTGGTCACATGAAAAGTGACAGAAGTGTTCGAGTCAAGAATGAGAGAAGCTGAGAAGTTCAAAGCGTGACTCCTTTCTCGCCTCCACACAGCGAGCCAATCAGGGCGTGAAGTGGGTGTGAATGTCAGATTGTCGGTTTCGGACAGTCGGAGAATCGTTGGATGCAGCCTCCCCCTTTTCCGGCGTCGGACAGGTGTGGGTGGAGGGCTGCTGATGGAGTTCTGATGGAGCATGCTGGCACCTTAACGTGGGGAGTCTCACAGAGGTCTGAGGTCACAGATGGAGCCATAGACCACACGACCACATCGGCCCCCGGCTGGTTCAGACCTGCCTGTGAGGCTGCTGGAATTTAAATGACAGAACAAACATTTTTTAAATCCCTGAGCAGTGTGTTGAGAAAGCTGACGGAGACGTCTGTGGACTGTCTCTGTCTCATCAGAATCGGGCGTCCTCAGCAGCAGGGACGGCCTGTTTCCACAGAGCTGCAGCTGAGAGGTTAACACATCCAACCGAAGCCTCGAACTAACGAACCGACGCTCGTCTGGCTGGATGAGAAGTGACAGGCCGGCTCCAGTTGGTGCCCTGCTTTGATCCTGAAAACACCCTCCCCCGTCCTCCCCCGTCCCCCATCCCCGGCCTCCCCCGTCCCCCCCCCCCCCGCTCCGCCCAGCCCATGCCATTTCCAGCACCTCTGCGGGGTCACGCAGATTAACCCCTTGTTTCCTGCAGTGGGCTTTAGTTTGAAGTGAAATGGAGGGTGAAAGCGTTTTCCGGCTGGGAGTGTGGAGCAGCGGGGGAAGACGGCCGGCTGGCCAGCTGCATGCTGGGAGGTTTTTTTTTGAGGGTTTGGAGGATTTAGGGGAGTTTAGGTGTTGGCTAAGGGCAGTCGTACGGCTTCAGAGCTGAGCAGTTGATCATTTTTAGCACTTTGAAGGGGTAGATGGTAACGTTGGAGGGGGTTCGGAGCTGTTCAGGATTTTGCCTCGTAAGTATTTTGAACATCAGACTCAGGGTGGAGGGAAGACGTCTGTGTGTTGGAGGAGGTCAAGGGTCAGGTTTACAGCTGTGTTTGTTGATTTTTAAAGCTGGAGAGGCTCTTTAGTTGAGGATTAAATCTGCCTCTCTTTGTTTTAACTTACAGCTCCACCAATCAGCAGTTTCATTTATTAGCAACAGCTCGAATGTGTGACAGGACGTCGCTCAGACTGTCAGATCAACTCTGCAGCTGAGTGGAGCCTTTCAGCCTCTCAGTTTTGGTTTTGCGGCACATTTACAGCTCTGATAAACTCAGCGTCCACGACTGAGCACCAGCCGGCAGACAAACCAGAGCGAGAGGGACACTGAATATTGGACGTCATCAGGTGGACACACACAGGACAGGATGGGATGGACGTGTTGGGCTGTGTTAGCTGCTGACATGTTAGACACAAATACATTACAGGGTGAAAATATGTTAGATGTTTGTGTCTTGTTAACATTCACGTTGTGTCGTCTGCAGGCTGTAGTGACACGAGACCAAAGAAAAGCATGCAGGACTGAATGGAAAGCCTGCGCTGATGCCCTCATCCTCCATCAGCTGTGGTTCCCTTCAGAATAAACCCTTCCTCCTGAACCTGTGAACAAGAGGACGCCGCTGATCCAGAATGGCTGCTGTCGGCGTGTTGTTGCTGATGGCGGTCTCGGCCGTCTGCGGCGGGAGTCTGGTGGTGGTGAACTCGGGCGTGGAGGTCACCAGGGGTCGATCAGCGTTCGTCACAGAGAAGCAGCTGAAGATCAGCGTGGAGCCGAGCGCAGACTGTAAGGTGGAGGTGGTGATGAACGAACCCGTCACTCAGAGAGTTGGGAGGCTGACTCCACAGGTGAGGACACACCTGTTGTAGTCATCAAGTCAGCTGACACTGTCTGCGGTACAGTGATGTCACTGGTGTCTTCTTCTGTGCTGTTTGCAGGTGTTTGACTGCAGCTTCCTGCAGGACGAAGTGAAATACGTCCACAACGGCAGTCCTCAGCTGGACGAGGACACGGTGATGCTGAGAGTCTACAGGTCAGTTAGCAACAAGTGTTAGCAGTGATACTGACGTTGAAAGCACAGTAAAACCAGGTAACGGCTAACATTCAGTCAGTGATCTTGTGAAATACTTGGAGGAGGATCTTTTTTGTTGTTTTTCACCAAAAACAAACAAACATGATGTGAAGCTTCCAGAAGTTTTTCCTGCTGCAGTTTACAGTGAAGAAGCTCAGATAAGAATAAACTTCATGCTCTGTATGTTCACTGAGCTCCAGATTCAGTTTGATTCAGAAAGTCCAGATTTTATTCATTATGATTCAGTTCTGGAAGGTTCATTAATATCAGATGAATAATAATGTTACACAAATATGAAAGTGTTTCACAGAATTTACCCTGCTGGAACAGCTGCCATCTAACTTCAGCTGGTTATGTTTACACATCAGAAAGCAGATGTGCATAAAGACAAATAAGTTTCTGCTCATGCACCAAAGACAAAGTCCTTAAAAAGGATTAAGTGCACTGCATGAAGGGATTTTATGATCCAGATTTCATCGTACACTTTTGTGGACCGTCACCCGTGTTTTTTTTAAATACTCTTATTACTCTGAAACACTCGCCCTGTCGGCCTGTTGGAGGCTTGAAAAGTGGCTCTGAAAAGTTTGCATCTCGCTCCTTCATGGACAGAATCGAATAGAAACCATAGAAACTTTGCTGAATAGCTCGATCAGCTCTTTGTAGCTTCAGGCCGTCTGTTTAACTCTGTTGTGGAGAAACTGAGCGTTTGGACTGTGGTGTGTTAAAAACCCTGAAGATGCTCTTTCAACACGCTGTATCTGTGTGGAGGTTCACGTCCTCGGACACGCTGGTGGAGACGGTCATTCTGCCGGTGCGGGTGGTGGACTCGGGGTCGGGCGTGGTGGAGCTGGGCAGCGCCCCGCTGGTGGTTCCTCAGTTCTACGGTTTATCCAACGCCATCGACAGCTCCGTCCTGAACATCCGGACCACAGCCGACCTGGTCTGCAGCGTCAGACTGATGACCGCCGACACCAGTGTCCCTGCTCTGGGTCAGCTGGTGAGGGAGGAAGACTCCACGCAGAGGAAGGGTACGTTCTGTGTGCACAGATCACAGCACTGACACAAGGTCTGTGTGATTTAATGCACAAAACAGGCTGGTTTCTGGTTAAAAATACGAATCGTCCCTTAACAAAATGTTACAGACTCTAAAGTCTGTAGATGTTTTATGTGAAAATCATGTAATTATTTAAAACTGTTAAAAATATTATGTCATTAATTTGTTGAAACAATATACAACATATACACACATATACACACATATACATATACATGATATCACTAACATGAATTAGAAGGATAAATGTAAACATTAACTCACTGTTATAATAATAATAATAATAATAATAATGACAAACTGTATTTACAGGATGCAGCACTTTTCTAAATGCTGCTTTACATTAAAACAACAAAGCTAAACTGAGAGAAACAGTAAAAGAAAATAATATAAAAGTAAATATAAAGATAAATGAAACTTCAATAAAAAGGCAAATAAACCAAATCGTAATTAAAAATGGAATTAAAATTGACTTTTAAAAAATCAAATAGAAAATAAAGCGAAAAACTTAAAAAATAAACTTAGTGTGTAAATGCATGTGCAAATACATAAAAGTGAAATATATATTGAAGACATTTGAAACTATCAGACGAACTAAAAATAAAAATGGAAGACAGAATGTTTGAAACATGTCCACCGCTCGTCTGTTTGTCCTCCAGGCAGAGAGACAGCAGCGCCCTGTCCCTGGAACAAACCCTGTCTTCATGACACCAAGGAGGTTCGTTTCCTCAAAACCAGCTGCCAGGACTTCCTGAGCTCCGGTCTGAAGTACCAGCACCTCAGCCCTCCGTCACCAGAGATCGACTACGTCCCCATCAGGGTGGAGCTGAGGGAGCAGGCCACCAGGGCCCTGGTGGAGGTATGCTGACGTCTCCTAAAGACAGAGAAAGAGTGACATTGATATTATTGCTGTCAAATATTCACTCCTGCTGCGCTGCAGTGTTGGAAATAATGAGCTGGATGAAACAGCTTTTGGAGAAGAAGGTTATTTTAGTGTTTTAATTGAACAAAGTTGATAAACAGCAGATTCAGTCAAATCCAAGTCGGATGTGGACGTTTTCCAAGTGAGATTAGCATCCCAGACGTCAGGAGGTTTATTGGCAGTCAGAAGGTGACATCCCACCCTGATGTACTGTTCTCAGCTCTGTGGATGTGGAGGGATGTGCAGCAGGAGGTTCTGCAGGGCTTTAAAAGGCCTCAAAAACCCGAAATGTTAAAACCATTTTTTCTCTCCTTGTTAGCACGTAAATGCTGCGTCTTCATGACAAACACCTGATATTTCTAACACCTCTGATTGTCTCTTCACTTGCTTACTCTTCAACACCACATATAACAGTAAAGTTGTGGCAGTATGTGTTGAGTTCTATGTGCTATATATATGTTGTGTTAAAACATGTTCGTCCCAAAAGAGACGCAGATTTAAACAAACTGGGAGAAAAAGAGGAAAAAAGAGAAAAGGGAAGCTGTTGAGATTTAAAATCATGTAGAACCAAGAGGTACTTCATCGTTTACCTTCATGTCGCGTCCCAGGCGGAGTAGGTGTGGCTGCCGGTTCTGATCCACGGTGCGATGCAGAACCAGCCGCCCCAGGCCGCCTTCATGGCCTCCTTCATCCTGGAGGTAGACCAGTTCATCCTCACCCCACTCACCACTGCCACCCTGGACGCCAAGGACCACGAGACGCCGCAGGAGAGGCTGGTCTTCCAGGTGACCACCCCGCCCACCGAGGGCTACGTCACCCACCTGGACGACCACACTAAGCCCATCACGTCCTTCACCTGGCTGGACCTCCACGAGATGAAGGTGGCCTACCAGCCACCCAACAGCAGCCAGTCACACCGCAGGAACTATGAGGTACTGGAGGCTATGCTAACTATGATAAAAGATAAAGACAGACTTAAAGCATAGAAAACTGGTCAAATAAAATATCTGAGTCCAAAATTAATACCTCAAATCAAACTGCTTTAGTGTAGCAGCAAAACTTTTAGCTAACCTGACCCAAACAGCTTTAGCTACTAAACCGACCAGTCAGCTAACCTGATTCAAACTGATTTAGCTGCTAAACTGAACTGAACTAATCCAACTCACACAGTTTTGCTGTTAATGCTAAGCTAAACTTTTAGCTAACCTGAACCAAACAGCTTTAGCTACTAAACTGTTAGCTAACCTGTTTCACACAGTTTTGCTGTTAATGCTAAACTGAACTGTATCTAACCTGCCCCAAACTTTTTAGCTGCTAAACAGAAAGTGTAGCTAACCTGACTCAAACTGCTTGTTAAAGTTAAATGTTTGCTAATTTGACAAAAAAAAATCTCCTTTAACTGTTGAACACACATTAAAAACACTTTGCTAACCTCAACCAAACTGTTTCAGCTAAACTGTACTGCTGGATGAAAGGTTGCTGGGACAGACATCTGAAAATGTGTTTCAGTTTGTTATTATCTGGCAAAATTACATTAAAGCTCTGTAAAAATACAAAGCTCTGTCAGTTGTGTTGCTCTCAGCTGTGAGTCAGTATCACGTAGCCAGTGCAACTTTCTCGATTGGACAATTAACAGTTGCTGCTTACAACTGTTAACTGTTCTTAATAGGTGAGCTAGCTCAGCCGCCATCTTGCTAGTTCGTAGCCTAGCTTTGTCATCGAGGCTATCACAGTGTAGTGCACTGTGGTCACGCTCAGATTTATTGACAACAAGTAAACATGACTTATTATTTTTTGCAGATAATTTTTGTCAAATATTTTCAATTATAAGAAGTTGGGAAACACACACAGCACACAACATGCATGTATAACACAAACTGTTTCCTTATGGCCAAATGTTAGATTTTCAGTCATATATTTTATAATCTTCAGTTAATCTGTCTTATCTAAGGTGGAGTTCCAGGCTGTAGACGGTTCCTATATGACCAGCCCGCCCATCATGGTCCACATCTCCATCAGGGCAGCTGAGACAAACGCACCCAGAGTCTCCTGGAACATGGGTACGTAACAGCATCGCAGCAGGATGTCCCACCGTCACTTTACACTGATTCATCAAAAAAGAAAATGTTAAAGCCCTTAAGCAACTTAAGCACATGCTGTGTAACCTAACCTTTGTGCTCAGATTTGTTTTCCTCTCTCGTGTCTCAGGTTTGGACCTGCTGGAGGGTCAGTCCCGACCAATCACATGGGAGGAGCTGCAGATAGTCGACAGCGACAACATCGAGGCGGTCTACCTGGTGGCTGTGGACGGACCTCTTCATGGACGCCTTAGTGTCAGAGGTGAGGGTCAAAGGTCGCTGGGTGCCTTCGCCAGTTTCAGCAGTTCTATGACTTCACACAGCGGCTGCACTTCAGTTAACCCTTAAAACAGAGCATGTAGTGGCCTGTTCACAGAGGCAGCTGTTTCCTTAACATGTGAATATTTACTGTTTTAGCTCTTGTCTGCCTGGTAAAAATGTGAGTTTAAAGGCTGAAGCATCTGGATCAAAGCAGGGCAACAAGAAAAATCGCCTCGGCACATTCCTGATTGGCTGCAGGACGTAAACTGGGTGTAGGCTGATGATGGAGAGCAGCAAAATTCAGCATTCGTACATTTATGCTGATGGAGTCCCATTACTTCAAGACAGAACCCCAGTTTGCCCTTAAACTGATCCCTGTGCCTGTACCTCATGTCCTTTAATCCCGTGCTGGTATTCCGACACACTGGACTGGGAATTCCCGGAGAACATCGCCTGGCCTTTTCCGCCCTTTTTCCTCCATGTGTTGCCCCATCCGCCAGGGACCGTGGTGTGGCTGGGGAAGCATATGTCTAGTGGCTCCGCATGTGTTTCCTAATCAGGTGTAAAATGGGGCCGTGGCCACTTCGCCAGGGGCCGTGGCAGCATGGAGGCTGCCGCTGCCTCCCTCTCCGTCCACGTCTGTCCCTTCCAGCCCAGCGCGTTGGGGGACGGCCTCTTTGTCTCGAAAGGGGAGCGGGACCAAGCAGATTGGAGGAACTTATGCCATTTCATGCCGTCGTGCACAGGGAGCAGATGCACTGTCCCCAAACAGGTTTTCATGCTACCAGCTAGGAGGAGGCGGCGAGGGGGGGGCGAGGTGGCGGGAGAGCAGGCGGCCCGAGGGGCTCAGGCAGGAAGTTAACCTTTCATGGCTGCTTTAGACATGTGGGAGCAGAGGCAGAGGGAGGCGTGTGTTCAACTGATTCTCTGCCTCATTTCATCACATTTGTGGAATAACAAGCTGATATTTAACGTGTGATCTCTCTTATTTAGAGACTTCCACAGATAAAACTCATGACCTGCCAGAGCAGCTCGCAGCGGGCTTTCAGCTCCGACTCCGTACTCAGAGATTAATTCAGCGTCTGAAAACACTCGATGAGCCCAAACTCACTGTTGTCTTCTGCTGTTCCTTATTCCATCACAAACCATAATAAACAGCATATTAGTGACGTGATGAGGGCTTCAGACCAGTGTTTCAGACAGCAGACAGACAGTTTAAAACAGCCGCTTTGTTGTTTTTCCTTCACTGAATGTTTGGAGGATTTGTACAGGCCTCAGGATGTTTAAGATTCAGTATTTGATAAGGAAAAAGCAAAAACTTGAGACAATTTTAAACAGAATTTTGTGTAAAGAGAGAATTCATTCATTCTTTGCCTTTTAAAGGTCCGATGTGAAGGATTTAGGAGGCATCTATTAACAGAAATGGAATATAATGCTCATAATTATGTTTTCATTAATGTAGAATCACCGTTGTGTTTTTGTTACCTCAGAATGAGAATGAACCATATTTCTACAGTAGCCCAGAGCAGACAAACCAAACACCATCCAAAATAAATACTGATGATTTCTGGGGGACATTCACAAACTACTCAGCAGTTTATAAAGTAATTATCTTTAGCTGCAACATTAAAGAGATGAACACATCAGTGCATCAATAATTATGATCCAATAATATGATATGTATTATTATGGAATGGGCCAGTCTGCATAATAGGTAGCTTTACTTTTGGTACTTCAAGAATATTTTGATGCTTTGTACTCTTTTTTAAATGCAGGACTTTTACTTGGAACAGAGTATTTCTACACTGTAGTATTACTACTTTTACTTCAGTAACAGAGCTGAATACTTCTTCCTCCGCTGGTCAGATCAGTAAACGCTCCTGTGAGTCGATGGCCAAAGAAATGATTCATCATTGACTCACATGAATTAAAAATGAACCCAAATGATTTCAGGACTTTTTCTGCCTCTTTCCTCTCTGTCCT
>JAPZEA010000021.1:31358039-31369966 GCA_029783685.1 Heniochus monoceros | reverse complement strand
TGTGTGTGTGTGTGTGTTTTGAGTACTTTGACAGCTGTTTATTTGTCTGTGGACAGATTTTCTCAGCAGAACAGCGTCACCACTCTGCACGTCGCAGTGGAGACTCTACAGGTGTGTAGTGGAGATTAAAATGAAGGCTGAGTGTGAAGATGAGTGTGGTCTGACTCATGAGTACTGGTTCTGGAGCTGGTTTGATCCCATCACAGGATGATCTCTAGTTTAAAGTCTGTTTCAGCCAAAGGTTTGAATCCCTGGAGGACCCTGTAAGGCTGGGGTTAGGGTCTGGGGAATGTGTTGTACTGCATAGCTGATTCCTTTTTCATTTTTGATATGCAGTAAAGAAAATATGAGTGACATTTTACATGTTTTAATGTGGGTTTAGATGATTAATCAGGGCCTGAGTCAGTCTTCTTCAGGGTCACTTTGGATAAAAACATGAAAATAAGACCCAGGTTTTAATGAGCTGATCTCCATCATGTCCTGATGGAATTCAAACGGAGGTTCTTGTTCTGGTTTGCTGGATCACTAACTGCAGTTAGATGGAGACCAAACACGATCAAAGCTGTGTGAATATTACAGAGCGCTCACGCTAATTAGATGGCTCCGTCCTTCAGTTACACGATTACACGCTGCAGACATGTAAACGCTGACCCACATGTACCTGATTCCTCTGCAAACTGTTATTCTGCACCTCTTTGATTGGATTATAGCTGATTTTCTGTTTACAGAGCCCATGTCACCGCGCTCACTGATCCAGGAGCTGAACCCACAGTAACATAAACTAAAGCCTCAGGAGGAAATAACACATTCAGTCGGGCCTGTGATTCGGATGTGGGCATTTTAATGTAGGTGTGTGTGCTCACGGATGGTCTGAAACTGTTGGCGTCAGTATTCAGGCTCTCTCCTCTGGCATGCAGCCTCAGCTCACTCCAACATACAGAGAAACTGGCCCTGATGGGACCCCGTCCTGCCTGTCAGGCCGGTCTCACCAGCATTTAAAGCTGCTAAATTTCATGGTGAATCCAGGTCATTCCAGTGGAATCACCACAATAACTGTATGTGTTCACAGGCAAAGTAAATCCAAGCTTTTGCAGATCAACTTTGGTGAACTTTGACCTGCAAATTCACAACCAGTAGGTTGGCCGTCATGACAGAGCCGACCTTTGAGGGAACTGAGAGTCCACAATGGAGGACGCTAACGTAGCTTCTTAGCTGTGAGCCACCGTCCAGTGGAACTGAAGCTGCTCTGTTGGAGTGTGTGGCAGACAGTTAGTCCACGGTACAAATATGTGTTTTGAATTAATTGTGTTAACTTTTGTGAATGACCGTGCTAAGCTAACAAGCTAACTGATTTTGCTAAGTGACTGCTAGTAGGTTTGTTAGCTCTGAGAGCCTTCCTGTCTGTCATAACGACGTCGTTTTACCTTCGGTCTCGAATGGCTCACAGCTCTGTGATGAATGTGTGATTTAAACGTTCTGTAGGCTAACTCTGGGGTCTCAGTCCTGCTGCTGAAGACCCCAAACTGCACATTTTCCAACTCTCCCTGCTTTAGCCAAAAAGCCAAATTAGCTAAATCAGGGTTGTTAACTAATCAAGAGCTGCTCAACAGGCCTGATTTAGCAAACTGATGAAGAGCAGGTGAAACAGCTGATTTACAAGCTGGCCTTGTAAGCTTGCAGCTAACTAAGTGTAATGGGTTAGATATCCCAGTATCCTACATATATAATACATATAGTTATATACTGTATATATACTGTCCTCTTTTCTGTAGTGACTCTGTTCTATTAAGATCTTTGTCAACAGTTTTGCAGTTTGCATTTCTGCTAACTCTCTGAGCTGATGTATTTGCTGTCTATTGAAATAAATTGATGTGACAAACATCTGTAAAGCTTACACATTTTGTAAAGGAACCTTTGTGTTCTGTCTGCTGATGGACGATAAGCGTGTGACGGCTCTCTGTGTTTCAGGTACATCCACGATGACTCTGAGACGACTGAGGATGAAGTCGATCTGAAGGTGACGGACGGTCTGAACTCAGCCGAGGTCGTTCTGCTGATTCAGGTGAGTTTCCTGCCGCCAAAACAGACAAGACGTCATCAGTCAACATCCTGAGGGTGACGCACTGTCACATACAGGAATACATCAGAGCTCCTGCTTATATCTGACAGCCAACATTTGATATTTGACAGGCGTTTATTGTAGTGGTTATACCCCCATCACTGGATTTCCTTTTGTTTTAACCTTTCTTAGTGTTAATTTTAGTGATCTTTGAGTTGTTGGTGGGAAATATCACTATTATATGATCAAATATTTGGATATTTACTCACTTCCGAAGGGCCTCTTTACTCTCAGAGGCTTGTGAAAAAAGCTGTAGGAAATATTTGTACTGATCAGCTGATGGTGACCAGATGATGGAAGGTTATTCTGACAGACTGATTTCTGAGTCGAGACCACTTCCTGCACATTGATTAAATATGAATTTTAAGTCATAACAGAATCCAGATGTGTTCTAGTTTCCTTAGACTCTCTGTACCATCATGGCATCAGAAACTGGCCTGTTAATACCAGAAATTTAGACAGAACCAGGCCTTTATTTGGGTGTTTTTCCCCTGTTGATACAAACTCAACACTTCCTCCCTGTTTACATGTTGTCTTGATCATTTCAGTGTAATGTTAATCTACATAGCACTAATTCCATCAGTGCAACAGTCATATGTTCCACTATTTCCCCCCTTTCCATCATACGATGTTAAGCCACCACGAATGAAACTCAACGCTTCCTCCAAAATCTTCACATTAAAAGTCTTGCAGCCTTCCCTTGATATGTAGGCTTTTAATGTGAAAAAACACCAGGAAGTGTTGGTGACAGTGTTTTATCATCTATCAAGAGTACTACGAAGAAGAAATGACTAGAATTAAGTATGAAATATTATTTCTGTTAACTCCACCAGCTCAGTGTTTTTTACCCGGCCTTTATTAGTAACAGGCCTTTATTTGTTTGGATATGATTTGAGACTCAAACTTTATTTGAGACATGAGAATTTACGGTACATGATGAGTGATGGGAACCCCCCCGTCCTCAGGTCCTGCCAATGAACGATGAACCCCCCCAGCTGGGTGGGGGTCTGCGGGGGGAGCTGAGCTGTGAGGAGGGGGGGCGGGTCCAGGTAACGGTGGACTACCTGTCGGCGACAGACCAGGACAGCGATGACTCCAGACTGACCTACATGCTGGCCCGGAGTCCGGCCCGAGGGGAGCTGCAGAGAGCTGGACTGACCGTGGACAAATTCTCCCAGCAGGACCTGCTGCAGGGACACATCTACTATGTCCACACAGGTGAGACAGCATCATGGGAGACGACGATGTGTTCATGGCACGAGGGAAAAATATTGTTTGATTTTTTCTTCATGTGGGAAGTGCAGTGAGTGTATTGAGGACTGCATTTCATGTTGTGTTGTCAACATATCAAAGCTGAAGAGACTTAAAATCAGTCTATTAAAAACCTCGTTAAATACAGGGTTAGGCTGCAGCTAACGACGTGACATCCCAAAGAGAAACTTTGGCTTCTGTGTTTATGTTGGCGTTCAGGAGGAGAGATCGGACCTGAGCCGGCGTTTGACACCGTCACCCTCATCATCTCTGACGGCGAGGCCGGAGGAACTGAGGGCTGTTGTCACGGAGACGCCCCGCCCCCACCCGTACATCTCCATGGCACACTTCCTGTTTACGACCTCAACATCACTGTTCTCCCTGTCAACAACAAAGTCCCCGCCATCGCTCTGGGTAAGATGTGAGGAACAGTTTACCTCTGCAGGTTTTCAACGCTACTGAATTTAGTTTCCTAAAAAACGCCAAAAAGGCTTAAAAGTCTTAAATCTTGTGTCTGCGCTGGTGATGTTAATTATAAAATGTTTTTGTGGCTGCAGGCTGCCTGAACTGAAAGTCAGCTTCAACCGGCAGACATGCAAACTCAGAATAGATTACCAATGAGATCCACGTCGATCTGAGGAGAAACTGTCGTTGGGGGGCTGTCAAGCTGCCCAGGTGTCATGGTTTTAGCTAATGCAGGTAGACGGACGTATCGTGTAACCAATCACAGAGCTTGAATAAGCAGCTAAACTGTGACGAGGAGTGAGTGAGGAAGGTTGTCTGACAGCACTTTGTGCGGCGCTCATGCTACGTTTTTTGTGGAGTTCAAATCAAACCACTTGTTCTGAGTAAAATAAGATGGCAGCAGTGTATTTGACTCTGGGAGGCTAGCTATCTAGCTAGCACAGAGATTTTTCTAAGATGATGAAGATGGAGAAGGTGGAAATGGCAGCTCCTGACGTGTTGTGCTCCGTGGCAACCGGCTGGTTAGCTCGCTGTACTGGAAAGAGACCACGCGATTGAAAGTCACGTATATTCCACGTTTATTGTAGATCACATGATTGACGAGCTGTTTCTGAGCATCCACAGCATCAGTTTCACATCTGAACTCTGTAAGTGCTCTGTCACCTTCTCTTATAATACATAATCAGATTCAGATTTAGATGCTTAGATGCTTTAACTGTAATCCGTCTGGTGTTGTGGATTGCTGTTTGGAAGAGACTCTGATTAGTAGTGTTTGGTGTGGCGACAGCTCACAGCAGCCCGAGTCTTTCATTTTGTCTTTAATCAATCTTTGAGTTGAAAACCTAAATTCTGTCTCAGAAACACTACGGCAGTATAGAAGATGCTGGATGTTCCCGTGTAAAGTCTTCTGCTGCTTCTTGTGTCAGTGTCAGAGTGAAAGAATTAGAAGAAAGTGATGCACCGATTTGTCTTCATTGATTACCATCTCCCAAAATACAGTGGAAGACTGTAATAATAATAAATAAATCCCATGAGGTGATTTTCCAACATGCTTTTTGTCATCTTGTGTGCAGGCTTTAGAGATGAGGTGGTTTTTGTGCAGTTTCTATGTGCTTCTTCTATTCAACCTGCTGATACCATACATGGGTAAATAATTAGTTTTTAAGTTAAACAAATCTTTAAATGTTCTCAGACAGATTGATGCATTTAATCGTTAAAATTAAAAGTTTCTTCCCTGTCAAACTTTGGCCGGTGTGACCTTGAAACAGACATTTAATGTTGTTCTATGTGGTATTAAAAGGTTTTTAAAAGTCTTTCACGTGGTGACATTTTCATAGTTTTGGCCAGTTCTGATAACACTGTTCTCACCAGAGTCACTGAGACCTGAGCTCTAATGAACATGAATTTTTCTTTAAGAAAAAGATTTGAGAACATTTTCCAGCTGAGCTGCAGTGTGTGTGTGTGTGTGTGTGTGTGTGTGTGTGTGTGTGTGTGTGTGTGTGTCCTCCTGGTCCTCACCGCTGACAATCCTCTTAATGCAGCGGAGCAGCTCTGACCCGACGACACGCCGTCACCTATCAGCCCAACACACACTCTGCACTGGGAGGGGTGGGGGGGGACATACACTGTATTAATTCATACACACACACACTCTCACACACACACACCTCTCTCCTGGGGAGGGTGTTAGTGCTCGCCGGAGTCGGAGCCAAGAAGAGGGATTGGAGGAGCTCTGTGGTTATCAATGGAGACCAGTGACCACTGGGACTCACACTGGGATGACTGGGAGATGGTGTGTGTGTGTGTGTGTGTGTGTGTGTGTGTGTGTGTGTGTGTGTGTGTGTGTGTCTTACAGAGATAGAGAGAATCTCAGCCCTGCTGTAGAAAGGGAGACATTACACTACAGAACACTGCATGTTTACACACTGTAAAAAAATCTCAGTCTTTAATCATTTTGTTTGTTCCTCAACACTTAAAATCTTAATTAAAAAAGTAAAGTAAAAAAAATGTGCCAGTATTTTTGAGGTTTTATTTTGAAAGTCCTGTTTTACAAATATGAGACCAAATTTCTTGTGGAGACAGATATTACAGTGCTAAACTTATTATTATTATTTGTCATTTTGAATGCATATAAATATATGTACATGTATATTTGACTGTCGAGCAGCGACCTGCGTCGGTCTTGTTACAGACAGAAACAGGTGAAATGCTCTCGTTGCAGATTTGAAGTTAATTTCAGGATTCAGACGTATGAGTCAGACAAATCAAGTGAGTGTTTCCCAAAGTCAAAGTATTCTTTAGTACAAATTTCCTCCTTTTGTTGCTGCCAAAAAGAAACTTTGTTGTAACTTTGGAAGAAGGAGGAACGAACACAGTGAATAATAACTGGTTCAGCTGTTCGGTTTGTGTTGGTTGTTCAAACCTGATCAGCCCTCGTCTCCCTCCAACAGTCGACATTTTCTCTTTTGACCATAACTCCACGACCATCGACCTCGTCTAACTTTAACCGAAACGTAACCAGACTTTAACGATGGAGGTGACAGATGAGGAAACATTCAGTTGTTTGTCATATTCAGACCCTGAAAGCAAAGTGTTCCTCTGTGTTCTCACCTGCTGCGAGATGCTGATGAGGGTCAAAACTGAACTTTGACTTAAATCTCAGACCAAAATCATTTTGGTCATGTGGTGTTTTTTGCAGTGTGTGTTTGTTGTGTGTGAGCGACTGCAGGATTTAGTCCAACGTCTCATTGTTTTCACAATGCATTGTGTGTGTGTGTGTGTGTGTGTGTGTGTGTGTGTGTGTGTGTGTGTGTGTGTTTTGTTCTCAGCGTGTCGGCCAGGCTAACGAGGTTGGCAATGATGTGTTTAAGTGAAATCTGCCTATTGTCTTCTGGTATTACATGTATACACACACACAGCTGGGTGAGATTATCACTGTCCTGTGTGTGTGTGTGTGTGTGTGTGTGTGTCTGTGTGTGTGTGTGTGTGTGTGTGTGTGTGCTTGTGTGTGTTCCCCAGGAGACAGCGGACAATGAGTCTTTACAAAACAAAGCAGAGAGAAGCGCATCCCTCGGTCACAAAAGGCGACGTGTACTAGCCGCCTCGCTCGCCGGATTACCGCCGCGCCACGAGCGGCAGTATAACTCTCTAATCCTGCCAGCATATCTCAGCGTTCATTCAGCAGCACCGACGGCTGTGCGGAGTTTCGGGTGGGGATGCTCGGGCTGCTGGAGAAGGCTGTGACGGTCACCATGGAAACCCAGCATCCCTAAACAAGTGCAGACTAAGAATTAAACCTGGACCAGACGAGAGTGTACAGTATGAGACAAAAGACATCTCATTTCTTTTTCTTTTTTTTTTTTTTGCAAGCACATGCACTCTTTAATGCTTCTGAGAGTGCAAGATTCAGACAAATGATCCTGACCCTGGAACAGACGCACATGTTACACGGTCAGCATTTCAAAAATGAATCCACGGTGGCCTGAATATTTGCAGGGTATCACTGTAAGATGTTCACTATTGTTTTTGCCTTTTTGGAGATTTGGTTTTCAGCTCTGCAATTAAAAAGCAAAGAATTGTATTGTCTTTTTTTATTTAGTACTTTTTTAATTGAAGCATACTGGACAAAATGATCAGCGTATTGTTTCGAGATGTTTTTTGTTTTTTGTTTTTTGTTTTTTTACCAGGAGCTGTTGTTCTCCGGTTAGCTAAGTCATGGTTTCGGATTGGATCTGTAGAAATTTTGGCTCAAAGTGGAGAGGTAGATCTCCTGAGGTTAGTCTGGCCTCATGATCACAATGTCAGTGCTTTCTTCTCCTTCTGTGGCCTCTCATTGCATACAGCAAAGTGCAGCTTGTGACATAATTTTTTGTTCTATTGATTTTTAGAAAGCTCTTGAACTTTGTGATTGATGAACATTTTTCTTCAATCAATTCAGATGACCCAGATAAATATTTGGTAAGTTAGATAAAAAAATATGTCATTATCAGGAAAATAACGCCTCATCTGAGTGAAATATTGTTATAAGTAGTAAAGAGGCTTTTTACTTATCAGAAACATTATGCTGTAGTACCTGATGTCTGCATGCTGTATATCATTTGTTTCTTTAAGGACCTTCCTTGTCTCATGCTGTGTGTTTTGTTGTATTTTCTAGGTGTTTTATTCCACAGTTGTAAATGAAACAGCACACCTGATTGCCCAGTGGATGTCGGTTGGGTTTGCACATGGTGAGAATCTGATCTGGCCGAACATTTGATCACACAGCATCCGCTAATATCTACTGAAATCTACTATGTGGTATCACGGCAGGTGTGTGCAACACAGACAACTTCAGTCTCCTGTCTGTCACCATCGACTACGGACCGTTTGGCTTCATGGAGTCATATAACCCCAGTGTGTACGCATGCATGTTGGTGTTTCACTGCAATAACTGAATGCCCTGTTCTTGTCAAATGTCAAACAAAGCTGTAATATTGCAGATTTTGTCCCCAACACATCTGATGATGAGGGCAGATACAGCATAGGAGCTCAGGCCAACGTCGGACTGTTCAACCTGGAGAAACTCCTGACAGCTCTCAGTCCTGTGCTTTCTAAAAAACAGCAGAAAGAGTAAGAAGAATAACATGAATACTGTTTATATTGAGTGGGGCTTTAAGTAAATGTGACTTGTTTTTACTTTTGTTTGCCACCAATATAAAATGCAGCAACACCACCAATAGAGCTCAACTTGTGCAAAACCCTTTGCACATTAATAACTTTGGATGAAGAGGTAAATTTGTCACAATGGTAAATATAAAACAAGGTGCCAGAAACAACATGCACAATAACTTTTAATACCTTTTGAGCCAGTTGTTGGTGAGTGATTGTCAAACTTTTTTTTTCTCCTTCTCTTTACACCTTGAAATGTTAGATTTTATTAGCATAATTGTGGACTTAATTCTTTTCTTTCTTTTTTCAGGGCTAAAACCATTTTAAAAGGATATGTTAGTATTTACCAGATGAGGTGAGCTCCATGCATCTCCAACATAACCAAACACTGATACTACAGTAATAATATATAAATTTTCTAGCCTAACAAAGTTTGTATTTCAGGATTCATCGGCTATTTGAAGCTAAACTGGGCCTTCTAGGTGAAGAGGAAGAGGATGGCTACCTCACTGCCTTCCTCCTGAAGGCAAGTGACAATGAAACGGAGGCTTACTGTAACAGACATTTTTGCATAGTTCATCTGAGTCTGCTAAATCTATTTAATGTCACTGTCTGTTTACTGGCTGGGTACAAATTGGATTTTTCTTTTACTCCCAAATCTAATTTGTGTTTGTCTCCCCAGATGATGGAGGACACACAGTCCGACTTCACCATGACCTTCAGGCAGCTCAGTGAAGTTTCAGCCGAGCAGCTTCATAACAAGAACTTCACACAGGTGGAGCTGAAGTGGCCATATGTTTCAGTCCTGTCGTTTAGGGTTTATTTGGAAGTTGGTGATATCTTAAATATCTGAACCAAACTCTCAAACATGTCCAAGACATCGTCTGGCAATGTGACTCTGTGTTTCCTCTAAATATGTGATTAGGGCAGCAAATATGAAAGTAAAATAAGGATGAATAAATGACAGTGTTGCAGGTAATCATCTCTATCTAAATAGTCTATTTAGTCTGTCTAAATACTGAACCAGTGTTTTATCAGTTTGCAGGTAACTGACATGAAAAATGCTGCTACTGCAAAGCAAGATTCTGCTGAACCAGTTTATCTGTTTTGATTTCAAGGCATTGTTTTTATGATTTTTACCTCTCTGTTTTGTGTTAGATGTGGGCTCTTGAAGACTTGTCATCCCACAAGCTCTTCTCTGATTGGCTCAGCATGTACCTGCTCCGGCTCAGTAGGTAAGCAAAAAACATAATGCCAAGTTAGAGTGGTAACCCAGTTTTCTGTGAAATGTTCTTTTTTTTTGCTTGAAAACATTTGCTATATTGTCTCATTTCCATTTTGTGTCATAGCCTTATTTGTTGTATTTGGATTCTGAAGTTTTTTTTCCTCTCTTCAGACAACAAAATGATAGTGATTTGGACCGTCAAGACAGGATGAAAAGTGATCCACTTAATCCACTTATTAGCGTTGGATTGACCATGAAAGAAATCTTGAGTAATTGCATTGTGCTTCAAAACAGCAATTAAGGAGGAATTAATTTACACAGATTTCTGCAATGTGATGTTTTACCAAGAAGATCTTTGCCTGATTGTGAAAAATATATACAGATGTGAATCCTAGATATGTGCTGAGGAACTGGATGGCAGAGTCTGCTATTAGGAAAGCTGAGATCAACGATTTTTCAGAGGTGTGTACGTGATATTTAACTTAAACTGTTTAATAGTTTAAATGTCTGAATTGCTCTTTTATTTTTTTATCCACTAGGTGGAGCTGCTGCACCACGTCCTGTCCTTTCCCTTTGTTACACAAGAGACTGCAGAGGAGGCGGGCTATGCAGCAAGACCGCCACCATGGGCTGAGAGGTTAAAGGTCAGCTGTTCCTCTTGAGTGACTCCTGGATGTAGAAAAATACTACAGTGACGAAGAATTACAACCTAACTGAGCTTTTATGTTACATTTTGGTCAATTCTGTCATATCTGTGGAATATATTTGGTCCAAAATGTCAAGGTCATTGCTGTTTAATGTTCTTTTCTACTAAGATTATCCACTATGAGTGGATACAGTGACCAACAAGAATTAGATACAGTTCTCAGCGCCACAGCAGAATTAAACTCTAATTGTATTTTGCTCATAAAATTGTATTTTGACTGCTTGACACAAACATCTTGTGATCCCATTCTGACACAAAAATAAATACAAAGATGCTACAGTGGAGGCTGTGCTTTATCTTTTTAAAAGATCTAGGTTCATGTACAGCATCGCTTTTCACCCCATTCACACGCAGGCTGCACACAGCAGAGTTGCAAAATTGGAACTACGTAGGTCCAGAGTTTTTTACGTATCTGAGGATTGTATAGCATTTCTGAGGTGTGATATTGATTATGAGATTTCCAGGGAAGTTGTTGCAGCTTGTGTTTTTAAACAGCCGACGGAAGCAGGTTGTACTCGATGGCAGGAAGAAGACCCAACAATTCAATCCAGTAAGAAATGCTATTCAGTTCATGTATTTCTTCTGCCACCAGCAATTTTAAGGATTTATTCACAAAGTCTTTTTTAGGCAACATCCATTTGAAAGCTACAGTAATGGAGCACACTGTATATGTCCAAGTAAATATTTTTTTAGTATTTACAGTCCTCCATGCAAACGTGACAATATATACAATGCTATAAACGTTTCTCTTTGAAGTACAGTATGATGGCGGCAGTATATTTTTTATGTCATGAACAAAAAGAAACCTCCATAGATGCTGCATCATGTTTTCTTTCAGCAGTTTTCAAATACTGTACAAAACAGGTCTTATATACTGTATATAGCATGTTTAGCAAGTTTAACTCTTTGCTCATGGAAATAATCACCCTCTCACTTGATTTATGTAAGATTATGTCTTGAATAAGCAGTTTAGAGAAAGTCTGTTTCCTGGAGGAGGTGAAGTCTTGCTGATCTCCACTGGCGTCACGGTGGAGTTGTATTGTTGTGGATATAAAGAGTAGCTGTTTTCTTCTGATTCAGAGTTCAGTTGGTCGTTGTTCGGGAGCAGTTCATACGATGTTGATCCTGGACAAATTCCTTGCTCAGGCTAATGACTACCACGCTTCTTGTTCATGGCCAGCATCAGTTCTGACATGAAGTCTCCACCACCTCCTCCCTGCAGCGATGGTGTAGTCCTCTTAGGTGGAGCTGGAGGAATCTTCTTCATTGAGCCGGAAGGCCGCACCGCTGCTCTTGGGGCAGCAGTTGGTGGAGGTGGAGGAGGTGGTGGAGGGGGTGCTCCAGCCCCTGTGAACATTGGCTGAGGTGGAGGCGGTGGTAAAAACCCTGGATCCGGTGGTGGAGGAGGCAGGGCCTGGTCCATATCTCCGAAACTAGCTGGGGGAGGCGGTGGTAGGGAGCTCACCGGTGGTGGAGGAGGTGGAAGTGAACCAAAGCCAGTGACAGGAGGAGGG
>JAPZEA010000021.1:31171904-31184232 GCA_029783685.1 Heniochus monoceros | reverse complement strand
TGTGTGTGTGTGTGTGTGTGTGTGTGTGTGTGTGTGTGTGTGTGTGTGTGTGTGTGTGTGTGTGTGTGTGAGTGCAGGGCTGGGTCGGGGTCTGATAGCTGGCTCAGTTCAGTCTCCAGTTTCAGGTTCACTAGATAAACCTTTTCCCCGAGCTCGGTAGCTAACAAATGGCTTTTTTGGCCTCTTTGTCTTTATTTGACAGTGCAGCTGAGGAGAGACAGGACAGTGGGGAGACTGGTGGATACATGAAGCAAAGAGCTCCAGGTTGGAACTGAACCGGCGGCGAGTGATCCACCAAGTGAGCTATCAGAGTGCTAAACAAAGCCTTAAAAATCTTCATTCTTTTCTATCAGCAAAGAGCAGCCGACAAAACATTCAGGCAGCAGGATTCTCCTTCTTAGCCGGCGCTGACGTGACTTTTACCAAAAGAAATGTCAGAAAATTTAACTCATCCGTTGTCAGTGTGCTCTAAGAAAGCTGCACTCAGCCAAAGACTGTGTGACAGAGACAGCAGCAGCCCTCGCCAACATCACCCGACGGTCGGCAGCGAACTTTAAGGCCTCCTTCACACCCAGCGGTCAGCTCACTCAGTGATCAGTAGTGGCCTTCATCATTAGTTCTGGTGTCAAAGTCATATCACCTGGCAGGTAAGTCACTGATTGGACGACTGCCATCCTGCGTTATCAGCGCCACATGGACCCAGGTGAGGACATGTCGTCCCCGTCCCAGCAGGTCAGGCAGCACCTCACTGGGCCTCATGTGTACCATATGTCATAAATGATGATGAACAGGTAGAACGTCTGGTGCTCTTTCCTATATGATCGATACATGATGATATGATCTGGCCTCATTATATCAGTGGCTTATACAGATCAATGTGGACATCAAAGCACACAGTTTTTTTCTAATTTCTATCACAAATGTTGAAGCTAAACCTAAATCCACCTGACGAAGGATTTAAAATGAGTCTGATTCTCTCACTGGACTCTGGTTCAGGTGGACGGAGAGCTCCATACCTGCTCATGTATCCAGTCTGTCCCAGCTCTCCGTTGTGGAAGTCGGTGAAGAACTCGGGACTGATGGCTCCGTCTGCTGAGATGATCCCGTCTGGACCAAACAGTACACACAGGGTTAATATATGAAACAAGCCTGATGCTAAACTCAGTGCAGCCTGTTCGCTAACAGACAGAAGCTCTCAGTACCAGCGCTGTAGAACAGGTCCGGTCTCTCCAGGATGTCTCCGTTCCCGATGAAGGACCCTCCGTCCTCCCCGTACAGGAAGGGCTCCTCTGCCTCATCCATCTGACGGTTCTCCACCATCTCCAGCCACTGACCGTTGTACCAGCGGAACTTCTCAGTCTGGATCTTCTTCCCCCACTCCTCGTCATACTCCTGCAGCGATGTGGATGGAGACAGAAAACCGGAGACATTTGTCCACAGATCTTTGTCAAAACTCCCAGCAGGTAACAGAAACAAACTCGTTATGAGACTGTTTGGTGACGTCATGGTTGGTCCGTGTCTACAGTAATAACTAACTGTGGAAAACAAGTTTACAGCCATGCTAGCAGCTCTGCACAGCACAGCGCTTTGAACTAAATGCTAACATGCTGATATTCAGCAGGTTTAATGTTTACCATGTTCATCATCTTACTTTAGCATGTTAGCATGCGAACAATTGCTAATTAGCACTTAACAACGTACAGCTAATGGGGAGTGTGATTGGTTGGAGGTGTGTGATCATAAATCAAATTGAAATTTTGATGATGATAGATGGATGACAAGGATCACCAAAGATGAAGAGGATCACCACAGAGATCACAACTTTAAACGTGAGTACAACATGAATGTCTGAGCCATCCAACAGCTGAAGCCACAAATGTCAACCTCACGGTGGCGCTAAAGTGAAAATCAGCAGGATTCATGGACTGAGAACCAGGAGTGTCTGTGTCAATCCACAGACTTTCACAGGACAAGTGAAAACTTTGTCCTGTTGGTGGCGCTACAGGAACAGTCACGGGATCATCAAAGTGATTAAAGTTCATCTGTCCTGCTACAGTCAAACGTGAGCTTTTCTTCTTGTTCCTACGACTGAATGTCTCAGCTTCGCTGTGCAGAATGATGGACGTGCAGACGCTGTTTCAAAGTGTAAATTTTCTTTGCGCTGACTGAAAATCTGATTTTAAGAGGCCGGACTAAGAGCGTGATTTGTGACATCAGAAACAGTTTGGAAGCCAATCGTGGTTCAATATTCAGCTTACAGCAGCGTGATGGAGAAACCTGAAGCCTCCAGTGCACAAACACTGACAGCTGTCCTCACAGCGAAGGAGGAGACATCTGTCCAGCAGTTAAACTTAAATATCTTTATATTCATATATACTGGAATTCTTAATGAGGGAGAAGGAGGTGGCATTTTAGGAATTTTAAAGTGGTGATTTTTCCTGCAAAAACCATGTATGTATGCCTCAAGACATGCGTGGAGGGGATCTGTATTTCAGTAAAACAGACTGACACTGCCCTCCTTAGCGCCACGCTGCTAGCATGGCTAAAAATGAGACGCAGCAGTCTCATCAGACACTTCCTGTCTGAGGTTATCAATACGGTGCCTGAGTGAAGCGACGGCTCTCTCCTGATCACTGAGACGGAAGGAGAGCTTCCTGAGTGAACGTGTGTGTCTGTGCAGGTGTGTGCGTGACGCACAAACACTCGAGAGAAAAGAGAGGAAGTGTGTGTGTGCAGGTATACGTGAGTGTGTGTCGTCTCCGTCCGTCTCACTACAGCTAATAAAATTCTGTTTTCTTTTCTCTGCAGGGGCTGAAGGGGGAGCGATAAAGGCGGCCTTTGAGACGGCGACGCCCCGAGCTGAGAGATTAATCACTGAGATGCAGAGCAGAGCCCGGCGGGCCCCGACAGCCACCCGATGGCCCCGAAGGCCCCGACTCAAACGGGCCTATTGACGGTCGGCCGAGGGCCCCGCTCTCTGCTGCCGGCCCCGCGCTGCACCCACAGCGACACATTCAGATCCATCAGAGGCTGAAATAGCATCATGACTCAGCGTTTGACCGAATTAGATTTTTATATTTATTTAATATGACTAATCAGTTATTAGCAGCTGAGCTCATGACAGAATGAGCTCATCACAGCGGGGGCGAGGAAGTGAATAACAACTCTGGGAGCTTTTCAACATATTCCTCTGGAAATATGGCCGGGCTAAGAATATCCCTGTGAATTAGGCCTCTGTCCCACTTGGAGCATCTACAAAGTTGCTTGTGAAGCCGTGTGTGTGTGTGTGTGTGTTTGTGTGTGTTTGTACACGAGCGGGGCCACAATGATCAAAGGCGAACGTTTCAGGGCTGCACAGTTATGGCGTGTGCTGCCAAAAGGACCCTGCACAGCCAAGCAGTAATGAGTGTGTGTGTGTGTGTGTGTGTGTGTCCACAGCTCTGCTTTCTCTCTCCCCTCTGCTGTCCAGCCGCTGACACACTCCAGAGCCCACCGGCTGCCTTTCATGTGGTTCACATCTTAATAGGTCTCACTGATAATTTCAATGAAACACTTCCTCTGCCCCGCTACACTGCCTGGCTGTAATCTACAGCTAATTACGCTGATCTGAGGTCTGGCAGTGATCACACACTGACTTGCAGCTGACCACACCTGTCAGTCAAAAGGTGATTTAGGAATTCATCAGTTAGTTAATCGCTGATGTCAAACTGGACTCGAGCACATCGGGAGCAGGTGAGAATGTTTGACTGCTGTGGAAGAACAGCGGAGGGTTTACTGACCCTCTGAGTCACTGCGTGTTGTTTTTTAATAATATGAATGAGAATCTGAATTTTATCTCATTTATCTTACATGACATTTTCTGGGTTTCTGAGCACCTCCTTTGAAAGTCTGGATTACCAATCAGACAAAGTGGGCAGCCACCCTGAACCTGGACCTCCACAAGCATCTGTTTCACTGCGTGACATCGGTTTGTGGAAATCTGAGCGACTGAAACTTTGTCTGGGAAAACACAAACGAAGGCTCTGCAGGTTCTGCTTTATTACCTGATGCTGCGATTCTGTTGAGATCTGTGCATCCAAACCTCTTTTTAAAACCCTGAAGATTGATTATGATAGCTGGTGTTGTTCATGTTTAGGAGCACATACACACTGCTGCAGGAACCAAATCAGTGCTGATCTTTAAAAATCCTCAGAAAACAAAGCTGTTTTTATATGTAATGCCTTCTGTTCATTTCCTCTTTATCTTCTGAAGCAGTCTGTACACTCAGTTTTGAAAGGAGCTCCATAAATACAGTCTGCTTGCAGGCGGGAGGAGGCAGGGAGTATGAGGGTAAAAACAGCAGGTCCAGCAGGTTAATTCAGCCCTCTAATTGGACTTAAATGCATTCCAGTGTATTTTTATTTAAAGCTAGTCTCTCCAGTCTTGTGACCTTGGTGATTAGTTTAAAATCTTGCTAACTGAAGTAACACATTGAAAAGTGAGAGTTCTTTAAAAGGCTTCTGGATACTCACAGCGATGATGTCCAGCGTGTTGTCGCAGACTTTGCAGATCTCTGTGTTGTTGTCGTGCATCAGGTCGATGAGGTACGCCGGCGCTTCTGAGATTAGGACTCAAGGAAAGAAAACGTCTCTCTGGGACCTTTCGATGCTCAATCAATCATTTGTCTGTTCTGAATCGATCGAACGGGGAAAGATGGGGATGTACTCTTTCATTTAGAGACAACAGAAAGGTGCCGTGTGGCTGCAGGAGATGATATTTCCTGTAGTGCAGAGAACATTTTCTGCCTCTGCCTCCCACAGCAGAGCTTAAATCAGATATTACCATTTTATTCTTCACACAGGCCACCGACCACAACTGTGCACAATTACAGGCAGCTCAGCAGACCCAGAGGGTTAAAGAAACTAAAGCGAAGGGTTAAAGAGGCTGGTATGGAGACGCTGATGGGAATAAACAGCGATGAGAGACGCATACAGGGTGGTACTGGGAGTTAGCATAGCGACATACACTGAAGACTGAGTATCTGTGGAGAGCAGCTGTGGAGCAGGACACTGTACAGGACACTCAGAACAATCCTCATGTCTCACGTCTCTAAAGATGTGTCTCATCTGAAGGGACAGAAACGTCTACAATACCTCAGAAAAAGGATACGAGTGTCTTTGACGATGACGTCTCTGGTAGCTTTGTGAAAGACCATCTGATAGAAGACGTAGATGATCTGACACACAAACTCGTCATCCTCTTGTTGGGCTGCGACGGAAACAAAACGAACAAGGATTCCTTCAGATTACGTCATTGTGTTGATGTTTTCTTTTGACTTGTTGACTCTGCCATAAATAGCAACACAACACCCTCTTTCACAATAAAAAACATCATTCAAATGCATTTCCCCCCAACTACTATTAAAAGTCATCCAATCATATCCACTGCTGTCAGCCTCACAAAGAAGACATGTAGTGATTGTTCAAATGGGGTCCAATGAGGCGGCAACATGATCATCTGACTGCTCACATCTCTATGGCACAGATATCTCAAACATTTAAACTCCTGAAGTGTTTTATCTTTAACCTCTGATGACCTTAAATATCACTGTCGCTCTAAAACTTCAGGCTTTTATCAGGGTTTAACTTTAAACTGGTGGTTTACTTAAATGAGGTTTGCATTTTAAGGTGGATAGAAGACAATAACTTTTAAAGGTCTGTTCCAATTTAGTATCATACTTCCATAAAATTTGGGACTTTAAAAAAAATGGTCGATATCTGTGCAGCATCCTCCTGCAGAGGCACGAGAGGACGTTCTACCACTGCTGATGAGTGTGTTAAATTGGTGTTATACAGTAATTTATAGTCAGTCACAGTCATTTAAAAACAAGCATGCAAACAACGATTTGAGTTACTGCTCAGATGGCACTAATTATAGTCTCAACCATTTCACAATCATCACATCATCATTTTCCTGGAATTACAGTAAACAACAGAAGTGAAGTCCGACCAGAAACTGGCACGACTGTTCCTCCTTCCTGACTGAGAGCTCAGGAAACGCTGCAGCGAAGGATTTGGTTCTTACCGTTGAGCAGCTCAATGAGAGCAGGAATGATGCCGGACTTGGCCAGCATGGCTGCACAAGAGTCATCCATGGACACCGTGCCAATCATGATCACCACCTCCAGAATGAGGTCATCCTAAGCAGAACCTGACATCAGGGAAAAGTACAAGCTGAGTGGTGGACTGGCAGAGAAACCTCATTGATCCTGTAAAACAGTTGGCCTCCGAATCCAAGCGGAGCCGAGCGCCGAGCCAGGGAAAACATCCATGTTCTGACTGTACATGTGTGTCCACGCAGAGCTGCTGGAGTTCACTCGCTTCACTGCTGTGTCTTAATACCAACGCTGTCTGGAAAACTACGCTTGGAAAAACTCGGTTATAAAACGGCTCTTTTCCGTTTGTGTCTGAAGACGTCTATTTTGTTTTGGGGGATCACCGCCGGCTCATTTTAGGATCAATGAAGGACTCATGAGCCCTTTTTGTTTCAGGGGTTTTGATAGAATAAGTTCTTCAGGGGTTCAGTGGTGGACTACAGAGGCCTGGAAGGTTCTGAGGATCACTGTTTCTTTGTGACGTCAATCAGTTCTCAAACTGTTCAAAGTAAAACGACACCACCACAGGTAGCTGTGATGACATCATTGATTTAAATAATCATTTTGTCAAGTTTCGCTCTATTTAGACAACAAAAAGAATTTTGAGAACTTTGGATTCTTTTGTTAAATGAAAAACAAGGTTCACTGGAACAAATCTCAAAGTCACATATCAAAAAAGTTATTTTGGTCTGAACTCTGGTACTGTGTCGGTAACAGTCCAGTGAGAGGGGGGCCGCTGGGGCCGAATCAGAGGGACAAACATGGACCTTTTTAATCTGTCAGGATTCTTGTTACAAACTTCAGTTACAGAGTCCACGTACATCTTCAGTGGTGCAAAATCTGGACTTGATCTGAAAGGAAACCTTGGAAGCCCAGTTTGCATCAACTCACTTCAAAAAACAAGCAACCCAGTTCAAACAGGACCCAACAATAATTCAACTCCATCCAGAACACGGTAGACCTGCAACACTGGCTGCAGCATGATGATCCACCCATTAACATGTGATCAGTGACGTATTCACAGACCTGAGACCTGCAGCAGTACAGGACCAGATCTGATTACATGAACTATAATTTGGACACGTGTCCCAGATCAGGCCTCTGAATGAGCGGCGGTGAGGACATCTACCTCCACTAACAGTGTTCAACAAAACGTGCTACATTTCCTCATCACAGTGTAATTAATTCAACATAAACAGAAAGAAGAAACAGATCCTGGTGACTCAGCAGGAAATAATAATGTCATACTTTCATGTTTCATGTTTGTGTCACTCTTCATTATTTACTATTACACTCTGTCAGTGAAGTGACCTAAAGATGTCACACTGGACTTAAATGAAAGGGAAACTGAGGGTTAGGAGGTCAGCGGTCATGAAAGGTAAAGATAAGGTCCAGACCCTAATGAGGGTCCTCTGTCCTCATATCATCTACTACCGGTGACACCTCACTGATAGTGTGATTTAGGTGGGGCAGTTGGAGGTTAAGTCAGGGCAGGGAAGAGACCTGGCCTCTTGTTTTAAAGGGAGACAGATGAGAACTGTGGGGTTATCACATGGACGCATTACTGTCTGTTCAAAGCTTTTGTTTCACAGCGAGTTTAAAAGTTACTGCAAAAACATTCTGACCATGTAGTGAGTTCTTCACACACACACCTGGTTTGAGGCGGTCTTTCAGGTAAGGCACCAGGTTGTACTCCTTGATGACCAGCGCCCAGTCCAGGTCGGGGATGGTCAGATTGGCCAGCGTTCCCAGACACTCGATCACAAACTCCTCGGCCTCCTCCTCACTGATCTGAGCTGCCAGGTCACCGACGTGGTCCTGCCGGCCGACATAGAGGATTACAGACAGAGACGCTTTTAGGGTTTTAAATGACGGCTAAGATGTACAAAATAAAACAAAAAACATCATTCATCTAATAACGTGAACAAACTCTTCACTCTTTATCTTCAGGCTTATCACATTCTCGCTTCATGTTCCAGCTAGGTATGCCTTATATTATGTTCAGAATTCAGAGTAAGGCAGCCTCGTTAGAAACGCCATGAAAAAAGTCGATCTGTCTGTATGAAGGGACAGAGGAGAGAGTCAGTGCTGCAGAGACATAAGTTGACTGGATATTCTGAGCAAATGTACTGAAGGAGTTCCCATCATTCCTTGGGATACACTAACAGAAGTGTGATGTCACTGTGTAGTCAGAGTTAGCCATTGGCCACACCTGAGCCCTGTTTTTTTTCTACATTTCTTTACAATTTAAAGAATCTGCACCATGAAAAGTGCTACTGCATAAACTACCAGCAGTTCCTGCCTGTACTGTGACCATGAACACACAACTACCACTGAATTACTTTTACTACTGCAGAAAATATCTGAAGCTGATGAGACAGCCTGACGTTATAAGAAGCACCTTTATTCAGTGATTTCTAACCACATTTATTTATAAGACGTTTATTGTTGGATGGTACACAAACAGTTTCACTGAGAAGAGTAAGTTCTGCTGATTCCTGCAGTATGAAGACTTTACTAGAGCATAAAAGTAGTTTACTACAAATTATCACTTTTCTGTAAAAATACCCAAATGATAAAAGGTGGTGAATGTAAAGTATCATCATTCAAATTAAGAACAGAGTGATGCACATCAAAGATCACCGGCCAGAGTCAGAGTGAGAGCGCTGCGATCACAGAACGAGGTTTACATCTTTAACACGAGGCCACCGCGAAGCCCCAGACCGTGATTTTAAAGGACCAGGCACTGACCAGGAAGAGGCTCTTGGTGGGTCCGTTGTGCTGAGAAAGGTTTCTGATCATCTTCATCACCAGAACATCCTTCAGCTTCACAGCGCTCTTCATCAGCATCTTCAGACCGTTACCTACGGAAACAAGGACGGACGATGCAAGGAGGAAAATCTCACTTTAGACTTCAACAACATGAGGAAGGATAGAAGTGTTTGTCCTTTCTCTGAAGCTCACACCTTCACAGATGACCTGAGCGTTGCTCTTGTTAGCAGCCAGGTTGATGCAGAGTGAGATGAGCTCGACGTCCATCTTGTCCTCCCCACAGTCAAACACCATCTTCATCAGCTGTCAATCACAGGTTACTAAAGTCAGTTAATCACTCAAGAGTCAAAACAAACAGATCAATGATACAGAGAAGTCGTGCTAAAGGCCGCCATCGAAGCCTGAGCCCTGGGGAGTGACGGAGGATGAGGAGGAGGAAGAGGAATCAGAACGTGATAAAAAAAGTGAGTTTGTGATTTAGAAAGAGAAAGAGTGTTAGAGATAAAGGGAAGGCAAGCGTCATTCCCTAAACCTCCCAAACACCCTCCTCCTCCTCCTCCTCCTCCTCCTCTTCCTCCTCCTTCCTCGGCCTGTCCGTCTCTCCTGCACTGATTTAACATTAAACAGGAAAAGCTTTGAGCCGAGGGGGGTGGCGGGCGGGGGGGCAGAGGTGCACTGCTTCCCTGTGAGGAGTCAGGAATCAGAGAGAGGGAGAGAAAGGCTGGGCCGGGCCTGGGTTAGGTATCACATACCAGGGGCCCCGGACCCCAAATCAGCCCCGTCTAGACTCTCTGGCACCTGCCTCTGCTTATTTACCACAGCCAGCCACCGGAGGCCCAGTCAGGGCCGCAGCGCCACGCAGCAGTCCGACCGACGCAGCCACCCCCACCTCCGCCTCCACCTCCACCTCCACCTCCACCTCCACCTCCGCTCCTCCCTCGCTCCTGACATCCCTGCTCTGGAACCCCACATCCAGCTCCACACAGTGACCCCATTAAAAGCTGCAGAAGGGGAAAGGGGCAGGTCAGACACCAGCCTGGGAAAGTGATAAAAGAGGGAGCTCTTAAAGCATAAAATTGGCGAGAGACGATGAAAGGTGGGAAACGGGCTGAAGCAGTTTGTTAAGAACGAATTTTACAAACAGGACAGAGGGGGGGACAGTAGATATATGTGGGACAAGAGGGGTAAAAAAAAACCCACGAAATTTCACATTTTTAATTTTTTTTCTCTATTATATCCTCGACAAATTTTGTGTCAGGTGCTGTCTGTAAGACTGAATCCTTTTTCCTGAAAACAGTCCAATTTCATCTAAAATGATTCGACTCAGCCTGAAAATAAAGTTTGTGTGTGTATAGTTTTAAAATGTAAACTTTCCCACAAACATTACTGAGACCTACAGAGCCAATCACAGACAGCGGCAGCAGAAAGTCTTCTTAATGTCACTTTTCAAAAAACTTTTTCTCGTCGACACTAAAAAACAAAGTCAGTATTGGCAGTTTTTGTTATGAAGGCTTATTTTAGACAAAAGGCAAAAACAGAGCAAGAGATGGATGGACAACATTTCAGAAATGGGGAGGAAGAGGGCAGAGAGCGGGCCTCGGGGCGGGGTCAGAGGTCACATCCTGGTCATGCTGCTCGCCAGCATCCTTTCTACCACGGGGGACCCTGAGGTTCAGATCTGCTGCTGGCGTGACCTTCTGAACAAACAGCCGACTCTGCCGGCCACATCTGGCCGGCATTTACACCCAATCCCAACAAACAAACACAACGCACATTTAGCTAATCGCTGACGATGAGCGGTGCGACTGACCGGGTCAACTCAATCAGGCGGGAGACAAACTGAAGAACAAAGGTTCTGATCGAAGGTCGAGAGAAATCAGCCTGGAGGGGTTTGAGCTTCAGCGGTAAACTTAACTTTCATGATCACAACTTTATTCCAGTTTGGACAAACAGTTCAGTTTCTGTGCTGCAGTCTCAGTTTGGTAACGGCAATGAAGAGGATAAAATGTGACGAAGACACAGAGGAGGATGAGGCAAAGATCTTTCCAGGACTCAGTGGAAAGAGAAGGAGAGGAGGAAAAACAAAGTTGTCATCGCAGAGCGAGCGAAGACTGAGCAGCAGTCCTCTGGCGGTTTTTGGTTCCAGATGTGGCGTGCTTCCCTCCCTCTCGCTCTGCTTCTCATGCATTAATTCCCGGGTGCGTTAGCCGCCGATGCTAATGTGTCTGTCTTGGTCTGCTGGCGGCGTACATTAGCCAGTCTTACCTGCGGTATGCAGTCTGTGTCGGCAAACATGGACTTGAATCTGTCGTCCATGCTGATGTGGTACAGAATGCACATGCTGAGCTGTCTCTGGCCCTCGTCAGCTGCAACATAAACAGAGGAACAGGAGGAAAGTCAATGGATGAATGACTGGTTGTGCCGTAACGCTCTGCAGGATGCCAATGACCACATCTAGGAGAGCTGTGTGTTTTTTGAAAATATTAATGGGCTGAATGGCCTTTTTAACAGAGATTCCTGTTGGAGGTCAGAATCAGCATCAGTCGACTGCAGTTTGTCAGTTTGTCGCTAACCAGATGAAAGACAATATTTAAATGATCAACGTGGAACTGCAGCAGGCTGCTGGCTGACAAAGGCAAGCTTTTCACGCTGCTTCAAGGGACAGCTATCCCAAATGACAAAAAAAGATATTTCCTCACTTTATTTGTTATTTAGATATCGAGATTTCTGCCTCCGTCCCAAAGCAATGGAAGTGAAGGGAACTTAATTTGAGCGACTCACATCAATTAGTAAAGCCTGACGAAATCCTACATTTCACTTATTGTCATCACATCCCACGTTCAGAGTGAAACCAGCAGTGAATATATCTACTAACAAGTACTGTGTGTGTATCACAGCCTGATGCATCTTCTTCCTCTGCCACAGAGCTTCATTGTTGTCTAAAAAGCACCAAATGTGGATTAATCTGCCGCTGAAAATAGTCCCCAACCAATGCACTATTTCCTCCTGTTTGTTGGATAAAAACTACCGTAAGATGCTGTTAATAACAACACTACATATCTGTCCTTCAGGAGGAACCAATGGAGGTGAGAGCCACAGAGAGGGAGGAGAAGGCAAAGTACTGAAGGACAGACTGATTGTTGGTTCGGCTCGGCAAATTGGATTTGTTGACAATAAGAACCATAAAGACTAAAGCAGCCGTATCATTAAAATAACCTCCTCCGTCCAGGAAGCGTGATCCAGTTCCCCGTTAGGTTAATCCGCAGAGCTCAGCGTGGACAGTTTACACAGAGACCATTTCTGCAGTATGAAGCAGTTCCAATGAAAACTGTGGACGCTGAGGTCTGTGGATCATCCAGAGTAACCGGGACACTGTTTGTGGAAAGACACATTCATGTAGAATTTTTTAAAAGCTGCATTAAT
>JAPZEA010000021.1:31160105-31171804 GCA_029783685.1 Heniochus monoceros | reverse complement strand
TCACCTGATGACTGTCAGTCCAATAGTCGCTCATTTTTAGCTCCGTTTTGGTCTCCACCAACTCCTGAGGGAAATATGAGCCTCTTTAGCTGCTACTAGCTCCACTATTGTTACTGTTGGAGGCTTTATCGCAACTTCACGCTGCTGGAAACACCGAGACTCAACCAGACAGGAAACGTGGCGCAAAACCAAAACTAGGAGCTAAAAGAGGCTGAGAGGCTCCGTAGAGCTGCAGGAGGACGTCTGGTGGTAATTCTCTGAGTTCATCACTGTGAGCGACACATTTTTATTTTTATTTTATTTTTTTTACATTACATACAGCCAACTGATCCATCGTTAACATTCAAATATTGATAGATTAACACCGCGAGGGCTACACATTAAATTCTATTCACCTCCACTGTATTGTGGTACAGCCAGAGATCTGAGAGGCAGATATATCAACACCTGCACATATAAAACCATAATTATCTGCACAGATTCATACTGCCAGAGGTAAATCATTTCTTTTAGGAATTTAGGTGAACTGACCCTTTACTGTTTGTCCAATAAAATGAGTTCATTCCCCATCACTACAGTTTTGTGAGCTTATCGAGCCTCAGCGGCAGCGTGAGGGAGATAAAGACAGAATGGATTGAGTGTTAGACTGTCAGTGAGCCCAGGACCTTTATGAGTTCGACCTCTGACCAGAGCTGGGGGGGGCTGGAGGCCTGAAGGAGGAGCCAGCCACAGAGAATTAATAGAGTTAAGACCAGAGTTTGACCCAGGAACTTTTCATTAAGAGAAGTGTTAAGAGAGAGGCTCTTCACTGGACCAGAACCACTGACAGACCTCCTGTAATGCCCACCAGCCTCCAGAGCCCCAACCAGGTCCAGTTAAAACTGGTCCCAGCCGTGTTCGGTCACCGGCCGTACAGGGAGCCTTATCGCCCGCTATTAGATCCAGATGTGCTCAGTGAACCCCTGGAATCACAGGAGGGAGAGAGGGCCGAGGAGAGACGGCTTCGAGCTTTAATTGGGAAAACAGGAGGAAGCATCAATTTTACTGCCTTTAATAAGTTAAAGCTCCGCTGCTCGCTGCTCTGGCCCTTCCAGCACAGCCAGCGATTGGCCAGAACATGTGCTTCTCATTAGCGATCCTTTACCTCAACCAATACCTTAAAATGCACATGAAAACAACCGAGCGCGCACACACACACACACACACACACACACACTCAGAGGCTATAAGCTCCTCCAGGCCTGGTGAACTCCCTCACTTTGCTGGTAGGAAGATGGAGGATCCTTTATGGGCGAAGAGAGAGATCCCATTAAATGTTCAAAACACTGGTAGGGTTGGGGCAAGGCAGAGAAAAAAAGGTGAGGGGGAGCTGTTAAGAATTAACTAGACTGTTCATGGGCAGTTAGTGGGAGAGCTAAACTCCAATTACACCCCAGCCTGATTTAAAACCGCCTAACCTTCGTAAAATTACACCCGCACACATTAAGAGGCGTCTGGGCTCGGTTTGCGGACAGCGCCGCTCCGTTGTTATTGCATTTTCTGGATAAATAAGTAAGCTGGGTTTGGTCTTCGGAGACATCACACACCACATAACAGGCCACAATGCTCTTTAAGAGGTCCCCTCCCCCACCCAACTCTCCTAATTTGTTTATGCAATGTAGTGACCACAGAGTGAAAGGAGCTGCAAACCATCGTGCTCCAATATTAATCTTTCATTGATCAATAGATACTCATGAAACAGACAAATCCTCATATTTCAGAAGCTGATCGAGTTCTGTTCCGTCAACAAACCGACAAAATATTTCTGCCCCGGCTGTAAAATATAAATGAAAACATGAGGCTGACAGAGAGGAATCTGCTGCTCTCTGTTGGGTTCAGGTGGTGGTGGGACGGATCAGGAGGCGATGATGACAAGTGGAGGCTCCCTCACTTTCATCTTATCACCGGGGGTCACGGCCTGAGGTCAGCTGTGGATGGAGAGGGTGGAGGCTGACGGAGCAGCCCCCACGCCGTCCTCCCTCTCTGCAGATAAGAGCGGAGTCCTCGTTCAGGAGAGAGAGGACAGTCGGCAGTGAAAGCAGATGATTAATGACACCTCGGCTCGCACGCAGAGCGAATTACACACACGCGCAAACACACAAACACGGCAAACTCAACAGTGTCAAACCTGTGAGCAGGCGTAATATTTCAGCGTTAACTTATATTATGTGTGTGCCTCGCTTCCTGAACGAGCGACCCCCACCCGCCACTTCCCAAAAAACAGCCCTGCCTAAATCTCTGAAGACCTCTCCACCTCTCCGGCCTGCTCCTACAAAAACAACATTTGTGCAGAGGCTCTGGCATGTTATTCTAACAAATATATTATATTAATTATGCACCGTTACCCGAGCCTCCCCCTGAGAGGCTTCAAAAGGCCTGTCAGAGATGCCTCTGACTGTGTCACACGCCCCGCGGATGAGACGACGCACCAATCACATGCTCCCGAGCTTTCAGGAGGTCACTGCTCTAATGGTCACCAGAGGCGGCTCGAGCTCTGGCTGCTGTGTGAAAGCTGCACCTGCACATACGCCTCCGAAATAACAAATTAGAGGCGCCACCGCCAGCTCGCGATGGATGACGCTCCCCTGATACGGAAGCAAATACATACAGCACAACCCGAGTCATAAACACACACATACACACACACAATGAAGCAGTAAACACATCCACAGGAACAAGCAAACAGGAACACACAATCATTACCGAGCAGGCAGATGAATTACCGAGCAGCGAGGAGAGTTTGGGAATGAGTCCCGCCTGGACCATCTGGCTGCGCAGCGACGTGTCGAAGGAGAGGTTGAGCAGGAGACGTAAGGCGGTGCTCCGGAGCTCCTCGTGCTCGCAGGGAAGCAGGCGAGCCAGCTTCTCCACGGCGAACGCTTCAGCCTGCGGACGACGGACAGAACAAGCGGAACAAAAACACACCGACATCTGTAATAACAGACAACTGCAGCTCCGGCATCACTTCACCCAACAGTACGCTACTGTTTGTGGTCCACTGCATCTGTCTGGACAGGGGCCGCGCATATAGAAAATATTACATTTTTTTATTAAAAAAAATGTAATATTTTCTATTTAACGGCAGCTTTTAAGGACATTATTTCCCAGAATGCAAGAGCTGAAACCAGTGAAGTGCTGAGATATGAGAACAGAGAGCATCAGACCACATCTGAAATATTTGAAAGACGACGCGCAGGTGGATCTCGTGGACAGGAGAAAACAGTTAGGATGATATTCGCTCGCTGCCACGCTGGAAAGAGTTTTTTTTTTTTTTTTTAGCCCAACAAATTAACGTTGTTTCACTTCTTTAAAATCACAGAGGTTTCGTGCGTGATGTAACGAGCTGTAGCAGATTCTAAACTCCAGGAACATTTTCTGCTTTCTCAGAAAGTGATGAAAGACAGGAAGTGATGTCAGGACTTGATTCTGTCGACAGCTTGGCCTCATTTTGTGGGACGATAATTGATTGAACTGCATGTCGCAATAAAAAAAACAGCTGCACAGGTTTTCACCAGTAACTAGTTACTAAAGTCCAAAAAGTGTTCAGTGTTACTTAAACTGCACATTATTGTGTTAAAATTAGCTGTTTTTTGTTTTGTTTTAAAATGGGTCAAATGTTTCTTTTTAACTGAACAGATCAAACGGAATTTTAATAATGAATTAGATTTCATCTACCCAGATTAAATTAGCTAATAACAAATAACAAACAACATTAAAAAGCTGCTTACACATCATGCATCATTAATAATAATCCAACATTAGGAAATATAGTATACTGCTCTGAAAGGCGCCATTCTGCATCAGGAATACTTGAAGTAATTTTGCTGAGTTTACTGTTCAGCACTTTTAAATGTACCGGAGGATTTTTTTACATGATATTTTTACTTCAGTAAGGATCTGAATACTTCTTCTTCTATGATGTTAATTTGTTTTATACTTCGTGGCCAAAAAAACAACAACATGTATTTACATTTTAACAGCTAGAATAATTTAGACTTTATTTTCTACTTGAACATGCAGCCTTAAAAATATACATATGACCAGAAATTAGTGTTAAATTATTACACAAAATGTTAATGTTTCTTCTACTAACTTCCAGTTTTAAGTGTGTGGTCCTACCACCCTGTAACACCTTTACATTTAAACACAGGACACTGCCATGATTATATAGAAAAATATATCAGTTATATCACTGACTGATCTCTGAGATAACAGTCAGTAAACAGCTGCATCAAACAGTGAATCCTGCCTCTCCTCTGGTGTAACTGAGCCTGCAGAAGCTTCACGCGGCCTACAGGCAGGTGGAGGTGTTGAGCTGACAACACCAAACAGCTCAGAGACAAACTCCTGACCGCCGACTCTTCGCCGAGGTGTGAAAACGTGTTTGGACTCGATCCACACGCCGTCGCCGTGACGCTCGGTGCGACGCGGCAGCGCCGGTCCGTCCGGTGCTGCTTGTTAACATGTCTGTTGGCCTCTGCCGTGGTCTCCACACAGCCAGATATCCCGGTGACGCAACCTGCTCGCAGTTAAAACGCTCTCACTGCTACTGTGTGCAAAACCAGCTCCAGTCGCACCATCACAAACCAGACCTCGAGCGGCATAATCAACTGCAGCCTGCGTCAATTACCGCTGACATCCCTCCATTAGTGACAGCAGCGGGAAAAAAACTCATCAGACCGTGCTGACGTCTTATCTGATGAGGAGAAAGTCACAACATGTTTGCTGAGTAAATAAAACCTGATGACACACACTTCTGTGTCATTAAGCCATCAGTCTTTTTTGAATCAATTAAACATCCCGGCCTTACATGGGAAGGCATTTCCCTCGAGTAAACTGATCTACTCAGCTGAGTCAAAGTGTTGAAACCACTATTTTCCTGCTGGACACATGCTCGAGTGGGTCTAAACCCCCTGAAGGGTTCTTTAATCTGAATCAAAGATACACTGAAGGGGAAACAAGGAGATAAAACCAGTTCCTAACAGGGTCTGGCTTTGATAAAGACCCACAGACTGAGTGAGATTGGAACCAGGTGAGGCTGGATTAGGGAAAGTCGGAGCGGTGAAGTTCCTGTATGAGCGCCGTGGGACACGTGGCCAAAAGTGGACCTTCTAAGCATTTATTAAAGTGAAACTTGATAAGCGTGGTTTCAACTGGCATTTCTACAGCGTTACAGCTATTTGTCAAAATAAGCTCACAGAACAAATACAGGCTGTTTCCTCTAGGTTTGACTAATTTGGTTTAAATGCTGTTAAAGAACACATCAATTAGAGAAGTAAAGAAGGTCTAATGAGGTGATTGATTCTACTGGTAGAAAACATGATTAAAAAAAGCCAAACAACACACAGACGCCATGAATTTCAAACAGTGAACAGTTAGACTGAGCTGCTCCAACAAACAGTCAATCAAGAAAAACAAATTAAATCCAAATATGTTGATCCGAGAGCAGATTTCCTTAAAACTTCACTGCAGGATTATTTCCTTATTTTACTTAAGAAATCCACGATGAATGTTATTTCTGTGATGATGCTGAATTAGAGGAAACATGAGCAGAATGTGTAATAATCAGCCTCTTTTAAAATCCAGAATCCGTAACAACCCTGACCTGTTTTTAAAGAGAGAAGAAGAGTAAAACAAAATATCATTTCTATATGAACAAATATTAAAAAGCAAAAGAGAGGCCAAAACTATGTGGACACCCTGCGCTCCACCTATATGTGATTTTCTCTCATGTCAGCGCTTTGTGTTAAGATGGAAGCAGAAGAAGAGCGAAGTGTGAAATCATCACATTATCCAGTTTATCCAACACCTCCCTGAACTCCTCCTCTCTCACCATGTCGTTCTTGTTCTCCAGGAAGATGGAGAGCTTCTTGAGGAAGGAGACGACCACCAGCAGCAGCTCCTCGTCCTCCCGGTCCAGGATCTTCACCAGCATGTGGACGATGTTTTTGTTCCTCATCTTCAGCTCGGTGCGGGTGTCTTCGGCCAGGTTCAGCAGCAGACACAGAGCAACTGCAGGGTCAAACACATTAGACCACACCGTCATCCTGGGAAACTGTGTCTGCTTTTTTATGTCACTTTTTCTTATGCCTGTTTAATTATCGATTAATCTGTCAATTATCTTTCTGAATAATCGACCGACAATCCAAAACTCAAAGACATTCAGCTTAAAAAGACAGAAAAGCAGCAAATCTTGGCACTGAAGAGGCTGCAAACAAATACACTTAAACTGCTGGATAAATCACTTAAAGATCAAATTTGTCACTGATTATTTTATATTCAACTTTTCACGTCAGCATTTTGTTATGATCCTGCCTGTTTCATCTGTTTTGTTTTGAAAAGTGACTAAAATCTAAATCTTGACTTACAAAGTGAGAAAAGCAGCTTTTCAAACTCCGTCATCACACACATTTTCTAATCTTCACTGCAGTTATATAATTCTTACTTTAAGTTAAATTTTCTTCCCAATGACAGCGAGGTTTTAATGTCTGCACGACTGCATTAAACACACGTATTCTAGATGCCAAACATATCTGATAACTCTGGAAACGTCTCCACTGAAACTGTGAATAAAGTTGGTTTGCCCCACTGGCAGGACAGACGCGCCGGAGACGCTAAACAAACGCACCTGGAGTTGCTGTGAGGAGACGTGTTAGCTCATAGCACCGTATTCAAAACAGTCTGAGAGACGACAAGTTCAGCTCAGTCTGCCGTAAACTGTGACCTGCTCTCGCAACTTGAAAACAGACACATGTAGTTTAACCTTGTACCTTTTCTACAGGCCTGAGAGAGTCACTGCCTCCGCTCAGTCGTTTGACTCCTGCAGCATGACGGGCATGATGAGAATGATGAGAATGATGGAACTTAACCCCAGATTTCACCTGGATGCAGCTGCTTCACCTTCTGGTTGAGCTCAGAATCTGCTGCAGTTCAAAGAGCGTCTGCAGCCGGATGTTCTCCAGCAGCCACATGTCTGACCTTCTTTCAAGCTGTTCTGACGACATTTTTAGTTTTACAAGCCTTTGAAATAACTCATTTAGGACACTGATACCTCGTGTCTATACTTTACTTGTTTTATATTTTATGCTGCAGCTTCTCTTCATTTTGTATCTGTATTTCCTGAATGCGCAAACAGAAGCAAATCCACAGCATTAAATCTCCGGCTTCACACAGGTGACAGAAGCAAACCAGAAAATCTCATTCTGCTTTATGTAAATAAATACAAGGTAATTAAAAAATGAAACGAATCACTGAATAATCACTGAAACCTGCAATAACAGATTTTCTGGTCACTGAAAGTGAAAACAAACTGAAAACAAGAAGACATGGACTGATCGTCACTTTTGAAGATGATATGTTGAACTTGTTAGCAAACAGTTGTTTATTTACACGGATGTGGAGTCGTGTTTGCTCTGTGTTTGGTCTCCTCCAGCTCCTGAGGGAAATATCTGCTCTTTAGCTGCTAAATGCTAAGCTATGTTCACCAGCTGCTCTCTGACTGAGTCTGTCTGCTGTTTGCTGCTCAGCAGGTTGTGATCAGAGGCTTTTTACAGCTTCTTCTCTGAAAGCAGCTGCCTGCTGTGGCTGAAAACGACGTTATGTGAGTGCTGAGAGTGAATAGAACAGTAAAGTTGTGGAACAGAAAGAAAAACAATGAGCTGAATGTTGCCAAGTTTCTCTAAAGAGCTGAGAGGAGACTGGAGATTCGAGTGATGATTATTATAATCATTATCATCATTACTAATTGCTTAAGATTGTTGGCTTCTAGATAAACGAGATATGACACATCAGGGCCAATCTTTTGTTTGATACGCACATAATGTGAGACAGGATCCTTGTGTGTCGAGTTCTAGCTCCTCTGGCCACGAGCTGCTATGCTAAGATTAGCTACTCGACCTCCTGAAGTGGTGCAGCTGGATCATGGGTGCTGAGTCTTAAAGTTTAGGGGGAGACAAAGTGTTCATTTCACATAGCTGACAAACATTCTCCCTCACAGCTCAGCTTCAGTTCTGCTTGTGTTAGAAGTCATGGAGATGGCGAGCAGACGGGCGGGGGTGCTAGTAACATGTCAGAGCCCAAGGTAACTGTGCAGCGGTCCATCGCTACATACACACAACCAGCAGATAACACAAGTCTTAAAAGCACGTGGGTCAGATCATAAACTCTGACTTTTAAAGAAGCAAACAAGTCTGCATACCATAATTAAAATGAGTTTTACCTGATGAAGGTCTGAGGATGGAAACGTAAATAAGCTCAGTACAAAATATCGATTCTTTCACAACTATTAACACCCAAAGAAAACATGTTGGAAACCAAAAATGTCTGACACAAAGCTGTGTTTACAGCCAGCTGTCTTAAACTCTAAACAACCAACTTGCTTTAGTTTGTGTTGTTTTTAATGCATCTGATGTCAGTTCTTTCCAACAAAGCTGCAATATACAGTTCACACTTTCACTGTTTTAGCTTTGATTACATCTGAAGCAAACATCATGTTAATTTTACCACAGCTTGACTAACGGAAGTATTCAGAAAAGTTTAATGATTATCATGTTTTTGGCCACAATAACCGTAGCATGAAAATTTAACATCAGCACAACAGCAGTGGAACATTTCACCTCTTAAATAAATAACAAAGAGATCATGTTCATCCAAAAAAAATCTAATTTAACACGAAGGTGACAACTACCACTATCAACCCATCCAAAGTCCAAAAACACACAACCGAAGGACCAACTATTCTGATCTGTAGTTTACTTACGAAGCGGTTTTCTTTGCCTTTAGCATCTTTGCAGCTCTTCACGATGGCCGTCTCGATGTCTGCATTGTTGAAGTTTACGTTGTTGTCCTTAAGTGACTGGTAAAACTTCCCGAGGAAGGTCACACACACTGAAACAAAGAGGAAAATACACATTAAACAACGTTACAGAATTTTATCTTAATATTGTGTGATGTTTGAGAGTTGGTTTTAGGTCTACATAAATCTAATTAGCTTGCTGAAAAATGTCAGTTACATTAGATTATACAGAAATCATGCATTAACAGCTGTTGATCCACTTCGGGCACTAATAACACAGACTAACACATCTACCTGAAGCCAGCTGTGTACAAATACTGCGATGGGTGATGCTGTTAATTTCCTGTCCTGTATACAAACCTGGTGATAAACTTTTACCTGACATAAATCTTTTCTTCATTTTGACATCAATAAAAACAAATTCTGCTTTTTACAGCAAATACAAACAGACTTTTCTGCAAAGTGACAGTTTCCTGCTGAGGATCAGTTAACAGAGAATAATTCAAACTGTCACCATCTACAAATAACATCATTCTCTTTTTGTTTGTTTACAGAAAGTTTCTATTGTCTCTTTACTTTTGTAGAAAAAAAATTAAGTATTCTGGATTTCAAATAATGGCTGAATAACCATCAACACCTGCAGCACCTGCACAGGTGGAGGTTTGACACTAGGAGATGCATAGATATAACACCTGAAGATCAAACCAGTTCAAGTATCGGCAGGTGATTAATTGATTCACCAAAGGACAGAAAATTAATCAGTATCTAATATAATAATCGATAAATTATTTCAGTCTCTTTTTCAGCTCAGATGTGAGAATCTGCTTCTGTTCGTTGTCATATATGATGGTAAATTTGAATTGTACGGGGTTTGGACTGTTTTTAAATTTTCATTCTTCATGTTACAGACAAACCATGAATTGATAATGAAAATAATAGTCTGAATAGTCTCAGCTGTAACATTATATGACACTTTACTGAGGATTGTGTTTCCTGTATTGGTACAGATATGACCATGATTTAATTTAGAAATCAGATCTGTTTACTGCTGAATTCAAGCCTGACATGGCCTGTGTGGAGGATGGTGGGCTGGTCCGGGTTTTGGGTCTGGTCTGATTTTTATACCCAGTCCAGGGCTCTTTGTGAGCAGCTTTGGGGGAATGTTTTCCCATTAAGAACACTATATGGAAATAACATACATTACATTACATACATCACTCCCGTCATTACCGGGTTTTTGTACACCTTCAGACGGCTCAGAGCTCTCTGCTAACTGTGGTTTGTAAAAGTTGCTGAAGGCAGGCAGCCATTCAGCTGATGTTGTAGCTAAGTGAAGCTAGCACACAAACCTACCTTCACACTCTCCTTCTTTCAGGGCTTCCGTAGAACCGGGCACCAGAGCGAGCGCGAGAGCCACCGACAACCCCCTTAAACACAACATTTCCACGCGAATAACTCAGATATTTAGCGCTAACACTTCGTACTCGTGAGCCGCTACCGCTTCAGTTCAGACACCGGTAAAGTGAGCACGCAACCGTTCCAGACTGCACGGTTTTTCCGGCTCACGTCATTCTGTGCCGGCACCTCATTGGCCAAGAGGTCCGACTCTTCCTGTAGTCCTCCACGCATTTTCCTCTGATTGGACGAAGACGGAACATTCCGGGAACAACGTCCAGTTGGCGCCGTCTGATTGGGCCACATCCGCTCCGTGCGCTCACAAAGTATTTGCATGCAGAAGAAAAACCATAAAATAAGAACTTTGCGTCATAATGTAATTTTTATTTTTCCTTGTAAGAATAAAACCCCAAGTTCATTCGACGGTACTGCTGGAATCGTATAACAGGACAGAGAGAGAGAGGACATATGAGAAATAAAATAAACTAATAATTGCAAGAAATAAATACACATAAATCTAAAATAAATCAGTAAAAAATAGCAGGAGGAATATGTTTCTAACACAGTTTAAGGCTTTATTGTCATTATTCAATACAAGATTGCACAATGAAATGCATCTGCATTCCACCTCCACACTACAACAGAAAAATATAAACAGATATTAATATATTTTAACTTTTAACATTTGAATTTTCATCACAATAGAATAAAACAATACAATAAGCAATAAAATAAATCAAAATGTATAAAAGTAGTATTACAAATAAAAAGAAACACTAAATTGCATACAGTTGTACATGTACACACAAAAATATAAGTGTAACAGCTACAGTACAAAAAGGACATGATTTTATAGCTCTCTTGTGTTCTGAAATTTTTACTGAAGTAAGATAAGTGTCCACATCAGTGAGGAAAATCTGCAGGAATGGTTTTTGCTAAGGCATGTCATCTCATGAATCAAATAAGGTGAAAGAATTTTTGTCATAAATTTCAACCCTTCATAAGTTTTTGCAGCTGTCAAGGCTGCAATACACAGATTCCCAATAATGCTGAAATCTTTGATAAATTATTCCAGATGTCTCGGATCAGGGAGCAGAGTAACCTGCTGGACTTCAATGGCCACATAGCAAAATACTACAAATACTACAAATAGTTACCAGAGCTTCTTATGAAAGACAAGGTAACTTTAACGTAAAGCAAGTCCGAGTGCTTCACTCAGGCAAAGAAAAGCATTAGAATGAATAACAGATAAATAAATAAAACAGTCAAACAGTCAAAAACAATAAGCAATAAAACCAGGATACAATCAGTAGTCAGAATAAAACACGATTTGAATGCTTAGACAAAATTAAATAAAATTAAGAGACCATAAATACAGTTACAGTGCAGTAACCATTTTGTGAAATGGTCTGAACAGAACCACCTGAGGCTGAATATCAACAAGACCAGAGAGATGGTTATCGACTTCAGG
>JAPZEA010000021.1:31020869-31031552 GCA_029783685.1 Heniochus monoceros | reverse complement strand
CAGATAAAACATTAATCACTTTATATCAGTTCCCTTTCTGACTCTGGATCAGTTTGGGCTGAATTACGAATTCCCAACAGTCCTGATTCACACTTTTTACTGCCAGCTGAGGCTCATGGGTATTGTAGTTTTTAGTGGCATCCCCCAAAATTAATGGACGATTATTGAGAAACAAAGTTGAATTTAACAGCCATGACATAAACCTACAGCGTTGCACATTACCTGGACGACACCTGTGTTTCTCTCTGAGGCTTTTCAGTTGATCTGTTGTTAATAAAACATGTGAATTAGTGGAGCTTTAAACTCTGTGTAGCCTCAGTTCATCTCAGAACCGTTTAGACATGTTTTTAATCGCTAACAAGGACTTTCTCTCTTTTCTGTATGAAGTGAAGTGTGTGTTTGGACTCAGGTAGGAGGTTACTGAAGTAGAGACGGAAAGAAAACGGTCGCCTGCGGTAGAATCTCTCTGTGGGTGATAAATCCGAGCTGCGATGTAAAGAGGTGAGTGTGGGTGGTTTGAATCATCTGGTTTATAATGAAGCGTGTCTGTGAGATAAAGACGAATGAAGGCAGAGGTTTCCAGGGTAGGAGCGGAGGAGCGCCGACATACATGAGCCAAAACTCGTTAGTATATCTGGGCGTTCGTGTTGTACTGTCAGTCTGGATCAACGATGAAAACGAGGCACGTCAAACATGATAGGAATTACGACACACATGTAGTAGTCTTACACAAGTGTTCAGTTAACGAGGAAAAGCTCTGTTGTGTTGTGAGGAGCGAGGAAAGACTGTCCACATACTTTTGGCCATGTAGTGGATTCTGTCTCCTCCTCGCCTGATTTCTTTCAAAGCTCTTGCTAAACTCCCCGTGGACGCCTCCCGTCTGACAGCTGACTGACTGTATGACTCACACGGGGGGGTGGGGGGGGGGGGTCAGATGGACTGAGGATGAGAAAACTCAATCAGACCACTCTGAGATTGACGATGTGGTCGTCAAGATGTCTGAGAGAGAGAAAACTGCATGATGTCACCCTCTTTGTTCTGAGAGGAATATTCCTATTGGTCTGTGCAGACTATATGTTTGCTCCTCATGCATCAGACTCTGGTTTTATTATGCACTCACACACATGCACTTATAAACATTATATACCATTCATGTTCTCTTCTTTTCCCGCTTTTATCTGCTGTTTATTCTCAGCTGCATAGATTTTTATTGCCGTCATCCACCATCAACATGCCGTTGCTGCACAGTCACAGCAGATGACCTCGTTTATTTACTCATATAATTTGGGAAGCAGCAATGAAATGCATGATTTACTGCCGCTGTTTTAATAGTGTAAACATGTTGTGTCATTTGTAGAAGGAACAATATCTGCGTGTAAAGGCTGCAGAAAATTACCCATCAAACGTCAGAACTTTGTCTGTATGTACATGAATCAACATGTTTTACTCTCATTGCTCATTCAGCGCTGCTGGTAGGTTTAATCTGGTTATGGAGGTAAATTTGTGCGTACAGATCAGCTGTTCACACAGTTTAATAATATCAAAATAAATATCTACATGCCAGCTTTTTCCAAATCTCTGATTTTCACATCAATATTTCTTAGTGACCTTTGTGAAAGACTCACTTTGTCTTGCCAGCTTTGTTGAAATTCACATAAAATTTGTTGGGGCTGCCTCGAATGGTTATTTAAATGATAGACTATATAAGTTTTGCCCATAAAATAAAATAAAAAATGCTCATTCGAGCCAAAGCTGTAGAAACCATCCAAAGGCCAAAGATATTCTACCGACAGCAGGGAAAAGCAGTAAATCAAGAAAGATTCATGACTTAAATGATTATCAGAACTGTTGTGGCTTAATGTTCTCGCTTGATTTAATCAGCTTTTAGTTGCATCAACATTTGGATTCACACAGATATGCACACAGCGGCCCCCCAGCCGGAGCCCCCTCCTCACTCTGCGTTTATCTTTGTGTTGATCCCCCCTCCCCTCGGTCCCCGGGTGAGGTCATTTCCTGTCTGGCTGGCTCACAGCGCTCACACCTCTGAATGAAGAAGGACGGAGGGATGAAGGAGAGATGGAGCGGTGCTGTAAAAGTGTCGGGTGTCAGATGTGCATCCAGAAAAAGCTGTTTGTTGGCTCAGATTTCAGATTTTTCCACCTCTCACCTTCGTCCTGGCAAAACACAGCGTAATTAATACTCAGATACATATAAAGTGCATACAGGGGTGAATGTCAGCATGTCTGCAGGCACAGGAAGGGTCACACACATACAGATATATGCATATATAGACACACACTAACCCTGGAAGGCAAACAGAAATCCCTTCATTCTCTTAACTGACACTCTTGCAGCCCAGTCGCCAGGATAAATGTTGCCATTGTACGTTTGTGCAAACCACAGATATGTTGAAACTTTCTGCTTCTTTACGTTCAGACTTTACGTTTCTTTATGTCTCAGTTTTATGTTGGGACAGCGCTGAGGTGAAGGTCTGCTTAGGTTTGGTCACTAAAACCACTCGGTTCAGGTCAGGAGAAGATCATGTTTTGGCTTTAAAAACTCGACGTTTGTCACAGCAAACATGGCTGGAACAGTGTCTGCTGCTGCCACCATCACCTCCTCCTCCTGAGGAGAAACTCAGCTCATAGACATGCACCGGTACTCTGAGCTACGTCACTTTGGTGCCTGTTGTAGAAACACTGATATGATGCATATGAAACGTACAAATTTAACGTAACTGTGCTTTGCAGAAACGCAGCGGCAGCAGCAGCAGCAGCTGTGTTTTAGCCCCGGGAGCTGCCCGGGTCCCGGCCTGCTCCCCTCTCTCCTCCCTCCCTCTCTGGGAGTATCACGCTGCATCATCAGCTTGAGCTCCAGGCTGCGGGCCATCCGTCACAGCCTGCACTCACTTCTGGGGGTCAGGAATCTCAGACAGCCCGGGTCAGGAGGGGAAGTGGTGCAGGAACATCTGATTCTGATTCAATGAACGCGCTCCTGCAGACCCGGAGTCAGTTCCAGCCCTTAAAGCCACCCGCCCAGTAAAACTGGACCTGTCCAGCTTGGGTTCCACCTGGCAGAGAGCGATCTTTGTGTATCTAGTTAAGGTGCTCTGTGTAAAATACAGTCTTTGTAGCGATGGATGGGCCCTCTTGTTGATTAGCCCCAGAAGGCCTTTCAGTCTGGCAGCAGGGATAAATGACCCAGCTTGCCCTGAATCAGACGTTGTATTTATGACTCGGTGCTCTCTACAAAATACATGACATCAGCAGTGGTTTAAATTGAAATAGACTTTAGCTCCACACACACTTTACAGTTGCTGAAACCTTTCAGTCCGTGACTGTTCAGTCAGGAATAGACCGACGCCTCGCCATGTTTCTTATTTGTCGATGAGTCTGGATTTCAGTGACAGCCGTGTGCCGAGTACTGAGGTTTGAAAAGTGTGAGGCACACAAAGGTGGCACCGATTGTTTCAGCAGTTTGGAGGCTGGAGGAAAAAACAAGCCAAAGCTTTGCAGGCGGGATAAAGAGCCGGAGTGTCGTCCTGCTGCAGAGCCAGAAGAGCAGGAACTCAAGAACAGATCCAAAAATGACAAGCAGTGTGGATGAGAGCGACGCAGCTGCACAGGCTGTCGTCAGCTGACCTAAAAACTCCTCTATCAAAATATTCCTTTGATTGTCATGAAAATGTTGAATGTGATGCCACATGGCGGGACCGATACGTCAGTCACTGCTGATTTGTTGCAAAATAATCGTCCAAAATGAGCACGAACACGATGTCAGAGTGAATAATGAAGTGAAGCGAAACGGCCGCTCAGATGGATTATCAGGCTTAGAAAAATGTGTTTACATTGATCAAAGTAAGGCTTTTAAACAAATATTGTTTTTATATTGGCATCAGGAACAAAGAGGTACCAAATGGACACTGGGGTCAAAACATTTCAAACAGTTACTGATGAAGAACAACTCAGTCCAACACAGCTTCACGGTGTCACTGAACAAACAGAAGAGTCATGCCACGACTGCATGTGATGAAAGGTTTGGTGATGAAAGGGATGTACTGGACGTAGAGGACGGAGGGATGTGAGGAAAAGGAAGACAGCTGTAGAGGAGGCTGGGAAGGAGGAGAGTCGGTGTGGGGATTCATGTGGGAAAGAGATGCAGGAAGTGAAGTGATGGAGACAAACAGGAGACGAAGGGTTGAGCAGGTACAGTTCGGTCCGACAGGTGATGAGAGGTGTTTTTTAGCTGTGAACCTGCTCTCTAACCTCAGCTGCTGTGGCCTCATTAGCTGTGCAGGAGTTTGTGGACATGTTCTGGTTTCTTCAGGTCACGAAGCAACAGAATGAAACATTTGGCTGCTATAAACCAGCAGAGAACACGGACGGACACGTATCCTGAAACCTCTCAGAGCCGTATCGAGCTAAAACAGGGTTTGCTTGTTATTTATGTCCGCTGCTTCCTCCCAAACAGCCTTTAATGTGATTTCATTCAGAACTCCATGTCAGCCGCCATGATTTGCCGGCCGGCTTTGGTTTCATACAAATGAACAGTGCTTTTGATCCCGTGTTATAAAGTGGAGTTGGCTCCGGCCCTCGCTCGTCCCCGCTGTGGAGAAGAGGTGAATAATCCACTTCCAGCTCTGCAGCCTCGCTCTGCATCTGAGCGTCTGGACTCAGTGTGTTTCTGTGTGCTGTTAAAGAGATTCAGATCCTGTTTTGCTTCATGCCTCTTGTTCTCTTGGCATCATTAAAGCAAAACAATTGCGCTCAGAGTAAATAGACATGGAAACGCAGCGAGGCCACAGCTAAACACAGAGCCGGCCATGGTTTTTTCAGCCATGTGACCTGCTGTTCCCCGCTCAAACCGCCGCCGCAGGCTGCATGCAACGCACTCGCCTTGACCTCGTCTTTATGCGCGGCACTTACTTTAGTCCTCGCCATGCACATTATGGGATGGACACTTGGGATTGCACAGTATAACAGCCGTTTTAGAGGGCTGGAAAAAAAAGCTTTGGTGTGTGTAAATGTACTTGAACTTAATGTGTTGATTTGTTGGAAGCTAACGCTACGCATTCGGGTGTTTTTTTTTGTTTATTTGTTTGTTTTCTCGGCTTTTTTCACCACATTAACGTTGGCAGTCGGGCTGGAAAAGCCATCAGACGGCCTCCGTGCCGGAACCCTCCGCTCCATCGGTGCAGTTCCATCCCAGAAAACCCTGATGGGAGGCTGGCACTGAGCTAAAGACTCCCTACCGGTCCACCCTCCACTGCCACCGCCTTCACACCGCACCATCCTTCACTCACACGCAGCTGCTGCCATCACATCTGGGAACGATTTCATCCGAACCGAAGAGCGAGGGAAAGTGAGAGGAGGCGTTAAGATCCTCGACCCCCTGTAACGTCGTCCGCCTCGAACTGTTGTGACACATGGAGATCTCCTCTGTTTGAAATTCATGTAGTTCCCATTAGACTTATTTACTCACGAAAACTGCTTATTAGCTCCGATTTATTCGTGGTTTGAACTGAGCGTCCTGCGGGGGACGACTTGGACATTGTTGGTCCTGCAGTGGTAACTGATTCTTGACTGATCGCTTTATCAGACACTTTGATGACGGTTGAATCGTAAGGTCACCAGTAGATCTTCTCTGTTTTGATATTTTTTAATCAGATTTTTATCTTGTTTCTCTTCACTCAACATGAAATGAATAATATCATATACAGACGTAGGACTGAGCTCTTTAGAGACATCAGTGAGGACAATGTCAGCTTATTGCAGCTGCAGCTTTTTTGACCTCACAGAACAGAATTCCATGAAGACTTCTACAACCGCCGCTGCCACATTTTCACCTCTCCACTGTGCATCAGTGAGGTTCAAAACATGAATATTTTCCTCAGATTATGCCTTAACACACAGTGAGTGTTTGCCACTGCGATGTTTAGCTGTTCATTGTTTGCAGCCGTGCTTGTTTATGTTGGTCTCAAACAGCAGATTTAAACAGCTGACTGTGCTTCAGAGTCCAGTTTCAGGCCCAAAGGGGGCAAATGTTGGATATTTAAAACAGATTTAAGAACCGATTCCTTCAGCGCAGCTTTTCTTACACTGGAAAGTTCTGTATTGCTTCCTACACCGATGTGAAGCCACTTGTTGCAGCACGTTCACGAATTCAGTTTGATGAGTAAATCTGCTCGTTGTTTATTTAGAGCTACACTTTGTTCTCTTATATATATTCTTATTTATGCTCTGCGTGATTTGTGCATCCAGCTGTAACTTTGCATGAAGTTTATTTGACTTTCTGTCCACTTGGCTCTTCTGCTGACACTCCAGACTGACATTAGCAGCACTTCATTACATCACTTTGTGTTTCGCTCAGTCGGGTCCTCTCACCCGTCTGCAGCCTCCTTTGAAGACAGCCAGTCTTTAAATTTTCTGCTTGATAAATTTTCCCAATAAATAAATCATCCTCAAACTCTGAGCGGTGTTTTCTCTGAGCGTCAGCCCGACTGTTTTGTACATCATTATGGTGTGAGGAAAAATGATTATTCACTGGAAAATAAAATGAAAATAAATATAGTTCCATCTGAGAAAAATAAATTGGGTTATTTTACGCACTTGTTAAAAGTTGCTTGATGTATTTAGCTCAGTTTATGTTAACAGTGTGGGAACAGCAGCACGTGGCCTTCCCTCCCTCGTTAATCTATTTTAAGGGTGAAGTGTAACGTAATCTGTTACAGGGATCGAGTGTAATTTTATTATGAACATTTGCAGTGAACCTCAATTATACAGATCCAGGGTGTGTGGTCAGAATTAATATGGCTCACGGTCTCTGTGCCATACTCACTAATAGCAGCAGTGTGACCTCTGAGGTCTGCAGTAGCTGGCTGTCTCACTGATTTAATGCTGTTTCATTTTAAATATCAATCATCATCGTATTAAATCTAGAAGAAAGTGATCTGTGCTGGATTTGCCGTTGGCGAACAGCTTTCTCTGAATGTTCAATCTAATGCAAAGTGTCTGACTGAGGATCCTCACTGTGGTTGGACTCTATCAGTCATCTCCCTCCAAGCATTTCCATTAAACTGTAGTTGCTGCTTAATTCACTCTCGCCGCTCTCATAACGTCGTTTTTGGCTGCAGCAGGAAGCTGTTTGCAGAGAAAAAGCTCTAAAAACTCACCTGCTCAGCAGCAAACAGCAGACGTACACAGTTAGAGACGAGCTGGTGAACAAGGTGGAGCAGATTTTCATGTTAGCAGGTCACACCACCCAGCTCAAAGTCGCCTCCACTTCTGTCTTTGCATTGATTTTATGTGCATTTACTCCAGGTCTAAAATGTGCTTCTTGTACAGTCAGGACACACCTGTTGACCTTCACCAGGTACCTGAAACATCGTTATTAAGGTGAAATAGTGACTGAAAGTGTGCAGGATTTTTCTGTTTGGCTTTGGTCTCTGCAGGCTTGATGGTAGCAGCACACAACTGCCCTGAAAATCATCTATTCTTGTCTGGATCAAACAAACGAGATCTAGCATGTTAATGAGTGAGCTGTAGAGGTGTTGGTAGGTGTATTTTTCAGCCAGGCTAGCTGTTTCCCCCTGCTTCCAGTCTTCATGCTAAGCTAGGCTAATCACACCCTAACTCCAGCTCCATACTGAACACACAGGCATGAGATTGGTCTCGATCTTTTCATGTCGTTCTCACAAAAGAAGTAAATAAGCGTACAGATACCTTCCATAATGCTGCGCTGTTCAGGCTCTCTATAAATTAACATGATGTAGAATATAATAAACCTCCACCCGGAGAGCAGGTTTTATCTGGTTCTCTACACTCTCGCTCCCCTCTATCTGTCTGTGATTGTAATTAGCTCCTGGGGATATTTTTAGTGGCTCTCTTGACGATGTAATTAGGTTTACAAATGATAATTTTTAACCACCGTGTCTACCGTGGACCGTGGCAGCACAATAAACACAATCAGACATTCCCCCTGCAGAATTGCATTAGGGGTTTGGCACTGCCAGAGAGCAGGGCTGGAAAATGTCGAGCTAGCTGGCATCAAGCAGCTCCTGTTACCGGTAAAGGGGGAAAACTCCCCGCGCTCTGCCAATCCAAAGCACACACACACACACACACACACACACACACGCACACAAGCTGAATATAAAGTTCTTAGCACTTGCTCAACAAAGTTACACAAGATGTCTGAATGTAGGGCAATGTCACAGTTTTGCAAAGAGGAAGGTGGAGGAAGATGAGGTATGATACTACAGTCTGAGTTATGAGAGCCGGGGGAGGGGTTCGGCTCTGTAGACAGCAGGGGAGGATCAAATACAGAACAAGGAAATGTCACAGTGCACAAAGAAAGCTCTCATGTAGTCATGGAATCGCCCTTTGGGGTCACACCTTGAGTTTGGTATTGCCTGCAGGTCTACCTGGGCTCCGACACGCACACATAGGTGTTTCTGCTGGTGTATGCTGCAGCGTGGAGGATTTGCTGCCAGCAGGCCAGGCTAACGAGAGGTGATGTAGGGACCCCTCCTCCTGGGTTCATCATCACTCCCACCAGTTGCTGCCAAAAAATCAATACCTGATGCTGCGACACAGCCAGATCGAGGATTTTCCCGAATGCTTTCCTTCTGCTTTTACACAATATGGGGCGCGGCGAGCGATGCATCCCTTCATTATCACAGAGGATGTTTGGAGTCAAGATGTAGGGTAGTGTGATGAATGGAAATAGTTCTGCCCTCCCCTGGTGATGAAAGCTCAGGCATCCCTGCTGAGATTTACATGACCCTTTAGATTGCAACTCAAAGACAACAAGAAGATGATCCATCTTCATTTACCGCTCTTCATATCTGACGGGGCTGTTGTGTGTATTCAATTGATCTGTTCATAATGTTATGAATTTATATAAGGCTATATCTCAGTGTGAGCACCTATCTCCATTCCCCGCGCTCACATCCGCCTCTCATCTTTCACATATCAGTATAATCAGCAAGTACAACGCTGACATTCAGAGCCTTGACAGTAAATCAGCGGGGACTCCTCAGCATACTAAATCACACAGAATGTGAATACAAAACAATGTTCTGAGGCTCTTGTGATGCATGGATGTGCATAATTACGCAACACAGGATTTCTCCCTCAGTTGTGTTCCTTTGTCTGGAAATTGTCCTTCCCTTTGACATAGTTGTTTTATCCAGGGTGGCTTCAGTAAACTGCCGCCACGCATTGTTTGACAGATCTGAGCATTCAGTCAAAAGAGTTTGAAGAATGAGAAAAAGGCTGGTGTTTGTCTCAAAATCCCCTGACAGGACGCAAACACAGCATGAACTGAACCTCCTGATTTATCTTCTTCCTCCATTGTTGTCCAGAAACTATTAAAAACATGTCATTGAGCCACACTGTTGCACTGGGTGACATGTTCATTACCATTCCTTACCATGAAAACACACACACACACACACACACACACACACACACACACACACACACAGTGTGGTTTAGTTTCAATCCCATGTACGCTGTCCTGCTGCCGGAAATACACGTGGGTGCACTAAGTGTGGATTGGTGATAATGAGCCAAGAAACAGCAGGGAAGAGGAGACTGCTAGCTACTAAACATGGATGTAAACAATATGAACTAAAAAAAAAACAAATAGGAAACTGGATAGTTTATGTAATGCCCGAGCTTTTCCAAACACCAGTGAACAGACTGCAGTATGTTGCAGGGAGGTTTGTGCATCCACCAAAAACGAGTCTACTTCCATTTTGCTTGAAGCCGAGAACAGTCTAAGAATTGATTGGTGCATGGTCAGAGTAAGCCAGCGGCGGTAAGAAGGGATATATATATATATATATATATATATATATATATATATATACGTGAGGCATTCAAATACTGTACATCAAAATGACCAGCCAGTGGACGGAGTGGGCCTTATTGATTTATTCATCAAAGCGAAGTTTTACTGATGCTTGAAGCTTGGCAGGTGCTAGGATCAGACACCAGAGCCAGAGTTTAGTGCTGATGCAGAGCATCGACAGGCCGCTGGGATATTTGTGTGTGTGTGACAGAGGAGAGCTTTAATTCACGGCGCCTACAGGGAAAGCCGATCGACTGGACCGCTTCATTTCACGCTGGGGATGGAGAGATGAACTTCTGCATGTGTGGACAGGAGTGTGTTGGAAATGATGCATTTTGAGTGTGTGTGTGCATGAGTGTGGTTTGTGTCAAGGTGAGAAGGTGGTGCAACAGCTGTCTGCGGGACTCCAATGGTGAGACTACGGTGGCCATGTGGAGGATTTTGTGTTGCTAGCTTTGGCTGTGGCCGCTCCTCAGATGAGACGGAAACAGGACAGCCGTACAGTTGTCAGCTCGTATTTTAACTGAACTGAACCCCAGAAGCTTTCCTTTTTAAAGTCTTCTGGCTTTGTACAATTTCACTGTTTGCAGACTGAACACCTTTTAGCTTAAAGTTCTCTCATTTTTAAAGGAGAAGTTTGACATTTTGGGAAATACACTTATTAGATGAGAAGATCGATACTATTCTCAGGTCTGCACAGTACAGTCAGCAGCTGGTTAGCTTAGCTTAGCACAAAGACTGGAAACAGAGGGAACAAGCTAGCCTGACCATGTCTGACCCGGCTAGCTGTTCCCCCCGGCTTCCATCATGCTTAAAAAACGAGCCTAC
>JAPZEA010000021.1:31007319-31020769 GCA_029783685.1 Heniochus monoceros | reverse complement strand
AGCTCCATGCACAACTCCCTGCTGCTAAACCGAGTCACTCCCTACGGGGAGAAGATCTACATGACCCTCTCGGCCTACTTGGAGGTACAGTACAGTGGCTGCATTCATGAGAGGCAGGCCCAGCTCTCCCAGCATCAGAGCTGATGTGTGAATTACTCGAGAGGATCGGTGTCAGAAATCCCTCCTCTTTTATCAATTGCAGATGGAGAACTGCACCCAGCCTGCAGTCATAACCAAAGATATCTGCATGGTGTTTTACTCTCGAGACACAAAGCTCTCAGCCTCGCGCTCGATCCGAAACCTCTTTGGCACTGGAAGCCTGAGAGCGGCAGATGGGTGAGTTCCAAACTTCAGACTATGAAAAGCACCGTGCAGCTCCAGTGTTCCTGCTCATTCAGAGCTCTTTTTGTCTTTGTCTAGAAATCGTGTAACTGGAGTTTATGAGGTCAGCCTGTGTAACCTGGCAGATGCAGGAAGCCCAGGTGAGTCAGACAAAGTGACCTTTTACATTAAGATCACCTCTGCAACATGTCTAATCCTGTACCTGCTACCATAGGTATGCAGAGGAGACGCAGGCGGGTGCTGGACACCTCAGTGGCCTACGTCCGTGGGGAGGAGAACCTGGCTGGGTGGAGGCCCCGTAGTGACAGCCTCATTCTGGACCACCAGTGGGAGCTGGAGAAACTCAGCCTCCTTCAAGATGTGAGGAGCATTAGTTACTTTTCTTTTCTAGTATAAACTACTTTTCTAAACGCTCTTATTAACTGAACCTACACATCCAGAAACATGTACCTCTAAATAATCTATGTAACTGAAACTGAATGTGGATGTTGTCGTTGGTCAACACTGGTAAATCAGCCCCTGATTTACATATAATATCATGTACATACTGTATGGAATGCTCTCCTTCACACAGATGCTTCTTGCCTCTGCTTCTTCAAGGTTTAAGCAAAGAAAACCCTAATTTACTAGAATTAAGTGTTTAGGAATAAGATAATGTAAAATTTCAAGACAGGAACTTGTTTTGTTGTGATTTAACTTCGGAAAACTGAGACATCTAGCCACTGATCTTCTGAAAACAATTATGCTGCCAAATTTGAAACATGCCCCGCTTTCACAAATACATAAAACTGGATATAATCTGCACAGAAATGATAAGAGACAGAGACCAGTAAGAGAGCATGTAAAGAGAGTAAGGACCCAGGATTGATCCTTGAGGAACTCCACAGGACAGAGGAGCAGACAGACAGTTTGTCAGCAATGGATACAGATAAGTTCTGATTATAATAATGGGAGGAAAACCTTTCAAGAGGTTTACGGTTTCAGATATCCCAACCCTCTTCCTGAGACTATCTAATCAAAGAATATGATTATGGTGCAGCAGACCTCTGAATTTCTCAAATAAACCATTTTCCTTTACTCTTTCCAAAAGCAGCAGGGACATTATCTGTTTTTGTGATGATTTTGATGTCTCTTTCCATTCTCTCAGGTGGAGAAGACCAAACATTACCTCCTGCTGAGGGAGAAACTGGAGTCGACCCTGCTCATGGGCCAGGAGTCCCTGCTGACCTGCGTCACCGAGGACCTGAGTGAGTCTCCTCAGCCCCCCGAGGTCTACCAGTAAGTCAGCTCCAGCTCTGAAATCACCACAGAGAGGCAGAGGGAGCTCGCTGCCAAGGTCAGACATCACTACAAAGTCAACACTGAATTTCAGATTTGAATTAAATCTATGTATACTACAGTAACATCTGTTTCGGTAAAGTAGTTATATGTCCACCTCAAAAAAGACGTGATGTGAAGGTAGGTCAAGTTTAACAATGATAAATATGGATCTTTGAAGTGCAGTCTTGACTGCAGTCTGTGGTCCAGATCTGTGATTTCCGTCATGTCAAGTTTGTGCTGAAATGTACCTCAATATATAAATACAGTGCTTACATTTTTCTGACATTACAGACCTGATTTTACTTATCTTGTATCTACATTTTAAGCCCTCTGTTCTTTATACACAGTGTTTGCGGCTGCTCACTCACTCCTTCAACCGAGAGTACAGCCACGTGTGCGTCAGCGCCAGCGAAAGCAAGGTAGTGCCCAAAAACTCACGTTCAAAGCGACGCGTGACAAATAAATCGGATTAACGTCTGCTGATTGGTTCCAACTGAGCGGGTGTGTGTTTGTGTGTGTCGCAGATCTCGGAGATGTCCGTCACAACGCTAAGAGACTCCACGTCCATCTCCGCTCTCAACACGATCACGCCCTCCTCAACATGCCCTTCGCTGGTTGAGGGTTGCTATAGCAGCGCTGAACTCAGGTCAGTCCTAAGATGTTCTTTTGTGGTCCTTGGCAGCCATGGTGACCTTTGTCATGTGTGGCGGAGTTGCTGTGTTACTGAGGCTCATAGAGCTTTATTCTGCTCTCAGACCCCCGACGCCTCGCTCTCGTGCCGTCAGCCCCGGTCCTGACACGCCGCAGGACGCAGAGGCCAAGAAGTCCGTCAATGGAGCCTCTGAGACCAAACCTCGGACCCGAAAATTTGTCCCTGATATCCAGGAGATTAGAGTCAGGTGAGTCTGCCACAGCAGCTCCAAAATATTCACTTCAAGCTGTGGAGACATCTTTCTCGGTTTCACATGTGTTGACGTCTACGTTTGCAGCCCCATCGTGTCAAAGAAGGGTTACATACATTTCTTGGAGCCGCACACAAACGGATGGGTGAAGCGCTACGTTGTCGTGCGGCGGCCGTACGTCTACATTTACAACACAGAGAGAGACACTGTGGAGCGGGCCATCCTCAACCTCTCCTCCGCCCAGGTGGAGTACAGTGAGGACCAGCAGGCCATGCTGAAGGTTGGTAAAAAAACAAACTTGCTCTCTCTGCTCTCTTATCGGTGAAAACCTCAGATATGGCATAATAAGATTTTTTGGCTCTTCAACAGACCCCGAACACATTTGCCGTGTGTACAGAACATCGTGGGATATTACTTCAAGCCACTAATTACAAAGAGATGCACGACTGGCTGTATTCGTTTAATCCTCTCCTCGCTGGAACTATCAGGTAAAAAAAACCTCAACAGTCAAAGTAACACAAACTGGCAACTCTTAATATTAAAGTACGAATATTCTCCGTTAGCTAGTTTGTTAATATTTGCACCTTGTGTATTTATTTCTTTATTAATGAGTGCAATTTTACAGACATTTCCAAGATCTATTCATATTTCCGTTTTTTTAATTTCTATTACAGAGTCCAAAATCAAACATTTTACAGGAAGAATGCAGCTCCGATATTCCCCACTCATTTGTTTATAATAATCCCCCCGCCATCCCTTCACCCACCCTAACAAAAACTGGAACTTTATTAACAGTTGTATGTATCTCTTAGACTTCATAAATACTCTTAATTAAAGAAGCAATAATAAAAAGAATCAACAAGCAATCTAAACAAACTCAATAAAAATAAAGTAAATAATAATAATAATAATAATAAAAACAAAGAGATAAAGAAGAGAGAAAAGAAAAAGAAGAGGTTAAAGGTTTAGTCTGGCGTTAAGACCTTCAGTGAGTTAAAGTATGTTATAAAGGGTTGCTAGATCCCAAAGAACTTGCATTACCTTTCAGATTATATCTAATTTTCTCCAAGTTTAGGAAAAACATGACATCCTGAAGCCAATGAGAGATGGATGGGGCCCGATTAGATTTCCACTGGAGTAAAAGACAGCGTCATGCCAATAAAGATGTGAAGGCTTAAGTATCTAACTGTTTAGAGGTGAACTGAGTACTGTCCCGAGGGCCTCCAAATATTGGAATGAAAGGGCAATTTTTAATTTTGGTCTTGAGTATTTTAGACATAGTATCAAAATACTCCTGCCAAAAAAAACTGCACAATGTCGGACCTGAAAATACCGAAATAGGTTAGTTGCTGGCAAGACAAATTCAGTAGAAAAATCTTCGTAACTGTGGAAAACATCATCTTTATATACAAATCTTGAAAACACTTTATGCCTTTGCTGTACCACTGCAGAAAAGTAGCATCTGTGTGTGAAGGAGGGAATAAATGGTTCTTTATTAGAGGTGATCTAGAAGAAACTGACGGGAATTTGAAGTGGTGTCTAAATTGATACCAGATTCAGAGAGTGGATTTCACTACCGGATTATCTGTAAAACCAGTGGGGTTGAGCGGTAAAGAGGATGTAAGTAGAGCTTTGAGAGAGGATGAATTGCAGACTGTGTCTCTAGTTTACACCATGGTATATCTGAGGAGCTAATCCAATAAGTTATCGTTTGAATGTGTGTTGACCAATGAGAAGAGAAGCTGTTGGCAAAGAAACTGAACCAGAAACTCAAGAAGGAATAAAACTGAGGTTGTTGTTTTATTTAGTAAAGGCCTGCAAATAATTAGGATTTTTATTAGAGATCAAATATTTCAGTTGTTTTTACATTATATGTACAGTAACGTTTTATTCTTTCAGTTAATGTTTTGTTCAGGTGTTTAGTGTTTATTATTAACAGCAGTTCTTTGGGACTTCAGAGCCAGCTGGCAGCATTACATCCAAATCCACACTTTTAACTTCTTCTGTTGTTCCCACGTCAAATGAGCTACAGCTTATCTGTCCGGATTTTAGAAAATACTGAAATTGTTCTGCTCGAGGTCTCCGTGTGTTAAAAGGGAGTTTTTCCTCGCCGCCGTCGTGTTTGCTCACGCTGGGAGTTGTTGGGTTTGTGTAAATAATATTCAGAGAGTACGGTGTGGAAAAGTGCCCTGAGATAACTTCTGTTGGGGTTTGGTTCTAAGTAAAATTGTCTTGGCTTGAGTTGAATTTACACAAAATTAGAAGTAAGGAAAATGGCAGCCGTCATTGCTTTATTGACGGATGTGAGAACCAACGAGAACCAGATGTGTGGTTATTTTACACAGATCTGCAGTCATAATTACACACTGATGATCATCAGTGTGACGCTTAAATATAACGGACAGGGAAAACAGACTGCGTCGAGGCTCTTTGAGATCAGGGGCACATCGAGGTCTCAGTCCAGTCAAATCAGGATGCAGACGATGTCACACTCAGACGATCTGGATGTATTTTCTCTTGTATCTGAGTCTCTCGTGTGCATGTATGTGCAGAATATGAATAGAACATGTGTTCCTGCGTTCAGCCGTGTGTTCGTGTGTAGCTGTAATGTGCAGCCAGTCAGTCTCAAACTGTGCCAGCTCATTGGACGGCCCTGCATGTGTGATCAGCGTCTCCCAGCATTCCTCAGTGACAGCCGCAGGGCAGCCGCTTCTTTAAATAGCCTCTGGATGGCTGCCGCGCTGCCTGAGATCTGCACAGACGTTGGGATTCTCTGAGCTCAGGTGGAGCGTTAGCGCCTCCCCGTGGCCAGAGATGGATTTGTCTCGTGATGTGTTTACAAACAAGGATCATACAGCACAGGAGAGGTTAGAGCGGCTTATTAAACCCTTCTTTCATCAGGAGGGTTCTTTCATGAGTGAACTGACACAGAAAAGAGGAAATCCTTTGAATGCAGCACCTTCACTGCCCTCTTTTCTGTTTCCTTTACCTCATTTTGTTGTAAGTTTAGTTGTGGTGATTTGTCGGTGACAAAACGTGCCAAAATTAGTTGAAAGGTGGAAGATTTTGAGACATTTAAAACATCGTTTATCAGCATTTCAAAGACTATATCTCAATGTGCAGTCATGATAATCCTCATAATGAAATACAGTCATTTAAATGTTGTGGAAACATGGTTATATTTAACTTAGATGTCTTAAAAATAATTTACTTTTCAATCAAATTTAAGTCGGTTTTGAAATCAAAGTTTGACTGAGTCATGAAACGAAAGGAGACTTTGGCATCCCCTGTTTTTTTGTTCTGTTTTGGGTTTTTTTTTTTGTGTAAATTCATTCAGATTTTTTGCTCCATCCCATCTCACCTCAACCTTTTGACCTTTTCCATCAAAGTCAGACAAAGGTGGAGAAGGCTGGTGAAGGTTTTTTTGGGACCAGTTCTACTGTTCCACCCCTGCAGCCTCTTTGTTTACTGGTTGTCTTCTAACTTTGTTCACGGTGCTTCCAGCAGCTGCCAGTAACACCAGTAAGGTCAGTAAAAGGAATCTACGCCACAGTTGTCCTCTAAAGGCCTCGATCTTCCCGTATCATTAGATCATGTTCTGGTCGCCGCTCTGTGGTTTCTGGTACCCGCGATGGAGCCGGCAGGTTTTCCACTGGCTGTGATACAAACACCAGAAGCTCTTGAACAAAGCTCCACTGGTACTGGTGCCACTGGTTTTCTGTCACCTCGGTGTTTAAGGTTTGGTAATGTTTAGGCAACTGAAACTACTTGGTTAAAGTCATGGAAGAGTTATGGTCAAAAGAAACCGACACCAACTGTTGGTGGGAGACGGGATGCAAGCAGCTGCACGCAGAGCCTAAACATTCACTAACAGGAAACACCACACATCATCCGCCTTCGCTCTCATTTTTTGTGCAACCCACTCGCCAGAATAAATCAGTGTACGCTTCTGCAAACCACGTTAGAACCTTACATTAAAACATGTTTGTTGGTTACATGTTTCTCTGCATCTCAGTTTTATGTTGGGCCATCCTGTGGTCAGGGTCCCGTTCGGTTTAGGCACAAAACCACTCGGTTAGTGTTTGGAAAGATCATGTTTTGGCTTAAAATACCTGTTTTAGTCGCCACAAACATGGTCGAACAGTCGTCTGCTGCTTGGCACTCGTCTCGCCTTGCTGTCACGCCATCCCCTCCTCCTCCTGATGAGCTCAGCTCATATACATGGACAGGTTATCTGAACTCTAACCATTGTAGAAACATTGATATGAGACATATGAAACCTACAAATTAAACACATCTGTGGTTTGCACAAATACCAGCATTTTATTCTGGTGACCTGCAGCATGCTAGAAGAGTCATTTCTCAGACACGTATGAATACAGGTTATTTTAAATCTTTGAGTAAATGAGTCTTTTTTTCATCTCAAGTGAACCATCCTGATGAGACAAAGGTCAAAGTGAAGAGAAACACACTGATCTGTTTTCCAGCACATTCACAAGTGTGAATGAGGCTTCTCCAGCAGCCCAACACTTGTGCCTGACACACACACACACACACACACACACACACACACACACACACACACACACACACTCTCAGCCTCAGATTCTTGGCATGACTTCCTCATGGTAAAAAAGGAAACATCCCCCTGCCCCTCGCCTCCCTCCCGCCTCCCATAATCCCTCCTGCCTGCCTGTGTGCCATCCCAGAGCCTCCTGAAACAAATCCAGAGGGAGAGGGGCTCATGTCCACTTTATGTTTTGACCACGACTCTGTTGATGTGTGACAGCAGCAGAGAGCAGAGACCTGATCGGTGTATCGTCAGGACAGTTTGATTCTTCAGCCAGACTCTCTCGCTGTCTTCAGCCCTGTCTTTTCACATATTATGCCGTTCTAAATGGGGGGCTGCAATGCCCCCTACGAAAGAACCACCTGTCGTCATGTCTAACTCTGGTTTCCGTGGTTGCCGCACTATCTCGCAGCACCTGAACGACCTGAAGAAGGAGAACTTCAGCCTGAAGCTCAGGATCTACTTCCTGGAGGAGAAGATCCAGCAGAAGTTTGAGGAGAGCAGCGATGATGTGCACAAGAGGGTGAGTGAGAAACTGAAGTGTTGGAAATGCATGAAATCACTGACGATTCGCTGCGTCTGCGTTCACTTGATGCACGTCTGCAGTCATGGGCTCTGCAGGGCTGTCAGCCTTGTTGTTTTCAGAGCGGCAGGCTCGTGTTTGACAGTTATTCATACTGACAGCAGGTCTCAGGCTGCTCTGCAACAGTTCATACAAGCTGTCAGTCATAACTTTCTGCCTGTGAGGGTGACTGGAACTCAGAGAGGCTGGAAGCTACAGTTTGTCTCAGTCTTTCAGAGCAAACTGAGCAGCTGCTGAAGGCCTCTGAGCCTCTGTGAACTCTCTATGGTTTCCTACATGGAGGTTTGTGAGAACGAAGGCCACGTTAAAGTGAGCATGCCAGAAATAAACAGTGCAAGAATGCTTCATCCTCAACATTAAGTCAAAATCTACCATGATGCAAATATGACAGTATGTGTGTCTCATGGCTGTTTTGCACCTCCAACGAACAAGATGATGGAGAGCAGTTTGAATATGTCTTTGTGATGGAAGCTGCTCTGATATCAGCTGTGTTGTTCCAGCAGGCAGATGATCTGCACAGAGGCCATAGACTCTGGCAGAGGGCTCCATCAGCCTGCTGAGATAAACCGAGTCTACAGGCAGAAGGTGCAGAGAGAGCAAAGCAGTAACAAACCAACAGATGTTGGAGTTTTTAATCATACAAATAGTTTAACCATATTCCATCACAGGCTATGAGTGCATCACCTGTTCACCTGTATGTATTTTAAGCACCTGTTTATTAGAGCGTCTTCTCGTTTTACAGCTAACTGTCTGTCTGTACATGCATGCTGTGTTGAGCTCTCTCTGAGCTGTTGTAGACTCTGTTTACTGTAAACATTGTGCAACACTGTTTCTGGCCGAGGGAAACATCTCTGTAATGTATGAGAACATAAAACCAGGATGAAAACAGATGACCGTCACCTACTATCAAAAAAAAATGTGGGGTTTCTCTGTGAAATTGGAAAAAGTAATAAAACTATGAGCTTTAAATACCTTGTTTTGCCTGCCAGGACAGATGAAGGGCACAAACAGGCGGTCGGTGCGTCTAAAGGGACCCACATGTCTGCAGAAACTGTCTGACCTGTTTTGCGACTATAGACCCAATGACCCACATTATGTTAGCATGAGAGCCCTCAGGCCTGCTGTGTGCATGCATGCGTGCACACTGTGCATGCACTCTGCTAGTTTAACTCCATATATGCACAATCTGTGCATGTACACATGCACCATGTGAGTGTCCTCACACGCAGGGCAGCAGCAGCAACACCTGTGTTGTGTGTCAGTATGTCAGTAATGGGACCTGCTGCTGAAGTTTACTGCCGGAGCACTGAACTGTAATTACAGATGTACAGAATAAATCTCTGCAGGCAGATATCTGCACGTGAGCGAGCTGACGGCCGGTTCAGTCCAGTTTGTTGCTGCTTTCAGAGCCAGAAGTTAAAAGTGGAGGTGTTGCTGGGTGCAGGGAGGACCGGGGGAGGACCGGGGGAGGAGGGCTGGGGGAGAGTGGTAGACATTACACTGGGGGGGTTGCAGAGGAGAGATACAGCAGGTGCTCATATCCCTACCAGCTATTTATAGTCCTGCAGAGCTCCCTGAAGTACAGGTCAGCACGTGCAGCTTGGGAAGCTCATTTCGTGTCTCTCTGCAATATGAGCAGAACTCCATATGAAAAATAATGATTTTTCTGCCTCAGGATGAATCAGATAACACTGGAGACACGTTGGTTTTGCCTCTGCTTAGTCTGTTCCATGTATTTGCTCTGTTGGAACATCTTTGGGTGCATTATTATGTGATACCAGGCTGTCTTTAAATCATCATCCATTCGTAAAGTGTGTTAGTAACCAGTGTAACTGAAAGCTTTACATCATGGCCTAGAGTTTGTGTAATAATTAATGCTTATATCATAATATTTTTTTAATGCATCAGTGAATGAGCATTTATTAATTAATGCAGTGAGGCCATGTAGAGACTCTGTACTGGACTGCAGGCTAAATGTGTCACTGGTTGTTGTAGTTGTTATCAGTTCAACTCAGACAGTTTATCTGTTGAAAATTGTAATATTTGCATCTGTAGAAGTTTCATAAAGTCAGTCGTTCAATAAATTGGGTTTTTTTATCAGCTCCAGTGTGACTCCTGAACTGCTGAGGCTAAGTCTCAGGTGCACTAATACACAGTTTTAACATGACGCCATGTTGCTGTGAATCAATCTGGTATCAATATTGTGATATTAGACCCACCATCCGTTGGGATTATCAGGATGTACCGAAACATTGATCAATAGTCATAAAGACTGAATCTGTGATATGTTTTTCTAACTCAGACTTTTCTACCTGAGTCAGGTGAACAACAAGTGCCTCTAGCTGTTTGGTTATCATGTCAATGATGAAGGATTATTTCTCACTATGCACATAAACATCTTCTGACAGGGTTTCCTTTTCTTCTGTAAATATCTCTAAGCACAGAAACATGTTCTCACATGATCACTGTCAGGACTTTAGGCCAAAATATCATAATATGTGAGTTTGGAAATTCTGTTGATTCTGTTGTTTTACTGTAGTCGTAGTTTTCATTCAATAAAATCTCAAATGTGGAACAGAATGGTCTTAAAAATTGTGGATGTCCCACTGAGACATCAGTAAACAGTGATTTATTCTTCTTATCTGCACGTTCTTATTGTTCAATGTCTTTTGCAGAACATCGAGCTGAAGGTTGAAGTGGAGAGTCTGAAAAATGAACTGGAGGAGAAGCAGCAGCTTCTGGACAAAGCTCTGTGAGTAACCGCCGGCCTCGAACCTCCAAACGTGTCCAACAAACCTCTGACCTGAGGTCTGTTCATCCCCTGAACGGTCAAAATGTGTTCAGAGGTGGTTTCGAGTGTTCAGCTGCTTGTGCTGCTCACATTTGTTGAAACCGGACAGAGAACTGCAAAAACAGTCTTTTCATCACTAGTTTGATTATTTCCCACGAGTCCATGGGTGCTTCGGGGCCCGGCGCCCTCGGGACCCGGCGGCCTCTCATCACACGCGAGCCCGCCGGCCTGTAGACTCACCTAGCTATCACAACACGGACTAAGCTCTGAGGAATGCCATGTATGGGCTCAGCTTTTGAAGAGGATGAAGTGGCTCTGTGTTCTGGGACGAAGAGGGGATGAGGGTGAGGAGGTGAAGAGCGGGCGAGGGAGCGACTGTGGGTTTGTTTTGAGGGGGGAGGGGCAGAGTAAAGGGCAGAGGTGTCTCGTGGTTTGTTATGTTGCTGAGTCGGGAACTATTTGAGCTGCAGCACCTGTCTGTGAGACAGCTGTCTGTCTCTCAGTGTCTCACGTTCTTTAAGTCCTCGCTCACAGACTGAACGACGATATCGAGGCTGCAGACGGCAGAATGTGATCGGGAACAATGCTTCACCGCCGTGTTTCTCGTGTACTGTTATTCCAGAAGCGTTTGAGCATTAAAGGGACAGTTCACCAAAAAAATCCCCTTTTTTTCACCCAGTCCTTATGGAGCCCCCCTCCCCAGAAAAATGGCTGTATAGTTTGTTCTTGCAAGGAGGTTTTTATTACCCATATTTACTTTTATTGTTTGGCAGCGACCTCTTTGGTTGTATTATTTACGATGTTAGAAAAGGAGGAAGTCAGGCAACGGAAGTCCACATATGGAGGAAGGTTCAGGCTGTTCCTGTAACACTGACTCATTCTAACTTACATCATGTACATAACAGTAATGCACATATTTTAAGCTAAATCACGATCTTTTCCCAAAGCTAACCAAGTGGTTTTGTTGCCTGAATGCAGGTTCGCCTTCATCGTGCCAGCTTGTCATTGGTTCTCTCTGAGGGTCATATATGTCCTTTAACAATCGGCCTATTAAGTCATTTAGGTACGAGGATGTGTTGTTGTTATGGTGCCAGAGAATGCAGATGGTCTTGTTTGTCCACGTTTAGAGATATCAGACCTCACTAACAGACCTCGCTGTCGACAGGGACCGGAGAGGGACTATTTCCTCTGTAAAAAGTAGTTCCTGTATATGTTCTGTGGATTATCCAGAATAACAGGACTGTGTTTCAGGATAGAGATGTTGCTGTGGAGGCAGAAACCTCCAATAAAACCTGGACAAATTAAACCGTCTGCGTGGATGGTTCCACACCAGTGGAGGGAAGAGACAGAATCTGTTTTTGTGAGTGTGGTGAATTGATCCTCTGAGGTCCGGTTTTGTTCAGGAGAATAAACTGCCTGGTTGAGATACATGAATGTCACACTGCTTCCTGCACTCACTCACTGTGTTGGTGTTGCATTAGTGCTGCAGAATCATCCAATATGAATGTACTTCCAAGGACACTGTGCTGTCTGTCCACACATCATTTTATTGATGGCATTTTATCAGCAGCTGCTCAAGTGTTCCTCCATAAGTTTTCATCTGTGCCAATGGGTCCATCGTTTGTTCTTATAAAATACTCTGAATGAGTGCACACAGGTAGGATTATTATTATAATTATTTACAGGGAAAAGATGAGCAGGTGACTCCATAATGTGTGCTTTTCTGAAGACACATTTTGAAACCTTAAATGAGTTTGTTGTGTTGATTTGTTGCAGAGAATCAGCACATGTAAAAATCCTGTGGATCACGAGGGTTTGATGGTTTGTTTAGATGGATGTAGGAAAAACCCTTAGCTCAGTGCGCAGTGGTATCATACAGAATGGGTAATTAAGTCAGTCAGTTTAGCACTTTGGTAAAATGCTGAAAAGGAGCAGAAAGTGTGAGGAGGGTGACTGTTCATGTCGGGGTGGAGTCAGGGGTCAGAGCTGAGGTCTGTCTCTGCTCTGCTGCTTCATAAATAAACTCTCTGGCCACAGTTTATCATTAAAGCTATTAACAGAGCCTGGCTGATAGATGTGAGGAGGAAAAGCTGAGTGTGACCTTCTGGCTGTTGGACTTGCTGAGTGGTGGAGCTTTGACAGACCGGCTTCACCATAAACCCCCCCTCGTCCCTCGTCCTTCGTCCCTCGTCCCTCGTCCCTCGTCTCTCAGAGGGTCAGAGACGTTTCCTCTGGAGGCAAAGTTCACTCTGCTTCAGTCTGGTGTTTTTACCTCTGTGTGTTAGCAGGATGTCTCCAAGTCCTGCAAACTTATTTCAGCTAAATTTGGTGCAAAGTTAGATAAAGTGTCAGGAAACGGGTGCTCCATGTGCTCTTTAAAAACCAGCGTGTCCCACAGTGTTTTATAGTGGAGGTGAACCAGCTCAGGTTACATCATAAGAAACAATTCACGAAGCAAACGCCACATTTTCACTGAGGGTAGTTATTGTTTAGTCTGTCGTCAACTGATCGAGCTGATGAGATGTTTCATCTGAGGGAAACCCTGGAGCATTATTTAAAACTGGATCCAAATAAATCTGTCAGCACATCATTTTGTCCTTAACAGGTGATTTTCTAACATTTTTAACTTGTTTGGAACAAATTGCATCTATTTGTTTCATAACATACTTGCCTGAAAATTTGTGCAGCACCTGTTCATTTGATCTTGGATTGGCTGCCAGATTCTTGTGGTTGTACCTGATTTGAGGTAAACATTTTGCTGACAAATGCACTTTTCCACACTGAGCAATCTCGCTGAATATAATAGCATTACAACTGTAGGTGGCGCTACACCAACATGCAGTAAAATGTTGCTGTCAGAGTTTTTCTCTCTGCTGTTTGTGACTTTATATGTATACACTATTCCTCTTTTTACTGCTTTATACTGTGCATTTGAGCCAGCA
>JAPZEA010000021.1:30858299-30871787 GCA_029783685.1 Heniochus monoceros | reverse complement strand
AATAGAAACAGGTGATATAATGTACAGTTGGTGTGTGTGATGTGATGAGTCTTTCTCTTCCTGCTAATATTTGTGAAAAGAAACATTTCAGACACTGACCCCGGCCCAACATCTCACTGAATTTAAATAGTGAGACACTTCCTTCTGGAAGCAGCATGAAAAGAGGATCCAGTATCATTTCTACACAGAAAGTCAATCGTCTCAGTTTCTGACTCAAAACGTTCCTGACAGACTCAGGACGCTTCGGATCGTTTAATCGTGTTTAACTTGACAGCAAAGCTGCGATGGCATTTCCTGATGCTGCAGCGAGTCTGACAGAAAACAACACAGTGAATTACTGGAGACAGAAGAAAAGAGGAAGAAGAAGAGTTTCTCCTCCGACTCAAAGTGGCGGGAGAGGGTGTGTGTATGCAGTTTATTTGTGTGTTTGCCTGCAACGTGGATGCAAACCTTTGATAAGGCTGTTTTTAATGGCACAGAGTACAACATCCCCAGGCTACCCAACATGAAAGGCTCCTGGTTCTCTGAGGCAGAAAACACACACAGGTACCTGAGTCTCAAAATAACTTCTGACACTGGATTGAATTCAAACTGCCAACTTCTTCTGAGATCATCTGACTTCTGACATCTCTATTTTGTTAGTTATTGAGTGTATCTGTCGATCAGCTGTACAGGCGCACTGCTCTGTCCTGTATGCTGTGAATGTGGATCAGTCAGGTTGGAGTCACTGAAGCCTCAACAGAAAAGAAATGTGGTGCAGAAGCTGACCTGCAGATTTAACGTCTAACTGTGTTTCTGATGTGGAACTTCTACGCTTCATCTGAAAACTGTCAAACACTGCCATCGTCTCAGCTCTCAAACCACGCAGGAACTTTTTTCTTTTTTATTCCATCATGGGGAACAGTCCTGGACTCTATCTGTCCACAGCGTCCTCTTAACAGAACAGCAGAAAATGTTCTGTGTGCATGCAGGAGGAGACCATCAAGTTATGGACGTACAGTCGCTGCTGTATGTGATCAAACTTCTTTCTCACTGATTTAGAACGATGCTAAAGTTGAAGTAAACATTCAGGAGGACTGCAGCCACAGAAACATGAAGCAACAGCATCCACACTCAACATGTAACATAAGTGCAACCACACCATTGGTAGACTATGGGATTAAACCACAGGCTGCAGAAAAGAAGTGGCCACTGTGACGTCACCCACTGGTTTGTGGACGACTGTTTTCAAGCTTTGAATTTTGCATTTTGGCTGCTGCCATCTTTGACATTAAGCATGCCCACCGACACCAGCAACCTGACTGCACAGCCCAGCAGGACCAGGTACTGTTAGCAGAGCAAATGCTAATGCTGTAACATCAGATGGTTCCATATACAGAGTTCTGAATAATTCTTTAGGCAATCATCATTTCCACTAAACCTAAAAAGCAATGCGACACACAATGCTCCATATATGTTCTGAAGACAGAAGAACATGTGGGTGTTTTAAAATGTGCATCCATTCAAACATTTGTCAGCCCTCCCATCACACAGCAGTGTTTCAGAGCACGGCAGAAACACCCATCAGCCTTTTTCTATGTGATAACTCTCCACTACAGACTGCTCTGCATTCATACAGCAGCTTGTTGTGCATGAGCAGAAATAAAGAGGCTGTTTGACCAACATTTAAAGAGTCACAGCAGGGCCAAATCTGACCTCCTCTAATGAATAATGACAACCTGTGCTGCCGCCTGCGTCTCCTTTGACTTCAGACCACCTACAGCAGGAGACACAGGACCCTTCACACTGACCTTTTTAGCATTCTGAAAATGAGCTCTGCTGTGCACTTATTATGATGATCTTTGGGTTTAGGCCGTCTGCAGCTCCTCCAACAAAGCAGCTGAACCTGACGAATGCAATTCATCACACAAACACAAACTGACCATATGGCTGCCACTGCATGGGGTGAAATAACACAAACAAGCAGCAACTGGTCAAACTCAACGCAGTCCAGTGCAGGAGGAAGCTGAGGACTGGAGCGATTCAGCGACAGAAAACAACCCTTTTTAATTCATCGTCCTCCCTTCAAAACAGCACCAAGAACAGACCTGTGAGGAGCAGTGAGGCCAACGCTGCATTCAGCAAGTAGCAGCGCTGCTCAGTTACACACGGCCTGCACACACACACACACACACACACACACACACACAACCTGACAGATAGACACACACACAGCCTCATGTATCATTTACACAAGAACTAGTTTTGTTTTACCTGAATTTCAAGATCCACAGTTGAAGGTTCAGGATGGAGCAGGTCAGGATGGAGCAGGTCAGGATGGAGCAGATCAGGATGGAGCAGGTCAGGATGGAGCAGATCAGGATGGAGCAGGTCAGGATGGAGCAGATCAGGACGGAGCAGATCAGGAAACAGCATCCCAAAAAACAGAGAGAAAAAGAGAAATAATTATCAACCAAACACCACACATGAAGAGAATCATCTTAAAGCCAGCTCACAGACATAAACAGCAATTCAGGTTATAAAAAAGTAAAATCACCATCAGCACCATCAGACATGACTGACTGGACAGACAGGAGTTTAACCTTCAGCCCAGCCAGTCCAACTATTGTCCTCTGTATTTGACTCATGAGCCAGCAGCAGGTTGTGTGTGCCTGCCCTGCCTGCCGAGTCAGCACGGCCAGGCCTGAGACCAGGTCAACAGCTCTTGGTTATATAAGCAGATACAGTTCGAACAGCTCGATGCTCGACAACAAGCGGGAGGCAAGAAGAGACTAAAACAAAGACTCTGCTGAACGGATCCAAACACACTTTTTTTCATGCATTATATTTAAAGGACGTTTCTTGAGATGTGATCTGCCTTTCAGGACGCTCAGGGTAAAGAGTCAAGATTGGGCCTGTGGGCCGCAGTGATCTCACAGTCTGCAGCACATTAACCATGTGAAGAAGTGAGCCGTCAGTTCTGCTCATGTTTCACTCGTCCTCGTAGCACAGGCAAAGCAACCTGAGCCGTGATGTCACTGATGGGTGTGGCCATCCTGTGTGACTGAATACCAGAAGAGTGAGGCGCTGAAATGACGTCTTCACAGGTGACGTCTGCTGTTAAAACTATTCACTGCAAAAGTCTTTCTAACTTTGATGTGTCGGCTTATAAAGAAGCAAATCAAATTTAAGTGAAACCAGAATTACAACTTCATTCTTACATTACACAGTTTTGCACATGATATTTTATCTTTAGAGAAAATCTATATTCCTCCGTGCTGAACTGTTGCCCCTCATACATTCTTACAGCGAGATGAAAAACTAGTGTGGGTGGTTCAGATATTGAAGCTCGTTCTTCTAACAGAAAGAAGCTGAATACTTGACACAGAAAACAAACGTGTGATCGGGCAGAGTGGGCTATGCTTGGATTTCCAAACACTCACAGGTGGCTCAGCATCAAAAACACCTGAAAGTTTGAAGAGCAGCAGTGAGAAGCAGATAAAGACCCACGAGACAGTGATTAAGAGGAAACTACTGGACGACTCTGAACACCAGAGTGAGTCGGAATGAAAAGGCCGATCTTTGAAAATGGCCACAGCAGACAAACAGTGAGTGAAATAAATGATCGTCTGTTCAGCTCTCTCCTCTCTCTCCTCTGCTTTCTAACCACATGGGGAGGTCTGCGTGGAGCAACGGCTGTAATGGAGCTCCACGTGACTTCAGTTCATATATGTGTTGAGGGTGTGTGAGAGAGCTCAGAGAAGAGTCTCCTGTTGTTTCTGTCTCTTCATCCTCCTTCACATGAAGCCCTGAGGACATTCTGTCCTTCATATGTTCAATCTGTCAGCCTGATGCAGCCTCTTCTTCCTCTGAAATGTCAAACAAGTCTATGGACTCTGTTGTCCCATAATCCATCAGACAGGCTCCATAATGAACAGAGCACAAAATATACAACACAGGACTAATTCTGCTGAGCAGCTTCCAACACAGCTCTGTTCAAACGCTGCTCTGACAGACACTTGTTGACGTACGAGACGAGCGATTCATCAGCTCCTGATTCCTCAGATCACATCAGTGTGTTGTGTCGTGTCTTTCGCTGTTTTACGGAGGAAAGTGAAGCTGATGAAGATCAGAACAGAAACATGATAAACAGCCTAAACTCAATGGTGACAAATGAAGCTCTCAGAAAATGTCAAAGCTGATAATGAAATGAGTTTTTCAGCCCCAGGACTAAAGCTGTGTGGGTATTTGTGAGAGCTGAAACTTTTGATTGCATTGAATTGTCGGACAGGCTGAGAACACTTTTTCTGAGTGCAGAACTTCTTCATCGTCTCATCTAACAAACCTTCAGGTCATCAGCCTGATAATCTGAGCTTTGGGCTGCTCGCTTCAGTAAATCCACATCATGCATCCAGTCAATGTGAATAAAATGCTGCAGTCAAGGTAAACCCTGTAAAATCCACATGTTAAACACCTTAATATGGACATGGTGTGTGTTCTAACCATAAAGTCATGCAGCAGGTCTCTCTGTGTTGTTGTGCTCGTTGTGTGAAAGCTTCACAAAACTAGAAGCTTTTTTCTGTCTCTGAAGTCGTTCTGCTGACAAACTGCGCTGCTCGTCCGCTTTGACGTCAAATGTAAATCTTATTTCAGCTCTCGTGGCCAAATGCATTCAACATTCAGCTCAGGAGGAAATCTTTGTTTCAAATCTTCACTGAAAGCTTCACATCAGTTCATCATTCACACATTTACACACACATGCAAGTGCACGTGTGCTCGCTCGAACATGTGTGATTGGATTCTGGCACAATTCATCTGAATGAAACACTTTATGAAAGTTTACAATCTTTACAGTCTAAAATCTGATTTTAGTGAATGTGAGAAGCACAAAACTGCCTCTTAGTTTCTAACTGTACTCTTCATCACAACATTCATCCACGGTACAGACTGAGAGAAGCCACAGAGAGAGATATTTGTGAAAGAGCTCAAGAGGAATATTGTGGAGAAAAGACAATTTCCTCTCCATTTTCTCACGACATTACAGAGTCTCATGGGCCATTGAGCCACAGTAACATCATAATCAAACATCATAATCATGGTCAGCAGTTATAAAAAGATCAGGGTGGACATAAAGCTTCTCCTCTTTCTGTCTCCTCTTCTCTAATGCATCTATTTTCTTCCCCATCGTTTCCAAGAGAGAGACATTTCAGACACAGTTACAGATGTAAACTCATCCTACGATCCATCTGATCTAATCATCCTCACATCTGAACACTGTGACAGAGTGAGGGATGATGTCAAAATCTGGCCTGGATATCTGATTCAAAACTAGTTTGGGACTGAGCAGTTATGTGGTTTGAAATGTCAGTTGTACGTCGACTTAAACACAACAGAAATCTGTGGACTGGCTCCCGTCTACAGAACAGGGTCTGCTGTCTTAATACATCCATTTATTTGAAGAAATAACCAAACCCATGATGTCTTTGAAGGTAACGTATGTGTGTTCATATTGATGTGCTGTAGTAGCTGTGAGACAGAGTGGACACTAAAGCAATCAGTGCACAAACAGAGACTGACATTAAGAGGAAATCACACTATTTATATCCAGCTTGATGGATTTTAGCGACAATATCTATGAAGTGAACTGAATCTGTGTTAACTCAGCGCTCAGATATCTGCTCATTGGAAGACTTCCCCGTGTCACTGCTTCATGAAGATCTCATTCTTCTGAAATAACTTCACTGTATTACAAAATGTACGATAGTATCATGAGAACATTTTGAGTGTCTGGAATATTTCCCAGCATGTAAAGAAACAAGTGATGAAACCACAGAGAGACTGTACAAGACTGAACAATGTTCAGTGGAAAACAGCAAGTTCTTCCTGCATATTTCCATCATGAAATGAACTTTTGTTGTCAGTTCTGACTGAATTTCATCAACCAGCTTCACTGTTTGTCAATTAGAGCTGCTGCAAAAAAAAAACTGCTTCACAAACGTATCTGCTCTGGCCATAAAAATAAAATAAGAAATCAAAGGAAAACAAGCCTCAGACTGACTTTAACAAGGTGCAGTTTGACCCAGTCTAACCCGCTCATTTGGAAGTGAAAACCAAAAAGAATATTACAATTTATTACCCAGAATTTCATTAGAACGGTCCACTTCACCACAGAGCTGTTTCCTGGTTTGAGCTTTCCAGGAATCAGACTTATCTGCACACACAGTTTAGTTCACAGTGGATTGAAGCTCAATACATGTGAGCGACTGGAAAATCCAACTCACTGAACCTTGTTTAAAGGCTGAATATGAATGTGGCTGTTGTAAAGATGTACATGTAGCCTTTGTAGTGTCGTGACGCTAGAAACATAACGCAGATACATGTGAATCCAGTCCAGCAGGTTTTATCTTCAAATGATGGAACAGCTGATTTCTCACGACACCAAACACCGTCCTGACGAACCTTCTTCACTCTGTTTGCTCGCTGTCTGTCTGAGGAGACGCATCAAGTTTGCAGATGATGTTTGCAGAATTTTCTCTGCTCAGAGTTTTGATCTGATCTCCCGTCAGTATCAATCAAAACACAACAGGTTTCCTCTCAGCAGACGACTGAACCAATGACAGAGTGAGATGAGAGGATCAACAGCGTGTGATTGGCTCTCGGAGTAACACCACTGCTGTCACTCTGTCTGTTGTTCAAAGCTCTTCCTCCAACATTCAAATCACCCAGCAGCACTGATCTCAGGTCAGCTGATTCAGACAATAACTGAACACTGAACTCAACTCGTGTGTCTCCGGGACCTGACGCTGTCTGTCTGCATTCACTCGTCTGTCTCTGTCTTTATTCTCCCCACCTGTCTGTCTCGAGAGGAGATATGAATAAAAACAGGCATCAGGAGAGCAGAGTCAGAGCTCCATCAGCTGTGAAGGAGAAGCTGCAGCTATGGGAGCATCCAACAGCACCCAGCCTCCATCCACTTTCATGTTTAACTGATTCCAAGGCTACAACACAGCACACAGGGAGAGCACTGATTGGACGGTGTCGGTCTGGAGCTCCAGAGAGTAAAATAGAAGATGAGAAGTGGAGGGCTGAAACATTATTGTGTTATCAGACATCACACAGTTCACATGTGGCTCGTCTTCTCCTTCATGTTCAGATTACAGATTAGTTCCTCTGCAGTTCTCAGTGATGAAGTTTTTACTGTGAACATTTAATGCTTCGTACTAAACAGTAATGAGCCTTTACTGAGTGGATCAAGTGTGTGAAAGAATAGAGATCAGAGAGGACACAAAGGAAGTGAGAGCTCGGGGTGGACAAGGAGACATGCAGCAGGCTTTCATCGACACTCTGGAGACAAAATGACCGACTTTAATCAAACACTAAGACCCACAGAGTTTCACTGCCACTCACTCTCTTAGCGTCATCGCCTCTTCATCATTACTGTCATCTTTCCACTCATACACCCTGAACAGCCCTGCAGCTCCTTCCTCGTCTTCACTCATCCTGTTTGCTGCTGTACTGTCCTGTAACTTCCCAGAGCTCCCAGCAGGACGTCACGATGCAGCACACTGGGCCCAGTTCACAGTCAGAGCAGCTGATCTGCCCTGCTGACAACAAGCAGAGGCAGAAGCTCCGAATGATCAGCACTTACAGGAGGAGGGAATCAGTCTGACTGTAGAGGAACGCTGACGGGAATCAGAGCAGATATTTTCCAGCATGACAACTCATCACAGATGAAGGCTGCTGCACCGAGAGGCAGGAACAGAAACAGCTGGTTAACCAATAAATGTCTCTGACAGACAGGTAGGTCACCATCCAGGTGCTGCACTGTGTCAGGTAAACAAGTCGTTTCTCATCGACTGCACAGAAAACTAGAAACAACAGAGAGCATCCTTTAACAAGGCGGCACAATCAGCAAAACTGATCATTTTGGAAGAAAATGTTCAGAAATGAACAATCTTGATTTGCATGAGCACTAAGAGCAGATGTGTGCATCTTTTATCAGGATCTGATTGGACTGCACAGAGCGAGGTCAGGCTGATCCACTGTTTGGTAAAAAATGTAAATCATGGCCAATGACTTCAGGCAGAAATGGCAGAAACACCGAATATTAAAAGCTGAACCTGAACCAGTGAATTCAAGGTTTTGTTCTGCACCTCACAGTTCAGGAGTTTGAGACGTGTGCTGTTTGGAGCCATCTGCTCTGACTCTCCTCCACATTTCACTGGAATGTGTTTTACAGGTTTTGGGATCATTTAAATGAACAAACAGACAAACACACTGTAGTGGTGGGATAAAAACAACCTCCTCTGCTAATTCTCTCCTGGAGAAATACGTTGGTATTTTCCTGAACTGTCAAATTCAGATTTCATTTGGGACATTTTGTGGATGTAACATCAGGACTTTTTATTTCTTGTATTAATCACATAAAACACGATTAAACATATTTACAAAACACATAACTGATACTATGTTCTGTCCATCTCTTTCAAGAGAGATGTGAGAATTGCAGTTTTATGTTTTACTGAATGAGGAGAAAGAAAAGAGGGAGGCGCTCTGTGGGGAGAAAGCTCAGACGCTGCAGAGGAGAGAGAAGAGAAGAAGAACAGAGCGAGTGTTTAAAGCAGAAGATGAACAGGATCCTCTGAGGTGGAGAGAAGACCAGCGGCTGATCTGTGTTAGTCAGCCATGACGCATCCCACTTTATCCCAGCACACACACACACACACACACACACGCACACACACGCTGGATGCTGAACACACAGTCCCAGTGCAGATCAGTTCAGCTCAGCATGTTGAAACAGACACCAGACAGCCCTTTGTTTTAGTTTTTGTAGAGAAGCTTGTTTCAAATCCACCTGCCAATCTGCCCACACACCCACACACACACACACACACACACACACACACACACACACACACACACACACACACCCACACACACACACACTCACTCTCTCCCCTCCACCCTGCCACTCCCTCCCTGTATTATCTGCAGATAAAACCCTTCCAGTGAGGCGTTGCAGATTTCATTTGAATGTGTAAATTCCAATTAGGATTAGCTTGTTTTCTCTGCCGGCGCTGATAGCAGCTTTAGCATCTCACTGGAGGATGTGTCGGCGTACTGGAACTCATGACAGACAAGCTGATGAGGCCAGATTAGCTCCTTTCAGCTGTGTGTGTGTGTGTGTGTGTGTGTGTGTGTGTGTGTGTGTGTGTGTGCGTGCGTGTGTGTGAGATGTTCTTCATAGCTGAAGCTAATTAGCAGGTCGTCTCTGTGGCGGAGGGGACGAGCACCAACACGCTGCTGGGTAATTGTACACTTCTGGATACCGTTTGTGTGTCCACAGCTGCACATGTGGACGTCCTGCAGCGTCACAGGAAGTGTGTGGACTGATCTGGAGTCAGTGGTGCAGCTGTAGAGGAATAAGAGACGGATGATTGGACAAAGGAGGTGAAAGACCGTTTTTAACCGCTCAAGATTTTCTGTACTGATGTTGTGATGTTGCAGCATCACTGACTTTCATGTGATTGGCTGTTGGATTGTGCAGCTTTATTGTCACTTTGGACAAGAATGTCTACAAAAGATTCTACATGAACTAAAAAACTTGTGTTATGATAATATGAACCAGAGAAAAGCAGCAAAATCACACATTTAAGCTTCAATTAACACATTTTTTGGCATCAGAATATCAGATAATTAATATTTTAGGATTAGTGAAATTGTTAGCTGTTATATTTACTACTAAGAAACCTTTCACTTGATTGCATTTTCCATTTTCAAACACTTCAAAACACAGACACGCTGCCACAACATGTGGCTGTGATGGACTCTTTAAGGTCAACATTCACACTTAGATCAACCAGGATCTTCTTCAGCTGCAGGTTTAAAGAAAAGGATCTGCCTTTCATTCTGCGGCGCTCATCTCTAAATCACATCACCTAAAGGGTTTAAAGCTGATGGATCACAGCTGAGAGTCTCACTTACTCTGCAGTCAGTCACGTTAATGATTGAGAACACACACAATCTATAACTATTATATAATGACAGTCCTCCTCCTTCACCTACACATCACCACACAAACACACACATCACCACACAAACACACACATCACCACACAGACACACACATCACCACACAGACACACACATCACCACACAGACACACACATCACCACACAAACACACATGCTCTCACTGAGTGAACACACACAATAATGGGCTGTTAGTGGCATTAGTGTAGGAAGAGTTATATCTGCTCATTTGGAAGATTAAAAGCCAACCCAAATGGATGTCATCCCCCCGGTGACTCACACATACACACACACACACACACACACACTCTTCTCTTACCCAGTAATGGAGATTAGTTGTGTTAATGTGTCAGTGTGTGGCCCAGGCGAATTATAATGCTCTTCAACAGTAAAGTGTGTTATTCTGGGACACAAACACACTCACCCTTGTGCCCCTTACCCAAAACACACACACACACGCACATACACACACACACACACACACGCACACAGAGTAAAAGACAGCCCTCTATTAGAGCCTTACTGGTCCCAGTGGGCCTCTCTCTGTGGTGGAGAGTCTCTCCCAGCGGCTGTTAAGCAGCAGCAGAGCTTTCATTAGGACGCTGCTCGTGTCCTCGGAGCGCCACCACACAATTAGCTCATTCACTTAGAGCAGCTTTATGTTGCCGTATTTCACTCCGGCGCTACATTTTCATTTTCTGGTGCACTCGCATGAATCTCCACCGTTATGGCTGCTGTTCATCATGTTACTGCTGATGTGCAGGTTTTTGTTTCCTCAGTTATGGGTGTTATAATGTTTACTTCAAAAGTAGAGCCATATTATCATTGTTACACTGATACTCAGCAAGAGAGCTCTGCTAATCTGTTCAGTCACAGAGCGTTTGTAGAAAAATGGGGAAATAAATCACTTCCAATCCACTCAAAACACAGGAAACTGATAGAAAGACTAAATTTCTCAGCACCAATTTTATCAGTACAACAGACACATCTCATACTCACCACTCCGTTTATCTTTCTAAGACAAATACTCTTTTTCTTCATTAACAGAAATCAGTCTGTTCCACTTTGCTGCTCAGTTAAACCCTTGAACACTTCCTGTTTCACATTAAAAGCCTTCCAGCACTTCAGAAACAATTGTCTTTTCCTTTCAGGCTCTTAAAGTGAAACGCCCGCAGGAAGTGGTAAATTCTAATGAAAGTATCTCAGCATGATCCAAAAAAAATGCAAATAGAAGCTGTTAGAATGAAATACTGCATGAGAAACACAAACTGTGTGAATGACACGACTCTGGTGATGTATTGATGGAATTAATGCTGTGAAAATAGATGTTATTCTGAGCGTGTGCCATTATGGTACAAGTCATTTCACCCTCCAGCTGGCCTTCATTCATTTGTGACAGTCATTATTAGATTACTGTCTTCTCTGAGAATATTCTGTAGTTCAGGTACCCTGTTTTGGTTTCTGACAGTTTCTGCAAACTGTAAATGACTCAGTTTTCTGCACTTATCAGCAGTCGCTCAACCAATCCAGATCAACGAGGATATTTAACTGTTCTGTTCTGTACCAACACACTGCGAGGTCAACACGTCTCACTGTGTTTAATGCAGATTCACTTAGAGTGCTGCTGGACTGTGTGTGAGTTTGTGTGACGCCTGTGACAGAAATCTTCTCTCAGACCTGCCCTTTGTATGTCATTGTATAGAAGTGACTGCAGCTGATGATTATTTTCATTATCTGCTCAATACTTTTTTAATTAATTATCATTTTGTCAAAAAGGCAAATATGACAGAAGCACCTTCAGGTGATTGAAGCTCGAAGTGATTGAAAATTCTCTACAATGAAACAGAGAAAACATCGTCAGCTTTGAGAACCTGCGGCCACATAATGTTTGCTGTTTTTACTTAATTATTTAAATGATTATTCATTGATTGATCATTGACAAGTGAGACAGCTGCTGTGGCTCCTCAGCTAACCGCTAACATCCCAGCTAGTCTGTAGACGCTGCCACTAGACGTGCAAAGCAGCTCACCAACCAGCCAACGTATTCAAGCCTTCTCCTGACTGCAGACCGCGCTGCATCTCTTTCATGATGAGTTGACATTCTGACAGTGTTAAATAAAGATGTGGTGCAACACAGCCAGTGTGTAAAGCAGTTTCCATGCAGGGATCAATAAAGTTTTTCTGAATCTGAATGGCAGCTGCCTTCATTTGGATCTGTGCTCCCTCAGCGGTCAGCACTCTCAAGGTGGGCTGAAATTAGAAATGTCACCTCCACGAGCAAAAAAGACTAACTGCAGCAATTTCACTGAAAAATTTCAGTTATGCTTACATTTGAAAATAAGACCAAAGTTTACCGAAGCTGTAATAAACCAGAAGGATCCTGTAACAGTAGATCACTTTGTTCTCTTTGTGGTGCTCGACATGTACGATGTAATGTTCTGGACAATTTACACACTAAATATCCATGTTTTTCATTAGCCTCTCCGAGCCTCTGCCCTGTGTGTGTGTGTGTGTGTGTGTGTGTGTGTGTGTGTGTGTGTGTGTGTGTGTTGCCACTTGTTGTCGTGGCTCTTTTGTTCTGATGGAGAAATCAATGCAGCTCTGTTCACGACTCATGACTTCATCACAGCACATGTGCTTCTGTTTATTGCTCATCTTCTTCAGCTTTGTTGTCGCAGCCTCAGTGAAGAAGAGGCTGAATGAACACGCTGCTCTTATCATTTTACTAAGATAATGTGTTGCTCAGCGAATCACTTATGTGTGGACTTGAGCAGCAGACCCTGATCATGTTTAAAAACCTTATTTGTCAGCTCTGTATTTATATGTATGAACATTATTGTCTGAAATTGCTAAATGTTTGACTGTAGTTTGTTTTGAGAGCAGAGGGACAAACGTCGACCAAATGGTCGACAAATTCAAAGAAAAAATAATGAAGAGATTCATCAACGAGGGAAATAATAGAAAACTGGTATAAAACTAATGTTTGGGTTTCCGTGTGAGGATGTTCATGATGTCTGTTGGCTGAATCGTAAAGTTTATGATGACCTCATGCAGGTGATGTCAGCAGGTGAATCACTGAATAAATGAGCTGTTGACAAGGTGAATTTAAGCTTTATGTTGAAAGCAGGAGAGTCGATGCGTCTCAGTCTCTGACCGTCGTGTCACCTGACAGGTGTTCTGTTGTGTCTGGCGGCCGTCAGCTGCTCTGTCTTTGTTCAGACTCTGTCGTCTGTCCTTGATGGTCCTCTACCAGCTGCTGAGTGAGAGTCTGGTCTGAGAGCATCAGCAGTGACTCAGGTCTTTCCTGCAGAGTCTCTGAGACTCTCGCTTCGTTTCACCTCGAGTCGTTTTGTTCATCGTTCCTTCCTAACTGGACTCGTACGTCTTTCTTCTTTTTATTGATGCCAGATTTCAGCTTGTTGATGAACCGTCTGTCTCGCTGTCAGTCGACACGTCTTTAAACCAGGACCTGATC
>JAPZEA010000021.1:30499745-30510401 GCA_029783685.1 Heniochus monoceros | reverse complement strand
AATACAATTTCTTGCCAATAGTGCTCTTATACTTTGGATATGTGTGCATATATATAGTTGATTTTTATTCTGTATCTTTTCTTATTGTCTCTTTGATCTTTCTATGTCTCTCTTTTAGTCTTTGCTGTCTGTAACAATTTAATTTCCCCGGCGTGGGATTCATTAAGTCTTATCTCATCTTATCTTATCTTATCTTATCTTATCTTATCTAAAACAAGTGCATCTTAAACAGCAATTTGTCAAAAATGAAATACTGTCTGATTGATTTTAGTTTAAAGGCCCAAATAAAGAAGAAATTGTTCTCTGTATTCTCTAATAAAGATTTTGACTGTTTTGAAGCAACGTTTAACATTTAAGAACAAATGTCTTCCAAGAGTAAGACGTTAAAAAATGTGCACGACAATCAAAAACTCCAGCGGTGATGATCAGGGCTGGATATGAAACCTCAGACGAAGGCTGGTGTCTAATGTGTCGTCAGGTTATTGTTTACTTCTTCTGCAGCTCACACGGCCGAATCTCTTCAGAATAACAACACTCACACCTCAGTGCCTCCTCTCTTCACTGTGCAGCATTACTTACACACACACACACACACACACACACACGCACTGAAAGCCATTAGACACTAACTGAAGAGCTCAGAGTGGAGCTAAATATAAATCTCCAAATGAGGCCGTTTAGCCCGGTTAGCTTGTTAGGCTGATGCTGTGATCATCGATCCCATGAACTCATCGCACAGCAGCGAGCAGCGAGCTGATCACAGGCTGTCAACGCTAACACACACCGCGGTGAACACACACACTCGTCGTTACACAGGCGCCACGCAGGGCTGGCTTTTACAATTACTGTCAGAGATGTGCAGCGCCGAGGGAAGCACTGGGACAAACGTTCAGCGACAACCGGACAACGCGTCCTCTCTCAGCGTAAGATCACGCCGAAGCCCACCAGGGCCAGCAGAAACAGTCTAAAAAAAGCCTGCCGGGATTTTGGCTGGTGTGCAGCAGCTTCTCGTCACCTCCCTGCTCAGATTGATCCGCTGCCTCGCTCAGCAGCAGCAGCACCTCTGCAGACACGCAGACCCTCAAACTGCCCGAGCATCAATTAAAAACCCGGACAACCTCTGTCTGACGTGTTTGTGTGTTTGTCGAGTGAAAAATGAGAAGGCCAGTCTGAAGGTGTCGGTCCAGCCTCGTCTCTATGAATCATCTACATGTTATCAGTTTGGGGGTAAACATAATAATTCATTATTTATCTTTGATCTTATTTACCCACCTAATTCAATTTATCTATATCTGATAGAACTTTCACATTATATGCAGAAGATGCTCACCACTGCTGTTTTTAATTGGATGCTTTTCCTTCATTCATTTCACAATTTTGTGCATCAGTTTTATTTCAATCTTAGCAGTTATTTTTAACATTAATGCTGTTTTTAATTCATTGCAGTCGTTTCTTTGTCACTTCTTCTCTGACGTTTCTGAGTTCGCTGTCTCTCTTCTTCTCTCCACAGTGATGAAATGGAGGATGTTCTTCTTCCAATCAAACACTGAGGGCAGAACAAACCTATGCCGTCTACTCTCCTGGTTTACGTCTAATTGCATCCCTCATTTACACAGCAGAGGACCAGAGCGTCGCGAGCTACAGGGCTCATCTGCAGATAAAAGCTGAGAGCCGCCTTATCATAGCACAGCAGCGCGCTGCACGCGATTAGCCCGCTAGATTCAGCATGAACTCTGATTACCTTAACATTTGTCCCGCGTACCTGTAGGTAGATAGTGACGAGGAGACCATCAGCGGTTCATTAGCTCGCTGTCATTAATGTTGCATAGAGGCAGCGGACGCCTCCCCTAAAGGGAAGGGTAAGGCCTCAGGTGGGGAAATGTAGGAGGGTGTTCACGCTCGCAGTGTCAGATAGTGTTACACATTGATTAGCGCTATGAGCCCCGTTAGAGCTATTACTGTACATATCACACCTGATTAAATTAGCGTGGCAACTGGGAGCGAGATGAACTGTTCAGGACGACAAGTGGAGGAAGAGGAGGAGGAAAAAAGGAGGTGGAGGTGAAGAAAGAAGAAGGAAAGCCACAGGGAAAGTGATGCTCAACTTCAGGATAGAACCGGTTATTTTCCAAGTCTCTCCTCTCCTAACGTCACAGCCTACACAGCCTCCTAACAACACAAAGCTCAGGTTAGTTGGACTTTAAAGCTCAGATGGGGTGCTGAAAAACCTGACCAACACAGTGCTGGTGTGTGCTGGTTCTGCAGGCTTTCTCCACTGTTTAAAGTCAGCGAATGCAATGGAACATGCTGCTTGTGCTGACCTGAAACCACCAGAACACCATGACAAAGAAATGGTGAACATATATCATTGAAACGACTCGGCAAGGGACAAGTGACTGTGACTGTGTTTGACTAAATGTGCACAGTGTTTGCTGTAATTTAACTGAACTGTTGAACCTGCAGGTGTTTCGGCAGCTTCACCACTTTGTGCTCATCAACTGATTCAACATCACACCTGTTTAAAGGAGGGTATTTCTCTGTTTCTATGATAAACTGTGAATCATAAATTACGTCACTGTGTTTTGACAGAACGTGCTTTTTTCTTCGGTTTCATATTCGACATATAAAGTTGTGTTGGCTGATGTATCGGCAGGCGTCCCACTCGAGTTTCTGGCTGCGGTTTCTTCACCAGCTCCTGAGAAAACATCTGGCTCATTAGCTGCTGCACCAGTTAGTCTCTAACTCTTCCTGTCTGCAGTTTGGTGCTGGGCTGGGAGTGCACAGTGGGTTTATCAGGGCCTGTTTGCTACTAAACAACATGCCTGCACGGTCGAGTGGAGCGCACTCACTGACTCACAGCATTATAAATGACCTCATCTGAATTGACCAGTGACCCCTGATCAATCCGGTTCCCAGAAGAATATAAAAGCCTCCGCCATGTTCCAAGCAGAGTGCTGAAACACAGCAGGGCGTGCCGAGTGTCAGCAGTGATGGAGGCTGCAGATCCGTTGGCTTCCCTCTGCACAGGCTGCCACACCAACACCGCTACTTGTGATTTGTGACTGCAGGGATGTGGCATGTCAGGCCGATAGTGCGCCAGCCAATCAATTATTCAGAACAAATGCAGCCTTGTGTGGCTGCAGGATGGTGGAGAGATGGAAGGATGGATGGGTGGAGGGAGGAGGGGTGGGAGGGGCGAGAGGCTCGGCTAGCGCACATGCTATAACTAAGAGCATCGGCACAGCGAGCAGGGACATATGGAAATGAGAACAATATTTACCCGAGCCCGGAGCAGTATGGATGTTATTTATATAAGACGGACCAAACCCACTCCCATAAAACAGACGGGCAGGCAGACAATTAAAGAGAGCGGAGAGGCGGCAGAGGAAGGAGAGGAGAGAACGTTACTCTGCGTCTGACCTATTTAGCAAATGAAGAGCCATAAACGCAGCAGATCTGAACTCGCTCTGCAGCAGACAGCCAGGCCTAAAACAGCGCTAACCGCCCTGACCCTGTAAAAACGCTAATCAAAGCCTGCAGGGTTCAGAATAGGTTTTTAAGTGGGGCAGCCTGTTTCGCAATGCTTTTTACATTTTGGGCTCAAGTCCCTTTCGTCCTCGTCACCGCCTGTTTTTGCTCAGTCCTAAATAAATCATCAAAAATCCAGCTGTGGGAACGGATAAACACAGCTCACACGCCAGTGTAAAGTATGCACTCAATCAAACTGCAGTCAACACCAAGAGATACTGCGAGAGATGCTAAATACAAACACTCAATCAGACCTAAAGTGGTGAAGAGGTCCACGGACAGAGGGAGGAGAGCTGCTGGATCACACTGGGAGTAAAGTGCATGAGTGGATGAGGGATACTGTGTGATCATTGATCTGCTGCTGCCACACTTCATCTGCAGCAGAGAGGACGTCCAAGCACACCTAATGATCCCCACGCCACGATCATTACGGCTTCAGCACAGTCTTTCAAAGGCATTTAAAGGATCATTCTCATTCATTAAGACCATGGTGAATGAGTGAAGTCAACATCGCACTCATAAAGTTAATTGCTGAGACTGAGGAACATAAATGTCACTCGAACGACGATCAGACAGGCGGTATATTAAACAAAAACGATTGTTCTCATTAATCTGCAGATTTTCTCGATTCATCGTCTAATTATTTGGTTTAGAAATCGCCAGAAAACAGTGAAAAATGGCCTTTAGGATTTCCTACAGCACAATGTAATGACATGATATAGAAGAACAGTCGAAAAACCCATGCATGCAGAGGTAACCTGAGGAATAAGATGTCATTATAACTGATGGATCACATGATCAAATCTACTAACATATGAGCCACGTTTCAGGCTGAAGTCTCCAGTGAATCATGATGGAAATCCTCAGCGTCTGATTCTGGAAGCAGCTCACCTAAATGTTTTGTAACATGAACCTTTTCTCTGAACCTGACAATGAACCAAGAAACGGCACTTCCTGTCGGACTGTCGGAGAGTCTCTTCAACCTCCCACTGCACCTGTCATCACAACCTTTACCGTCAGTCAAAGCATGACGAGAGGCTGAAGACCGAACTGCTAACACTGAATGAGCAGAAGATCATTCAAACCAAACCTGCTTCCACACGATATCTTCCTGGAGGACTAACAGAACCAGCATGGCCTTCGTCCAGAGAAGAAGAGCAGGTAGCTGCGTGCTGGTTTCACGCAGGGCTGCTGTTCGACCGTTCTGATGAGTGAACGAGTCGACAGTAACGGCAGAGAAACGGCAGGCGACCACCTCAGGCCTCGGGCTTTCCTGGACCACCCTGATGCACTCAGAGCTTTGGGTCCACACGAGTCCGGATACTTCAGAAAACAAACACTGTCCTCGATGATTTCGCCTCTCGTCCACATGCAAACTTTAGATCACCAAATGGAGGTTTTCCAGTTTCTGTGTGTGGATGTAAACGTGTGTTTGGGACGTCATCTCCTGGGCTGTCACATTCAATTCATTTATATTCATATTGATTTGATGAAATTTTATTCGTCCACCACATGATTAGACACTCTGATGACAAAACGTGTTTGAATGGCAAAATTCTGAATTTGGGAAAAAGTAAAACTGAATCTGTAAAAACTTTAAACGGGTTTCATACGTCTCTGTGTGTGACAGGATTTGTTTTTGTTTTTGTTTTTGTTTTTTTTAAATGAAGAGGGAAAAACATTCATATATGTAGGCAAGACCTTAGTGTCAGAGTAATGGTTTCATAAAGCTTCGTGAGGTGATCCAGTGCAGAGGTGGTCTCCCAAAGAAGATCTCACCTTGGGCCCCAGAAACACTGAGCCCGGCCCTGAGAGGCCCCCACACAACCACAGACAGAACGGACAGACTGAGCCGGACTTCTCGTTTCAAGCTTTTTCTGCATCTTCAACCCAGAACTCAAATTCATGTTACACAACAACTCTGAACTCACATCAAACCAGGAACAAGTTGTACTGAAGCAAAGGACGGTTCACAATCTAATGGGATGTTGTGCAAACACCAACATGCTTTACAGCAGCTGAACCAGACACTTGATACCAACACACACACACACACACACACACACACACACACACACACACACAGCAATACACACAGCAACTCACACCGAAGCCCAACATCAGGTTTTACAGCCAAGACTGACAAAGTGTTTTGTTCCGTTAATGTGGGTTTCGTGATAAACTGTTCGCTCCTGTTCGGGCAGCACTCACCTGACGCAGCAGCTGCTCCAGGAGCCTGAGCCCCTGCAGCCGTCTGTGGCCCCCCGGGGGTCGGTGGTACAGGCCTGGGCCAGGATTTAGCCGCAGGAGGGCCGACCCTCACCACCCCGACGTACTCCACAAACGTCCCTGGAAAGTCTCCCTTCTCCTTGGTCCTCTCGTTGGCGCCGTGCAGCCAGCCTTTGGGGCTCCGCTCGTCCCCGTCCTGGTAGTCCAGCCCTGGTACGGCCATCAGCGAGGCCTTGGAGACGGTGAGCAGGTCGCCCGGCTGGAGGCTGATGTCATCGCCGCGCTCCCGCTTATACTCAAAGAGCGCCCGGTACTGGAAACTGTCAGATGCCATGGCAACAGGAGTTCATAGGTCGTTCTAAAGCCAAAAATACGGATGCTGCCTGAGATTTGCTGCGTTAAAAGTGAAATCAACGGTTTGAAAAATACCAAACTGTCTGTTAAAAATCCCTGAGGTGAAACTGGAACTCTACTCAAACCTGGGAAACCTGGAAAGGCGCCTGAGATTTGCTGTGTCGTGCTGACTTTAGATGACGGAAATGATAAAAATCTGATCCCTGAGGTGGAACTCGACACCTTTTTTAGACCTATGACACCCTGAAGAGCAGGTCCAAACTTCTTAATCCAGAGTTATAAATCCTCTAAGTGCAATGAAGCTGAAGTGAACAGTCGCCTGCTCTTTGCTTTAGTGCTGCAGATTTGGTTGAATATCCATGCAGTTCTTCAAAAATCCACAGTATGAATCCAAGCGTCAGTCACAGCCGTCCAGTCTGAGGCCTGCAGGCTTCTATGATCCGACCGGACGGACGAACCAGCCTCCACACTGAGCCTGTGATGGCAGAGGAAGCAGAGGAGGAGGTGGTGTGGAGGGGGGGGCAGGTGGTCTGGAAAACTGGAGGATGGCACAGTTTTCTAGGACGGGACGACCTCCAGACGATGCCCCAAAGCTTCCGCAGGTTCTTCGGATGTTAATGAGCGAGTGTGCAGAGCCTACACTGAGTCTACTGTCAAGTCACACACACACACACACACACACTTCTACACACTCACACACATACACACACACCTGAGGAAATCCACTGCAGTGCAGAATTTGGCTTCTTGTTCGCCGCGTCCTTGTGTGCACTCTCCTGGATGAAACGCTGCTGCTTCGCCTCTCTCGTCTGTGCAGCTTCCTGACGCAGACAGACGCTCCTGCAAACTTAAAATGAAGTCACAGCGTTCACATCACACACTTCTATCCACTTATTAACATTTCAGTGCAGGAACATGCTGATAGAGCTCAGGCCTGAAAGTCTTTCTGCATGTCACAGATTCAATTAGAGCAGAGCATGATCAGAGCAGCAGTCTGAGTCAATGAAAATGATCCAAACTGGAGAATATTCTAATGAAAACGCAGTCAGTCAATCAGTTACAACCAGCGTGACTAGGCGAATATGAACTTCAGACAGACAGCGTGCCCGACTAAACTCGCCCTGCGCCAGTCTGCACTGCTGTCTGCTGCCCGCAAACACGCCGCAAACTCACCGCTCAAAGTGCCCGGACGAGCTCGGCTCCTCCACCGCTTCGACACGACCTGAACCCCGCAGTGCGAGCCCAGACATCCGTGGAGCCCGTCAGGATAGACGGATGGCGTGGCTGGTCCAGCAGACAGGCAGCCTGCTCGGTGCTGTAGCGAGCGGCAGTGCTGATGTCAGTAAACCCCTCCTTCCTCCTCCTCCTCCTCCTCCTCCTGTCTGCAAATTATGCCAGGCAGCGGCGGGGACGGGACGGGTCGGTGTGGCGCACCGCCGCTGCAGCTGCAGCAAAACAGTCGGTGATGATGCTCTTAGCTTCTGCTGCGCTGGTGATTCCGTCTTTTCATCTGAGTTGGTGTTGTTGTGTTACAGGCAGGAGGATGGCCGCTGTGCTGGATGTTCGGGAGGTGCAGAGAGGTGATGAATTATGTAACAACTCTGTGACCTGGAAAAGAGTCGCTGCAGGTGTCTCCGCGCGCGCTACGGTCGCACGTTAGGACTAAATAAGTAGATAAAATGAAAGTAGAGGGTGGATGCATGGCAGTGAGGAGGTGGATGATGGGTAAACAGCGCTGTCTTGGTTGTTGTCTGGTGCGCACTTGTGACGCAGCAGCAGACAGCGGCAGACTGCTGCGTCATCAGGTGCGCAGAGAGCGTTCAGGTAGCGCGAGGACACAAAGTTTTATACGGCTGAATGAGGACACCACCAGAGAACAATGAGGCAGTTGGACTAAATGATGAAAATATGACATTTGTAGATAAAAGTTTTTCAGTCAGTATTTCTCCTTTTTGTTTGCTTTGGGTTGGGATGGTGGAGATTCTGTCCCTTTGTCTGATATGTGTTCCAGTTCGTCAAAACTTTATAGATATTTACTTTCTTTCGATTTCCTGTTTTCATTTTTCCAGCTTATTCTGAATCTATAAGCCCCAATCAAAGTAGATGATGATGATGATGATGATGATGATATAATATAGCTGCAAAGAGACATGATCTCTCATCTTACTAATGCCCATTATTTATTTTTATTTTATTAATGTGTTGATTTTTTCCCTCTTTTTATATTAATGACTCATCATGACAAATTACAAATGTTCATTTTTTTTATTAATAATAATAATAATAAATAATGCTATGTACACACAGCATCCCTGGCTGCTGTTACGTGGTATCTGCACCTGTACTGTCAGTAAAACGCAAAAAGGGTCAAGAAAATTGAAAAAATATTATGTATTCTGAAAGGGGAAATCAAGATTAAAATGTTTAATGTGAAAACTAAACGACAGCAGTACAAAGGAGACAAGATGAGCAAAGTAATATAAAATGCACAAAAATTAAATCAGAATAAATGAAAGTGGCCCTGGGAGAGACATAATAACAAGAAGTGTCATAAATGACATTTGTTGATTTAAAACAGGTTTTATAAAGTGATTTTAAACATGCTGAAGAGAGGCCGGGGGTTAGAGTTGAGGTGATCTGAAGCTCAGTCAGCTTTTCTGTTGATGGTGAAATATTCTGAGTTTGTGCGCGTCATCAGTATTTGGACAATGATACATTTTCATAATGAACATCAGCAAAAAATGAGCTGCTGCCCCCCAGGACAAACAAGACGACCTGAAGGCCTTCGTCATGTCAGATCATACTGTGCTTTAGTCGAACATGTTCCCAGACAAAGTTAGACCCAATCACACTTCTGCAACCCAAAGAGCCCTGGTGAAACAGAGCTTTTGGGCTTCTGTATATACATATTTGAATGTATTCCCCAAACATAATCAAATAAACATATTAAACACCCATAATACAGTATCCTCTGATGGCTGTGCATGAAAAGACAGAAGCAAGGACTGATCTGAAGCTGGCCTCAGGTCAGTTAAACCTGCTGATAAGTGATGCACTAAAACTCAAAATCTTACATTTAATCAATGTGAAGAAGTCAGCAGTAGTTGTTTGTCAAAAAATAGCTCCACCACCACCTGTTGCTAAAACCACTGGGTCTTGTTTCACCTCCCTAAATAAATAAAGGATAAATAAAGGAGATACAACATGGAGTTCAGACAGCTTTGGAACTGATGGAAGGTTTTTTTTTTTAATCTTTTGATGGAAGATAGCAGGTTCCTCTTCTTCAAGTCTTTTTGCATAGTGTTAAGATGATAATAATGTTTTTTTTTGCCTATATGTCCTCATGTTTTCATGGTTTTAGCATATATCTTTAAATGAATGAAGAAAGGAGGCATCAGTGCAATGATACAAGAACCATGTCAATTAGTCATTATCAGCTTTAGTTCTTACATTTAGGTGAATCTGCACCAGGTTGCAGCAGTGACACAGTTTCTGTTCACGTGAATGTCTGACCTGAAGATCTGAACTTATAAGTAGCACTTTTTCCATAAATGATTTGATGATACAAACTGCATCAGTCTGGTTCTCTGTCCACTCTTCATCGTCTCTTGTCAGTTCACAGTTAAATCTCTGTCGTTCGTCTCCTTCAGTTATGCGACATTTATTCTGCCGAGCTGCCACGTATGCAAATGTAAAGCGACAGAAATCAATAAAGCACTCGCTGAGAAACAGAGGAGATATAATCAGGATAATACAGGCGTTTAGTCATGCTTCTGTCTCAGTGTCAGACGGGGATGATTGTCTTCTTTGTGCTTCTTCAGCTCACATCTTCCTCTTTGTCTTATCTCTCATAGCCACAGGCTAATCAGAGGGAAGACCATCTTTAGGCAGACCGCCCTCCCCCAATAAACGTCCATATAGGTCGTCTGTGCAAGCAGCTTATTACAGCCCATAATTACGTTTATTGTTTGGCTGCAACCTCTAATGGCTGCAGTAATTATGATGGGAGCAAAAGAGAAAGTTGACGTAGTTCAAAGAGCGTCGAGTCCATGAACGGAGGAGGTCGGGGTGGGTGGATCGGTCAGACGGGGGGCTTTAACGCAGGAGAGCAACGTTTGTGAAACCAAAAGTCAACAATTACTTATTTTCACTTGCGTACGTAATTTAATGTACATAACTAACGCACTTATACCCAAACCATGTTTTTTTCCTATATTTAACCAAGTAGGTTGTTGCCGAACCCGGACTTTCAGCATGTTCTGGGGCAGTTTGCAGCCGAGTGCGAAGCAGCTGGGATGAGAATCAGCACCTCCAAGTCCGAGGCCATGGTTCTCAACCAGAAAAAGGTGGCCTGCTCCCTCCGGGTTGGAGGAGAGTTCCTGCCTCAAGTGGAGGAGTTCAAGTATCTTGGGCTCTTGTTCACGAGTGAGGGAAGGATGGAGCGAAGGATGAAGCTCTCGATTTACCAGTCAATCTACGTTCCTACCCTCACCTATGGTCATGAACTTTGGGTCATGACCGAAAGAACAAGGTCTCGGATACAAG
>JAPZEA010000021.1:30390379-30406098 GCA_029783685.1 Heniochus monoceros | reverse complement strand
TAGAGTGGGAATATGCTTGTCGTATCACATTTAGCTAAGAGTGCAATGACGGCGGCGAACAGACGAGGGGAGAGAGCTCGGAGTTAGAGGTGGGGAGAGGCAGACAGAATGAAGGAGAGTAAAAAATAGATAGGGAGTCAGAGACGAATAAAAGAGGGGGAGATGATCCACAGAAGGGAGGCGTCAGCGTCTGACAGGAGATGTGGAGTGTCGGGGCCTGATACCGAGCAGAGGGGCCCCTGACTGCAGCGAGTCTGATGGAGCCTGACAGACAATATCAGGTTTCAAACATGGTTTCTGCAGAGGAGGAAAGAAGAAATCACTCAGTGCGAGCGCGGGGCGGAGGACGCCGAGGGGATGGAGGAGGATAAAAGGGTGGAAAAGAAGAGGAAGAGGAGGTCGGAGGTGGAGATGACGAGGGAGGGGAGGGCGGCGGGATAATGACAGTGGGATGAGCTGATTTCCAGCCTGTAACGTGAAGCATGTGACACAGCTGTGATTTTGTTTGCTCTCAGCAGGTTTTACAGGTTTTCAGTCAGCAGAGCTGATGTCTTCACGGGCAGAGAGTTCAACTACTGTAATGCTCAAATAGAGGCCTTCATCACTCTTAACTCCACTAGAACTTTATTTTAAAAGGGTTAATATTAGAGACAGATCTTCAGTTCTATTTTTTAAATTAGTATTAGTTTTCAATAGTTTATTTATCTAAGTAAGACTGTTTTTATAGTTTTTTATCTGCTCCCATTTCAGTTTTAAAGCAAACTTAAAACAATAAAATACAACAATTTCAGCTGCAGTAGATTTCAGTCTGCACAGCTGAAAGAACCATAAAGTGGAACTGAACTGAACTGCAAAGCCAATCCAGGATAACAACCTGAAGTTGCTTCTCCAACTTGCAGCAGGTGTTCAGAGCGTAACAAGCACATCGATCTGATGTAAAGCTCTCAGATGCATCTGGAGACTGATGCACGGTGGTGCCGAAACACAACTCAATAACCACATCCACGCTTCAAGTCTGACAGACTGCACGTGAAATGTGATGAGACCCAAAACAAGCCTCAGAATTCACAGCGGCTGTTTGCTTTTGCATCCCAAGAAGACACATTTTGATTATTGGGCTCTTGTAGTTCTGATCTGGGCCATGAGGCCTGTGCTATAAAGCAGGATTTGGGGTTAGTGAGGCGGCTTCAGGTTTAACTCAGGCTGCTGTGGAGCTGGTTCAACATTAATGCGTATAAAACACGGCCTCTCTTGGAAAATAGCATCACCGTTCACAGAGGGGCTCATGAAGCTCCTGAGAGGGTCTCTGTGGAGGATAAGAGGGTTCAGAGAAACCCTTCGACTTTCCCTGATGTTTTATATTAAAGACGTAGCTTTTATATAATGATATCATCCTACAACAGAGACCGACTGAAGCACTACAGCCTTGTCCTTGCACTTAGAAGATACGAAAGTAAACCTACTTACTGCTTTGAGTGATATATTTTATTTGTGCCCAAGTTCCTTTGCCACCACCAGGCTTGTTTCAGACCAACAATGTGAATACAGTAAAACAAAGTGATGTGAGAATTATTTGGTGAAGCAGTTCGTGATCTGCAGCTCAGCCGACGTCGATCTCACGATGTGCAAACTGAATAATTCCAGTGAGCGTAGAACTGCAGAGTGAGCATCGAAGTTTCAGTTTTAATTAATGTGCAGAGCTGAAAAACAAGCGCGCCTGAGTAAACATCTTCCCCCTCAACAGTCCGTGCTATAATCCCATCGCCCACTTCTGTACACCCCCAGGCTGGCCTGCTCCACTGGCACAACGTGATCACTAAATGGATTCTGTAGCGTGTGGAGGTAAAGGCAGTCGTGGAAAAGGGCAGTCGTTTCATTTAGAAAGGTAAGAAGAGGCCGAGGTGTCGCTCGGCCTCGATACATAATGGGAAGCCTGAGGCGGCACCTCTCGCCGTCTCACAAAAGGAATCCTCCTCTCTGAATGGAGGGAATGATATTGAGGTGTCACGGTGTCACTAAGAGGTAATACTAAGAGAGGGTTAGTGATGTAAGATGGCCTCTCATTTCCAGAGCCCATTATCTCCTAAAGAGCTGTTGACCCCACCTCAATGACTGGCAGGCAAACAAATGATTGACGCTTAACTCGCCGTTGTTACGTGTGGATTACATCCTCTGTAAATCTAACTGGTCAGTGTCGGGGATTTGTGTGGCGCCTGCATGCCCCTGCATAGAATATGTGTTGATGTGTTTTCCTGGATCCTCCTGCAGCTGGGCGGCCTGACCCTGCTGGCCATGGGGATCTGGGCGAGTGTGGACGGGGGCTCCTTCCTCCAGCTGCTGGGGCCGTTCTCCAGCCAGGCCATGCAGTTCGTCAACGTGGGCTTCTTCTGCATCGCCATCGGGGCCGTGCTGGTGCTGCTGGGGCTCCTCGGCTGCTGCGGGGCCCACAAGGAGAGCAAGTGTCTGCTGCTCACGGTAGGTGTGAACGTCCTGGTTCAGAAGGTGTCAGCACTCGTGCAGAGCCAAGACAGCAGGAAGAAACTATTCTTTACTTCCTGTCTGCTCACAAACCTGGTTTGGTTGTGTAGTTCAAACAAAGAGTCATCCTCTCCTCCAATCACTTTCAGGTAACATCACAGCTGTTATCTCATTGGTTGCACAATGGTCACAGGAAACATGGCCTTGACTGAGCTTCAGCCGTTTCTACATCAACATATTTTTATGCACATTTTGAAGTATCGCTTAAGAAAAGGTTGATGGAAACAGCAAAATGTGAAACTTCAGTAATTTTGCAAAATACGCTGACTTGAGGTGGTTTTGAAGAGTTGATGCGCTTAACGAGAGATGGAAACACCTTTTTCAAGTAAGTTCTGAAGTAACAAACATTTAGCTCACATGACTGAAGAAGAAGATGAAGAAGAGGCAGAAGAAGAAGAAGAAGAAGAAAAAGAAGAAGAAGTAGAAGAGGCAGAAGAAGAAGAAGAAGAAGAAGAAGGAGAAGAAGCAGAAGAGGCAGAAGAAGAAGAAGAAGAAGAAGAAGAAAAAGAAGAAGAAGTAGAAGAGGCAGAAGAAGATGAAGAAGAAGAAGCAGAAGAAAATGAAGAAGAAGCAGAAGAAGAAGATGAAGAAGAAGCAGAAGAAGAAGATGAAGAAGAAGAAGCAGAAGAAGAAGAAGAAGAAGAAGCAGAAGCAGAAGCAGAAGAAGAAGCCATGGCTCTCTGCAGGGGAGAACTGGCGCCACCTACTGCTGATCTCAATGAGCCAACTCCAAATAATCGCATAACAGCAGCGGATGGAAACAAGCATTCTTTTGCATTTGCGATTTTCTTGAAATTCAGTTACAATTTGTGACACATTTAGATGGAAACGCAGCTTTTGAATGCAGCAGCACAACGTTAACACTGAGCAACAAGCAACACTCAACGATGTGATGCTTGGTGGACAACAACAGCTCACAAAGACAGAAAACAAGTCTTCTCATGAACATACAGAGATGAGGAAAAATGGAAAGTGAAGGGAAACAACAGGTATGACTGTATTTTCATGAACAGATGTAACAATAGATGAGTTCTGGCAGTCTTACAGCAGCAGGCAGCCGTTTCCATCAATAAGGCTCTGATGAACCCACTGTACACAACCTGCCCAGCACTAAGCAGCAGACAGACACAGTTAGAGACTAACTGGTGAAGAAAGAGAAACATCTAGTCGCTAAAGAGCCAGATATTTCCCTCAGGAGGAGGTGAAGATCTAACTAGAGCTACAAGGAGAGCAGATATTGGACTCATCATCAGCTTGACACGAACTCGACTGCAGTGGCATGATGATGTTGCTCTGAGTCTGCTGGAGGTTTGTGCTCCCTGGATGATTTCTCAAGGTGTCTCCCAGTAAGACCAGTAAGAGACTGTAAAACTAAGTAGGAAAACCAACGACGCCGTAAAGCCAGTAGGGAGTCATTTCAGTCGTCTACTCATGTTGTGTCTCAATGCCCTTAGAAAGAGTTCAGGCACTGACAATGTAGAACACCACAAATGATCATGTTCGGCTTCATGAGGTGCTTTTACATCCAGTTTCTGCACATTCAGTATCTCACCCAGCGATGCATTTCCACCCGGCTCATCAGCGGCTCGGCTAATATCCACATCTGCTCCTCCCGCCTCATTCACATCAGCACCACCACCAACCCCCGAACAGTACAGTGTACATTACCGCGCTCATTAACGGGGGCTAACTACCTCTCAGCTCACCGCGGTGAGTCTAATGAGGAGCGCAGGCGGTGCATTTCCCCCGCAGAGCCTCCATCATGTCCGCATCGCCAATCGTCAGGACGTCAGAAACAGCTGAAACGGACCGAATACAAACGTGGATGAGCTGATAGAGCCGATCATTCAGGCTCTGTGTCTCCTCATTGTCCCTCTGTGCAATCAGCCGAGCTTTATCGACAGTCTGCGATTGTTACGGACAACAATGGGTGTTTAACAGGAGCGTGTTCACGCAAATGTAAATGCATAAGGAACAGGTGTGTTCCCAAAGTCCAGATAAACAGGAAACAGGATACATTCATACAGAAAACAATCAGGAAATCGAGAGGATTTAGAAAGTTTAGACTTATCACATCAGAGATACATCACAGATATGGTTTAGAGTCACTTTTCAAGTAAAACTGTCAAACATTTGCTGATTCCAGCTTCTCAGATGTGAGGATTTACTGCTTTTCTCTGGCTGATATCACTGTGAACCGAATATTCTGGGGAGACGTCTGGGACGGGCATCTTGTGCTACTTTGACATTTTTTTGACAAAACAAATAACTGATTAATCAAGTAAATAATCTTCAGATTAATCACTAATGAAAATAAGCATCAGCCCTGAATAAAAAACAAGCTGTAATAAACCAGAATCTTTGTCATCTCGTCTGAAGACTTGATTGGGCTGCAATTAATTTTTTTCCCCATCGATTATTCTGCTGATTATTGTCTCGGCTAATTGATGAATTGTTTTGTCCATATGTGTCAGCGAACAGTGAAAAATGCCCGTTGTGTTTTCCCACGGTCCGAAGTGATAAATTCGACCGAACAACAATCCAAAGATACTCAGTTTACTGCTGAGTATAACATTAAAAAAAGCATGAAATGTTCACATTTAAGAAGCTGCAGCCAGCGAATGTTCAGCTTTTTTGTTTGATGAATTACTAAAAACTATGACGTGATTATCAAAGCAGTTGCAGATTAATTTTCTGTTGATTGGCTAATCAGTTAATCAGCACTGGAGCTCTAGACTTCTTTCTACTTTTGGGAAACTGCTGAGTAAAGGTCGTATGATTTTTCAGTCATTAAAGACTCTCCTCGTCTCCTCTTCCTCCCTCCCTGCAGTTCTTCTCCGTCATCCTCATCATATTCATCGCTGAAGTGGCAGCTGGAGTCGTGGCTCTGGCCTACTCTTCATTTGTAAGTTCCCCACTTCACCTCTTCCTCTTTCTTTTCATCCCCTCCCTCCTCCCATCCCTCCCTCTCTTCCTCCTCCTCTTCACTCCCTTCCCTTTGTCTCCTAATGCTTCTCGTCCCTCCCCGTCTTTCTCCGTCGCCCTCTCACCTCCTCGTCCCACTCCCTGGATTTTATCTCCATGTAAATTCTCCATTATAGCTGCGGCCATCATTGAATTACTGGCTTTATGTCCGCCTCACTACATTTGGCTACTTAATGACTCCGGGATAGCCCCGGGCCGTGTGCGCTGTCTCCAACTTTGGGCAATTTATTATTCTGGAATATTGAAGCTAAAGCATTTTATATGCAAAACAGCCTATTTACATATGTGTCCCCCTCTCTCACATACACACACATGCTCCATATCCATTTAGTGCCACGTATAATAATTACAATGATTTCAAATGAGCTGGGAGGTTAGAGCAGACACATCAAGAACACAGAAAGTGGACTTTTTTATCCAATCAGAGGATGTAGCAGGGGAGCAGCAGAGGTAATCTCATCCACGTCCACCTGCAGGGAGGAGCTGATGGACATGGGAGTGGGCTCTGCCTGGGAATTTCATTTGTCTGTACTGGTATTGTTGGTAAACCAACACGCTGCAGAAAGTCTTACTGTCCCAAATCTGCTGTGGGAGCATCAATTCAGGGCTCAGACTGAATTATCTGGAAACTCCTCAAAGATACAGACACACCTTCACAGAGAGGAGTTCAGTGGTTAAAATATTTCCACTACAGTTTTTAGGAAATTGAGCTTTTTCAGACACAAATGATGTTTTTTTGCAGTGTACAGATCTCTATCAAGTGTTTTCTGGTCCTGTCTGATCCTGAGTGTTCCTACTCTCACACAAAGAAGCTACGCGAGAGAGTGTGTGTGTGTGTGTGTGTGTGTATGTATGTGTGTATGTGTGTGTGTGTGTGTGTGTGTCCTTGGAGGCTGAGGTGGAAACGCTGCTGCTGCTGCTGCTGCTGCCCCATCTCTCGCCTGTCATCTAAAAAAGCCGAGCTAACCACGGCGAGCGATGTAAACATCACCATACGAGAGCTGAATGGACAACAGCCAGCACGCTGCTGCAGAGAGAGAGAGAGGCGTGAGCTATTGTCCAAAGCTCGACAAAATGCAAGACATAACTCACAGATTTGTCTTCCTTAAGGAGATCATAGATATGGTTTAGAGTCAATTTAACGCTCTGTTTGTTAGCTTTAGCATCATCTGTTCATTACAAACACAAAGGACACCGTCGGTTCCATCACGGATATGAGTGTGTGAGAGCAGCTGTCCATCTCCTGCTTTTGATAAGACTCAGTAAACACAATAGCATCGGAATAATGAATATGGACAATATACATCTAATATGCATATATATAACCGCCTGTGTCAGTCAGTAAGTAAGAGACAGAGGCACGCACAATGAGAGGAGACAATAAATAAAGCCTAGATCTATTCCGTCCTACTTATCTGCAGCATAAATCTGCCTTTTGGCCACCGGCCTCCGCAGCTCGTCTCACCAGAGAGCCAATAACCTTCAGGTGGTCGGAATAACTGAGATTTAATAAGCAATTCCAGCAGGCATTATGAGAGGCCGTCAGTGGTCATGGTTGTTCTTCCTCCGCCAAGCGATTCGGAAGTGACCAGGGTGGAGATTTATTACCGGGGCTGATGTGGACCTCACAGCGGATGAATGAAATAGATGTGATGTGACATTTAATGAATCACAGCGACCTCCGTGTACAGTAAAGGAATGTGCCCTCAAAACGGAATCCAATACAGATTTCTGTTTGCTTTAATATTTCATACAGAAGAGCTCCAATTAATAAAGATCCTGCGTGTGTGTGGAGTTTTCTACATGATCAAGATTAACTTTTCTGCTTTAAACCTGCACCAATCAACACCAGCGACAATGGAGCCACGCAGGACGAACCCACAGCGAGTTAAATAGTTCCCCTCAGCGCTACAGAGCATTTTAGCATCTTTCAGCTCATTGTTTTGGCTTTACAGCCGGCAACTCTAATGTTTCTGTTTCAGCAAAAAGCTCTGATAAAAAGCCAGCGTGCTCGACCTCTCCAGCACCAAACACTGTCCAACACAGCACACATGATTAGTGGCGAGCAAGTGAACATAAAGGAGCTGTTAGCAGCTAAAGAGGCAGTTTTCTCAGGAGGGGGTGGAGGCCAAAAACAGAGCCAAAAGAAGAGTCGATATTCGACTTGACACAAACGGCACTCTTAAAGAGAGGCAGCTGTTTGCTAACACATTCATCACATCAACTTTCAGCTGTTTCCAGGATCCTCGAAGACTCTTCTGACCTTCTGGATGAAAACGTTCTCCATCAGCTGCTCACAGATATAATATGATCAAAGATGGCTGCTGGAAATTCCAGCTTCATGTTCCATCTGTACAACATGACCCCTCTGTATTAATGCTACTTTATTTGCTATTTCAATACAGATACATATATTGATTACCAAAGCAGTCTTTGTTTGGACAACTTGAAACAGGTTCAAATCTTTTACACTGTGCAGGAGATGAGACAGATTATCAGGGATTTTTCAGCTCTGTGACTGAATGCACTGATCAGAAATGAGGGGAACAAACAGAAAACAGGCGTGTTGAGGAATCTTAAAAATCTGTATTTCTGTCCACCTTTATTGTCTTTTTCTGATGTTTGCATTTCTTTTCAGAACATATCTGAGCGAACAAACAGGTGGACGTTAATGCAGCTCACGACTGACGCCTGCAAGCTTTTGCCTTTTTTCTTATCACAAAGCGACGCTCAGCTGAATGTAATAAGGTTTTCATTTACTGCTTTTCCTCTTAAGAACAATAACCAATTAGCAGCCGGCGAGTCGCTGCAGTAAACGATATCGATAATTATTTGAAATACAGCAATACGCCGTAAAGCAACGAGGGATCGATAACACACGAAGCTGAAGATTTTTATCAGGCGTGTAGAAGGTGTTCACTACTGTATTGATAGATGTGTTATCGCCTCCTGCCTCACGGTGTGTTGCTGCAGGCTTTGTCCTGCCCGTGTGTGTGTGTGTGTGTGTGTGTGTGTGTGTGTGTGTGTGAGCCCATATCAGTGTGTAAGCATGCGAGTGTGTGTTTAACGGGATGTGGTGAGGCGCAGGGCCGAGTGACAGTGATGAATTAGCCGGCTGGTAATAACCCTCTCTGATCTCAGCCGCTCTCTCAGCTTCTTGGGGGGCACTTTTAATTGTGGCATGTATCCCAGCATCCCCTCGGGCATCTCGCACGCCTGCCCCCCTCACTGTACACACACACACACACACACACTGGAGGAAAAACACACATAAACCTGACACACACACACACGTGGCCGCATGCACATACAGTCAAGCACACACTCTCCCTCCTCATCAAACGGGTCTTTGTGTGACTGTACGCGACGGGATTATTAATCAAAACAGAAAAAACAGAGTGAGGAGGAGGAGGAGGGAGATGGAGGAGGGAGGTGGAGGAGGGCTAACCTACGTGTTTGTGAAGGAATTCTCCCACAACAAAAGACTCTCCACCTGCCTGAAATACAAGCTGCCTTTTTGCACTTTGGATAAACACAAATAGGAGACAAAACGTGTCCTGACCAAAGCCATCAGGAGCATCAATATATATGTAAATGCCACCCCCGACCCCCCCTCCTCCACCCATCCCCGTTTGCCACCATAAAAAGGAGAAGAAGAATGGAGAATAATGGCTCGGTCAAGTTTTGATTTATTTTCATTTTTTCCTGGTGCCAGGTCAGGGCTGTTTATTTCCCAAGTGCTTTGTGTGAGAGAAGATTTATTTAATTTCTGATGAATAGGTGACTCCAGGAGAATTACCTTTCCTGCCTGCCAAATCAGCTGCAGTGTTTTATTTTCATGAGCTTTCACAGTGCGCCGTGTGTGCACTTCAATGTGTGAGTTTGACGGTAAAAGCTCTGCAGTGCAGTCCTGGGTTTTTAAATCAGGAGCGTATTTGCATGTACAGACCTCTGATCTCCACACTGGACTCGCAGACAGAGACGGTGCGAAGTCCCTGTGGACGTTTGTCCCTGTGAGGGAGCTCGGCGAAGTATTCTGGAATGGGAGGAGAAATTATCACGTTTTTGGAAACTGGGGATATTTTCGGTCGGTAGTGAAGATAATTTTTTGGAAAGCCGTCATATTCTTTCATAAATTGAGACATTTTGAAAAGTGGGGGACAAATTCCTCAAATAGAGATAAAGTGGGCATGTACGGAACAGTGAGGAAAATTTGGGAAATTTTTGACAAATTTCGCAAGTAAAGACATTTTTGGAAAGTGTGACTTTGAAAGTGAGGATATTTTCGGGTATTTTTCAGTACATTTTAATAAGAGGACGTTTTTATAAAATCTTTGGAAAATGAGGATATTTTTGGGGCAGAGAGAACACAGACGTGAGGACTTTTAGGTGTTTAAGGGGATGAAGACTTTTTAGGGCTAAAGTTGGTTAAGTTCAGATGAAGGTTAAGGCTGTAGGTAAGACATACTGTTAATGTGTGTGTGTGTGTGTGTGTGTGTGTGTGTGTGTGTGCCTCAGGCTGAGGGGATCCTCCGGGCGTGGGCGACCCCTGCTTTACAGGAGGATTACGGCAGTGATCCTGTGGTCACTAAGATCTGGAACACCACCATGACAGAGGTGAAGTATCTCTGAAGTCCTGCGCTGGTTTTAGACGTCTCAGCTCTGAACTACAAACCGTATTTATCCTGCTGATCGTTTTCCAAATCACACAATCACGTTTTAAATGTGTTTTGCACCTTCTTGCAGCCATTGTTGACACTCCCTGTCTATGAAAATCAAGTTACTGGATCTTGAAAATAGTCAAACTTACTTTATTTTACATTATTTATATGAACGGCACATTATTGTCATATTTCTTGGCAGTTTTTTCATGACTAATCTGTGCATACTGCATTAATGAGACATGTTTTCAAGCCACACTACAGCATAATGTTGTCAGTGCAGTGTTATGTCAGTATAAAAGAAACATACTTCCCTATTTTGCATTAAGACAAAACTCTACATGTGCAGCAACGAAAACTGCTGCCAGTTTATGATTTTTAAAATTTACAAACAGCGCTGAAAAATACTGGATTATGTTGCATGCATGTGTGAAGAATATAAACTGAAATAATAGAGAAATTACAGCAGGTTTTGACACAGCTGATATTGTAATTTAATGGTTCATATTCTAAAATAAAGTTGCAATAATAAAAAATAAAAAAAAAAACCCACAAAGAAACTAAACAGAGTGAACCTGCAGATTTCTGGGGTCCTGATGCAGTTTTGGTAATCCAGCATTACTCTTCAAGTTAGTGTGAGCACAGTTAATGTGTACTAATGTGCAGAATTACTGCAGTATCTAAAGGAACACACAGAGTTTAACTGACTTAATTTAACTAATTCAATGTACTCTGTGTAAGACCACTATGCTGTGTCCTTCACTGAGCTGAACCAATCAAACCGAACACACAAACCGCCCGTGGCTTCAGTGCAAACCTAAAATTTCTGAACTGAAATCAAACAAAATCCAAAACAGAAGATCTGTCTGCCTTTGTCTGTGAGCTCACCTCAGCTCACCTGCACAGAACAGCTTCAGTCAAGATAACTCAGGCAGCTTCCATCTATTATCTGAGCTCACTCACTGAAAAAGAACTTTTATTCTCATTGGTGACAGGTTAACAATGGCGGTTAACAATGGCTACGTTTACACTGGCAAGTGCTAATAAAATTTCCAGGCAGTGTCAGACCTTGTGTCACTGAAGCCAGCCAAGTAGATCATTTTGGTTTGATTTGTTGGTTTTCAGTGAAAGGAATTTAGTTTGTCGCGTTAAAAGCCTCTAAAAGTTGTAAAAGTCAGAGCGAGGCAGCGGCGCAGAAACAGTGTCAGGGTGACTTAAGAGTTACCAGTTTAACAGTTTTCATTGGCTGAACACTTCCTGAGCACACGACCTGTGAATGAGCACTGATCTGTTCTCAATGTAAATCCACAACAAAGAGAGCATCAGCTGAACTGACAGCAGGAAGTCAGGCAGCAGCAGCGAGGCTCTTATTAAACTTTAACTGGCAGGAGTGTACTTATGCGTCAGGATGGATTATTACATTATATAAAAACGACATCAATATCCAGAAAACACTCGTCTCGAGAGTTTTCCTGCTGGCTGACGATGATGTGTTTTCCGCCCTCGTCCAGCTGAAGTGCTGCGGTTTCACCAACTTCACAGACTTTGTGGGCTCTGAGTTCGAAAAGGAGAACGGAGGCAGTCTGCCGCCCAGCTGCTGCTGGACCAACAGCGCCCCCTGCAGGTCGGCCGAGGCGGAGCGCAGCGCTGTGCAGGTGAGATGGAAACTAAGAAACTTCTCCAAAGTATAGGCAGGAAGTGAAAGTCTATTTAACGCACCCTCGCTGCTATAAATCAGGTGGACTAAACATCAGGCACGTCTCTGGACTCCTAATGTTCACCATGTTCACCGTTCCAATTTAGCGTGTTAGCATCTTAGCATTTGCTACCTAGAAGAGCGCAGATCTCCACCAGGTGTGCACACTGTCCTGAGCGCAGAGGTATTCATTAAAATTCAAAGAGAAGAGAGACTCTTCCAGCAAAGGTCCAGAACATCATGATGTGTGACTTGAAGTACAATTCACAGCCACATATACTGCAGTCGCCCAGTAGTCGTATCAGTGTCTGTATGTAGTCAACAACTGACCATCAACTCAAATAAAGACAGAGATGAAAGAGATAAAAAAAAAAAAGAGATAATTAGCACCAACAGCAAAGTACAGCTGAGGCTAACGTCATTAGTTTTGCAGGTATTTGGTATAAATATTATATAAAGTATTGGATAAATTAAAATTATTCTATATGTATATATTATATGTACAGAATTCCCTGTAAATTCTGATAGTGAAAGTGTTATTTGTGTCCACTGGTGCCTTCACTTGTTGTCTGTTGTGTGATTCATGCTGATTAGTCAGGGATTGATTATATTTAGACAAACTTTCCTCCTCAGGGCTGTTTTGAACACATCCTGCAGAACCTCAAAGAGCACGCCAACATCGTGGGAGGCATCGCAGCAGGAATCGGAGTCTTAGAGGTAAAATAACAGGAAAGGAAAAAGCAACACTTTTTCAGTACAGAGCTTCATATTAAAGAGCTTAAACAGCCCCAGTCAACAAACTCCAACTATAAAAACACTGCGCTGGTGAAAGTCAGCGGTAGTAATGTCTTGATTTATTTAATTTTTATCTAATTTTTATTTATTTAACGTTGAACAATGACGATTCTTATTCAGAAGGCCCAATAAATATAAAATGTGTATCTGGACATGTTAGCATTGAGGGAGTATCTGTAACGCTCGTGGTGGAAAAGATGCATTTTCTTACTTTTCTGACTTCTGTAACATCTGATTTACTGAAGAATCAGCCTGGTTTGGGTAAAAAATGATGTCATTTCCTCAGATCGCTGCCATGATAGTGTCCATGTACCTGTACTGCCACCTGGACAACAGAGTCAGCTGAGACTCCTTCAGGGACAACAGGACAGGAACCACACAGACGGATCACTTTTTAATCTGGATTATTTAACACTTTTATCATTTAGGATATTTCCTTTTCTTTTCTGGTTCCCCCTTTTTCCAGGAAGACAGTTAGCTTTACTACAAAGTCACGCTAAGATGAAAAGAATCTAGTGATTGTTTTTGATAATTAGTGAAAGGTTTTATAAGCACCTGCAGAGTGTAAATATTCCATATTTGCCAATAAAATATATCAAACAGCACTGACTGAGTGCTGACTGCTGTGACCTGACCGTTCCTTTAATTCTTCTTTTATGGGTCTGAAGATTATTCAGATATTTTTCTGATATGAAAATGGATCAAATTACTTGTAGCTCACTTGTAGCTCCAAACACGAGACAGCTATCACCTCCACTTTTTAGCTCGTTTTAGCTCGCATGCTTTGGTTCAGTCTCAGTGTTTCCAGCAGCTGTTGGAATATATCCACTGTTCACTACCTGCCCGACACCAAACAGCAGACACACAGTTAGAGACTAGCTGGTGAAGAAAGTAGCTCAAGAGTTGGTGGAGACCAAATTAGAGCTAAAAGGAGGGCAAATACTGTACTTGCATTGAACTTGCAGACACAAACGTGTCACAAAAGGCTGCAAAACGACCACAAAGAAACACACAACTACCACTGGGAGACCAAACAGAGCAGAAAAAAGATGCAGAACGACAACAAAGTCTTGCTCCTAGAATCATAATACTCTTATTATTCACAATTTAGCCTTGTTTTCAGTACTAACAAGACTGTACTGAACTGTTTTACTCAAAAACATGTATTTAAAGCCTCTTTCATTACACGACAGGCCACGCACCTGAAAACAAACAGCAGCGCTCAGCACATCTTTTGTCCTGTTTACTATTTATTAATGTTCCATCTCCTGCCCTTGAAGACGGCATGAATTGTGACACAAGGCTGAGCAAATATTGACCAATAAAAGGCCCATCAATGGAGAGGAGGCGGCGCGTTGAGAAGCAGTGCAGCGGGTTATCTATCGCTCCTGAATTAGAGCTTTCTTCACAGATCGTCCACCAGCAAACAGGCTTTGTTCAGCTGTTTCTTTGTGACAGAAGACGAGGGTGTCAGAGCAATAAAGCTCATTCAAAGTTAGCTCTGGTGAAGTTTCCATCCTGAGAGAACGAGAGAGACAGAGAGAGAGAGAGAGAGGATAATGCAGTTTAACAAATGCCCATACACACTGCAACTGAGGGCTGTTGTTTTCTTTAAGAGTCATGAATAAGTCTACAATGGCTTCCAGTAAACGTATGGATGTAAGATGGAGAACAGGTATACAATCAATTTCTATACAGCACCAAGCACCACAGGGCCTATACAGGAGCACAGAAAAGCAGCCATAAAGGAGGGTTTTGGTTTTATCTGTGTTTGTGCATAAGCATGATAAGTACATACTTCACTGTTGTGTGCTGCATATATACATAGATTTTCTAGCAGATGCTGGAACACTACAGCTGCCAGATTCCAAATAACCCCCAACACACACAGCAGCAGTCTGTATGCTACTGTATGCACTTTCAGCAGTCAAACCATTTAGAACAAATGACAACATGCGAGGATTCTATTTGCCACACGTCTTAAGATTGCTCATGTAACTCACTGAAAATGGAAATTATCACCACTGTCATTTATTTACACAATTATTTGTTGACCATTAACTCTATAAAATCTCAAAAAGCAGTAAAAAGTACCATATCTCATATATTCTCAGTTGGCTACACATGCCAGGCGTACTGAACTGATAGGGGAAGTAGCTAAGGGGTTGCTGAGTTTCAGGAGGGAAGTAGTGCCGCAGCATATCCTGACAGGACCCATCATCTTAGATTTACATGCATCTCGATGATGCTAATATATGCGCTCATATAGAAGACAACAGGTGTGACTGTTATGACACACAATGACTGCCATCGGTGCACGGCGCCCTTTATAGAGGGCAAGGGAGGAAAAAGAGGGGAGGTTTGCACACGGTGTGTGTGTGTGTGTGTGTGTGTGTGTGTGTGTGTGTGTGTGTTGGCCTGTTCTACACACAGTCTGTACGTTGTGTGTGAGCGTCTGTGTGTGCGAGAGACAAGTTAGTCTTCGAAACACAAAACACACATAAATGTCTAGTTCTTTACTTGTAGCCTACACGTCCACTGACATTATAGAGTGCGCAGTGACTACATGATGAGATTAAATTATGGACATTCTCCTGTGCGTCTTATGGAAATGAACAGCACATCTGAAAGGACATGGCGTGTCATTGAATTACCTCCACTAAGTAGGTAATGTTTCCAATTGTCTGTTTCTACTCAGATTTTGGTGAAATTTGCTGTTTAGTTCAGCCACGGGCCCGGACAGTGCTGATTGGATTTCGGTACAGATGCTCTCTAAATAAGTGGTCGAGTAAACCATTTAGGCACATCCACTATAAAGCACTTTCTGCATGTATGCACTCATAACTCCTGAGCTGTGTGGCGCTGAATTCCTTTTTCCTTCACCACACTACACATAGCAAAAACACTCATTCATTTGTTATTTGACATTCCATATCTGCTATTCTCCTATGCACCATTTAACATAAAATGCCACAATTATTTAACACATTGTGCAAATTGCAACCATATGTGAAACCATGCATGCACAACTGCAGCATTGCACA
>JAPZEA010000021.1:30189056-30202239 GCA_029783685.1 Heniochus monoceros | reverse complement strand
GCAGACGTAAAACAACATCAGCATTCATTTGAAATCATGTTTTTGGCGACTTAATGAAAGTCCAGCATTGACTCATCCATCGTCTGGGTATGAAGTGGTAGCCTGTACAACCAAAACAACGAGCTGAAAGGTGCTAAAAAGCTCCGTACAGCTGAGGAGTCAGGTGATAATTCTCTGTGGGTAAATATCAAACCTTTCACAGTATACACAGCCATTCATTGTTAACATGAACATAATTAGAGCAGCCTTAAAGCAAGCATGAAAAAGGTATTGTTCTGGTGTCAGTACTGAAACTCAGCTACCATAATAACACTGAAAATGTTCCTGAAAGTTTGTTAGAGAAGAAGTTTGACCTCAAGGATTCAGAATAAGTGCGTCTAATGTAAAACACACAGATAATCCAAATCAAATCTCAGCAGGCTAAAAATACACAGCGGCACAGAGACGAGGCGGGATTGATCAAACATCAAATACTCACTCCAGAGATTTTAATAAACCCTTTTAACAGTTACAACCTGGAAGTCTTAAAATGAATCTCTGTAGATCAAATACTAACATTTATTTTTTCATGGTATGAAAACAACCGTGTGAAAGCCCACCCCACACACACACCACCTTACAGCTAGCATACATCGAACGTTGATGCTCGTGAGGTGACTGACCCTCTATCTCCTGCACCTATCAGGTCATGTGTGCATGTGCCACATCTGAAGGGGGCTTTACATAAGCTGGAGGGGAACCCTGTGAAATCTCTATGCATGTATCCACCGGTGAGGAGATTTGTGCTAAAATCTCTGTCCCGCTCTCCAAAAGCCTGCTTGAGAATATGTAAATGTGCACAGCATGGGCTCCAGCAGCCAGTAGATTAATCAGCGGAGCCGAGCATGGCAGTGCCTCTCAACCAGTGAAAGCTTTCCTCTTCCTCTCCCTTCCCCTCGCTGCTGCACCACCACAATCATTTGCAAGAGAATAGATAGGGAGCTTTGTAAGGGAGCGCATGCCTCATTTAAATGTTATGCCTCCAACTCAGACTTTGAGCGACATTTATCCTTGGAAAAATGTATGCAAATCCGGAGCACGCATCAAAAGGAACAAGCGATTACATTAAAAAAGGGAAACAGTTAGCCTTATGGAACACGCAGGAAACTCTTATTGGCCAGTGTTGCTGGGTGTGCTGGTCCAAATGGCATCTATAGATGCAAACCAGCCCAGTGTGTGCGGTAAGCAGCAAAATAGCATGTGTTACAGCATGTTTGTAGCATGACAGGCCTCCTACATCAGCCATTCATATGGATATCAGGCTGAGAGGGAAGCACATGATGCTTTGCGGTGTTATTTGCAGCATGGAGCGTGGTGTGTACGCTTCACACACACACACACACACACACAGATACTGTATACAAGGACACACACCTGGCATCGAGGAAGCGGGAGCGCAGGATCATGACGGCCTCGCAGGTGCTCTGTTTGAGCTGCATCTGGATGGAGCTGAACTTGCGGTGGATGATGTTCACCATGCGCTCGATCTCTTTGGGCGAAATTGGCCGCGTGCGTGACTGCTCCCGCAACAGGTTCATGACGTGGGTGGTGAACTCGTTACACGCCTGCAAGGAGGACACACACCCAGGAGTGAAAAACACATACAAACACACTCCCCCTGAGGTCAATAACACTGTGCAGAAACACACATCTGCACACACACACACACACACACACACACACACACACACACACACACACACATAAAGTGACGGTATTTAAAATTCACACATGAAAGAAATCTAAAATCCAGCGCTTTGCTTCGTGCAGTTCTGGGCCAAACTTCCTCACAGAGCCGAGGGGGAATATAAGCGCTGATATATTTCATATTTAACAGAAGTGGTGATGGCAGTGTGTTGAGAGGAACCAATGACAGCTGCTCCCTTCTCAGACGCACACTTTCACAGCATAGCCACCCTGAGAGACGAACATGCCACGACGTTTTATTCATCCCCCCGTGTGACACCAGGCGTGAATCTGCCACGATATTACACTCCGACTCTGTGTCTCTTACTGTCTCCCCTTCTTTATTTCTTCTCCTGCTGTCGATCTCTCTCTGGATTTAGCCGTGTCAGGCTTTGTCTGTGTCTGTCTATCTGCGTGTTCATCTGTCTTACTCACATTCATCTGAAAAGGATGCTATTGTCATGAATGCATCGGTTATCAAGGCAATGAGAGGAAATCATCCCCCCTCCAACGGACTTTCAACACTACGCTTGGAATAGACACAGAGACGCACAACGTACTGCACATGCTGGACTATTCTGGGGTGACAACACAATCAAAAGTGAATTCTTACTGACAGTGATACATATTGAGGAAACCTTTTGATTTAAGGCTGATCCCAGCTCAGTGAGGAATGAAAGATGATATTACACAGAAAAGTGGGAAGATGGACGAGCTCAGTCTGTGGAATCTACTGTATGTTAACGCAGCCATTAATTGAGCTTTATGTCCATCGTTTGGTTGTGTGTCAGAGGGTGTTTAGAAAAACATCACATACTGGAAAATGACCATTATGAGTCCCGAAAGGCCAACGTGACATCATCAAATGTCTTGCTTTGTCCAAAACTTCAAAATATTGAGTTTACTATCAAATAAGACAAAGAGCAGCCTGAATGAGGCAACTTTCTCTATTTTTACTCGGAAAAAAAACTTAGATAATTATCAAAATAGTTCAAATCATCAAATAGCTCTAAATACTCAGCTTTCATTATGAAGAGAATGTAATGGTTAAGCATGCAGCCGAGTCATCGACAATTAAAGAGAAAATAACAAACACTTGTTGTTTCCAGGCTCACAGCTTATTGTACACCGAATAACTTTTATCTTTATGTTCAGACAAAAAAAAGCAATTTGAGGACGTCACCTTCTGGGAAACTGTGATTTTCTGGCATCTTAAAAAACAAAACAGATGAATCTTTAATGGAAGTGATGGTCAGTTGCAGCCTTAAACCCTGGTGAGGTCACAACGGTTATTTCAGCTCAACACATTTTAACAGGAAGTTAAAAACTGGGCCGTGGAGTTTGAAAGACGTTTAGAGGGGAACGAGGGTTGAACAGTTTCTTTCTTTAACGCAGTCCGCCAACTTCTTTGAGTCCATTATTGTGGAGTTTGTCGTTGTTATTATATATCGAGGAGGGAAATTTTCTTGTCTGACTGCGTTTATTACAGAAAAAGTCTGAGATGGTGAAATAACCCTCAGTAATCAGTGTTACAGCTTCCTCTGGTACTTATAAGATGAAAAGTATAACCTACATTTTCTCTCTTTGGAAAGACACTATGTGAATAAAGATGTTATTATTATCACAGTTGTAAGATCCCAGCCAGGCACACAGTCTCATGGGGAAACGTGATGAAGCTGTAATATAAATATTTTCACAGTGTAACAGTCAGCGCTTCATGTCGGCTGCTGCTCAGGTGTGCAGCTCTCACCTGTTCGTACTTCTCCAGCTCTGTGTGGTAGATCTGTCTGATCTGGGACAGCTTGGCCCTGTAGTCGGAGTGCTCCGCGGAGTTGTCCGCCCCCGCGCCTCCCGAGGCCGCCGCCGCAGCCGCCGCCGCCGCCGATCCGCCGCCCTTCTCCGGACCGGACACGCCCTCCGCCAGCAGCATGTTGTCCAGCCGCATGAGCTGGGGATCCGGGGGCTCCTCCTCCTGGGCGCCGCGGATACTCAGCACTGCAATGACAGGAGGAGGTCAGAGGTCAGCCATAAAGGTCACACCTACAGTGGCGTGATGCACCGTAACAAGCTGTCAGCTGCAGAGCGCGAGTGCACGGCCGCCGCCGCCGAGCTGCACCCTCACATCCACCAGCTCGGCCTGAGTGATGCAGTCTGTTGTAGCACAGAGACAACGAATCACCTGCCTCTGCAAAGGAGATGACTAAAGACTGAAGCACCTCTGCAGACACTCAAACTCATTTGTTTATCTCGTGTTTAATGACAAAGCTCCGACATTAAAGAGGAATTCAGAACAAATTTTCAGTTTCCACAAAATCCCCCAAAAATGCAGCTTGACACCATTTCAGCAGCTCTCTGCTCGGAGGACTCGGAGGCTGATCTGGACCGCAGGTTTGATGAAGATGAGCGGGAAGAAGTTCAGTCATTCAGCTCAACACAGCTCTATTTCTGCCCAACTGTGTTTTCTTTCTGGGACTCTATCTTTAATTCATTATCCACAGCATCAGGCTCAGCGATTAAACCTTTGGAAGTCCAGTCATCCACTCTCTCATATCAACTGGACGGCTGATTTAATTAGAGATGAAACAATTAGCTGATTACTTGATTATTTGATTCACAAAATAAATAATCGGCAGCTATTTGTGTCTCCCAGCTAGATTTGCTTTTCTCCGTTTAAATCGTCGTAAACTGAATATCTTCAGATTTGAACAAAACGAGAAACTGTGGGAGATATTTTTCACTATTTTATGAGATTTTATAAACCAAGCAAATCCCAAATTCATGAAAACAATAAATAATGAAAATAATCATTATTTGCAGCCCTGGATTTCATGTGTGTCCTTCATCTTGAAACTATAAGGTAGAATATTTGGGAATGACAAAGCGCAGATTTTTTTTATTTTCCAGAACCTCTTTCTCTCGCCGGTCTCACTGCTGCTGAGAACAATCCCATAATCAATTTATTTTCTTTGTCTCTCCAGTTTTCTTATTTCCATCTCATTTATTATCATTATTATTATTTTATTACTTCATGTTTTATTTCTTTATGACACTCTTTTACCTGCCAGAGTCTTTTGTAGTCAGTATGAAAATGTAAAAATACAACTGAATTTAAAAAAAAGTCCAATTTCAGTAGAAGAGTGGACACAAACTACAGTATTTTTGGTACTTTGTGTGTATTAAATATACATGTTGATTTAATTTGTATTTTGTGACACGACGTGGACACGGTGATGAGCGGTGATTCACACATAAACCAGCACAGTGTGATTAATATTAAGTGACGTGAAACACAATGTAAAGTATCACACTGCACAGTAAATGTTAATCTCTAGATTCTTCTCCAGTAATCTGGATGAACGTCTCTGCCTTCCACTAGAGGTCTCCCTTGCCATTCTTTAAAGGATTAAAGTCCCACCTTCCATTTTCTGAGGTGAAAACACTCCCCGGCTCTGACTCTTCCTCCTCCATCTGAGAGCCATCCATTTCAATATAAAACACCTTCTCCTGTCCGGAGCGTGGCGCTGCTACGATCCAAATTGATCCCAGAGTGGACATCGAAAGTGCATCGACGGCAGCCGGCGTTCTCGTGGCGGGGCCTCGGCCGCGGCGCTAACACGAGCTATGACTCTGTGACTTTACGCCCCGCGTGTGTCGATAGCCATTTAAAACGTTACCATTCGTCATTTGGCTCGTTGTCACTGAATGAGAAGGGACAGGCAGGGAGCACTTCATTAATTCAGAGACAATGGCAGTGCTTGGTGCATTAACCCCAGACTGCTGTCCGGGTTGGTAGGCCTGGGCAGGGGGTCACTGGGATGAGAATGAGGCCTGCTGTACTAGCAGAGGAAGAGGAGGGGGCTCCCTCGGTCACCCCCGCCTGCCTTTAAGTGGACTGGAAATGCAAATATGGCAACTGTTGGCGAGTGGAAGAGGTCAGAGGTTCAGGCCACGGGCTCAGCGGGAGGTAGATTGAGTGTGGGAGGAGTGTTGGAGGAGGGTGGAGGGGGGGTCTCCTGGGATGGCAGGACTGTACAAACATCCTGTCTCATTACCCAGACTCCTTCATCACTCCTGTAATGTATGGACGGGCTTAGAGGGGAAACTCTCGGATGGCTTCACACCCGTCTTACCTCCGCGTCTGCAGCCGCGTTATGACCCGATAAAACCTGCTCCATCAGAAACTCTAAACCCGCCTGTCTGCTTTGGTTAACGCACATCAGCAGAGGCCCCCGCCGCTCGCCGCCTCCCGAACGCTCACGAGCACGGAGAGGCAGTTTTTCTCTATAGTTACCACCTCATAAATACCAGACTAAAGTGGGTGTTAAAACGAGAGCACACCACAATATCCCACGGAGGAAAATGAGCTGCACTTTCTGGAAGTCATTTTCAGTTGGAAAAGACCTCATGGCAGTTTGTACTTACAGAAGAAGAAAAGAAACTGACAATTCTGACAACAGCGCACAATAAGAAGCTACATTTAGTGTTTCAAGGGTGAGAAAATGAGGTTTAGAGGACTCACAGAATGTGTCTTTTCTAAATCCGGCCTATTGCTTTGGACGACTCACCTGACCCTGGAACATGAATACATGGGTGGGGGCAAAAAATGTCACAGAATACGAAGTAAGAGCACAACTCAAAGAGCTCCAGCACAAAAATGTAAGGGAGGAAGCTGCTCTCAGATGTTTCTGCTGAAAAACCGAGGCCAGGTTTCTTCCCCAAGTCATAAAATGTCTAGACTGTCAAATGAAAATGGAACATAAAAACTCCCCGCGTCCACAGAAAAGATTCAATTCACGTCTGCCAAGTTCCAGCTTAACATTCATGAAGTGTTTATTTTAGTTGGCTTGAAGCACCTTCAGCTCCGGTCTTATAAGAGCGGCTGCTGCACAGAAGGTCATTTCTTAGGAGATCTCTTGGAAGGCAAAGAGAAAAAAAAACAGTAGGCTGACTTTTTGTTTTTCAGAAAGATGGAACGGGAAAGGTCACGGACAAATGGAAAGCAAACGACTACGTTCAACAGGGCTACGGAAAGCCGAGCGCTACGCTGGAAATAAATAGGTAAACTGGCAATTAACAGAAACTCCGCCGCGATCCCCGGGCCGCGCTTGTTGACACGTGTATACCCTCGCTAATCAGCCACACATCACATCCTCAGCTCGTACGCAGCCCAGATCCCAGCTCCACTCTTGCTGCTGATCCAGCTGTCTTGGAGAGCATCTGTCAGGAGGGACCCAGGAAGGAACAATGCATTACGCCATGTTGGCTGTGTACTGTCATCCCTCATTGACAGCACATTGTCACACTTACACAGTGTCCTCTGAGCTGGGAACAAGCTAAGTAGCTGCTGCCTATAATATGAGCTCTTCCTGCCGCCTCTTATCATACAATCTGATGGGAACCTGCTCCGAGTGGGGTTAATGTGGATTCTGCAGAAAGGATGCGACGGTGTTCGTTTTTAATCTACGAGACTAATCGGTGTGATCCTTACGACGATGACAGACGTGATGGCAGCAGTCTCTCGTCTTGCGACGTGCAGCTTCCTGCACGGAGGAAACCGCAGACCTGCAGTGTTCGGAAGTGATGGAAGCAAATGATGATTTATTTATTCCACCCTGAACCTAAAGCACATAATTAAAACCATGGAGGGATTATCTCAAACAAATAAAATTAATAAAGAAAAGAAAGGGATAATGTGCCTCCATAAAATTGGCTTTGCTGTGGGTCATAATTACACGACTCAGTGAGGGCCACTTTATTGGCTAATGGCAGCCTAATTGATTCATCCTAATGTTTTTCGAGCCTTGGGTCTGCTGGGCACTCCCTGTCCAATAGTGCTGCTGAACTTACTTAGCCACCCGCAGACAAACATTGAAGGTTCTCCCAGGGATAAACAATTATCTGTGTGTATGTGTGTGTGTGTGTGTGTGTGTGTGTGTGTGTTGATGAAAGAACATCCTAACATGTGTGTGTTGGTGTAAAGCATGTATGTGGCTACATGCAGGCAGAGAGAGACTGTCACAATACCTATGCAATATGTCAGTATGCACTTAAATTCAAATGCATCAGGATGGATGGATGTGGGTAGATGGTTCTATTTAGTCTTGCAAAAGCAAACTCTTGCTAAATTGCGCTTGACAACAACATTATATCACATTATACTGCATGAATAAGCTTTGAGTGAGGGACAGAAGTGAGTTACTTCTCCAGATTGCAATTTAAAGCCATTGATAAGCATAAGATCAAAGTATTGGAACCTAAAATAAAAGCTGTGTCATATTCATGGCACAACAAAGGCAAACACACAATAAGCACGTGTTCAGCACAATACAATCTTTGGCCTTCATTAATTAGGTTAAAGTGGGTCCTTGGTTTCTTAGTTCACTGACCATTAGGCTGCTCATCAATCGAATAATAAATGAGGCTGTTGGAGGATATTTGGGCACATGTCAGCTGACACACTCAGGCAACAGACCAGAGTCTGTAATTACCACATGGAGACGACTGTGATTCTTTATTATTCCTTCCTCATTTTCGTCCTTTCGAGGCAACATTTTCATTCCTCTCCTGCCCTCCTCTCCTCTCCACGTCCTCTCCCCTCCTTCATATCCCATAATGGATGCTAATCGCCGTTGGTCGTCCTGGTAGCAAATGCACTCTCTTAAGTGAGTCCTAATAAGGTCATGTCGAAGCTCATCCATCCTGCTGGCTACACATAAAGGCTCTCTCTCGTCGTCTGCCTTCATTCTTATCCTGTCTCTTGCTTCCTGAAACTGTCCAGAAGCACAAGAGCTGGACATGGAGGAAGAGGTGAGGGGGAGGACAGGGTTGAAACAGCCATTTTAATATATACGATGTGGCAAACTAGGCCAGAGAAGCAGCCATGCTTAAAGATTCAAGGCTAATTCCTCTGACCAACACCCGCCACCCCCCACCTCCTTCTCTTTCGCGCACACGCTGTGCTGAAGCGGCTATGCTAATTTCCCCCGGCCGTGAATGACAATACGCTCTCTGTCACTCTGCGGTCATAAGCGTCCACACGATTACTCAACCTCATGTTCCACTCCAGAGGCTTTAGATGACTGTCATCTGACACAATCGCACACCGTGGCTGCCCAGCGTCTTGACAAGGAGTGCAAAGATTCGCTCCTCACACCTCTTACCTCCCACACACACGCTGGACGGCTCTGCCGCTAGAATCTCGATGCAGGACTTCTTGATGATCTGAGACATCAGACAACAGGAGAGGGAAAAACACAGTCACAAACAATTTCATGACATAACAGTTTTTGGTTTTGTGCGCCTCTCTGTGTGTGGAGGAGTGTTTGTGTGAGTGTACATGTGGTACGTATGTGTCATACCGAGTCAATGATTCCCCTGAGGGCCTGGAAGCCTCCCCATACAGGAAACACATGTTCCACAGTGTCTGCAATAGTTGCAAGCTACAGAAACATAAAGACACAGAAGGAAGAAAAAAATGTGTTTGCTTTTTTATGTATTTGCCACATCTTCAGTATCCTTTGCTGGATCCTACCTGGGTCTGGTTGAATTCTTTGACTCCTACACAGTAAACAATGGCTCCCATAGATCTGGCCCTCTCTGCCTGCAAAGACACAACAATAAACCAAAACGCGGTGAGCTTAAAGAGTCCGGCAGGCTTATGGAGCCAAATGCATCTCCCAAAAGACACATCAGGCTATCTCAGTCCTCACAGTAGACGTTTCAGACAGGAGACAGACAACATGATGTGCATTAGGTCGGAATAATTAAAACACTGGCACAAAGGCGGGTCATATCTGTTCATTATTCATCATTCCAATGAGCAGCATTTGTCTGCTTTGAAAGGAATCAAACAAGAAGCACTTTTAATATAGACCCAGGAATTGAACACATCCACAGGGATCAGTGAGCTTTTGCTGCTTTTATTCGCTGCGGCTATGTGATATCTCACCAAAGCAACTTCTTGGCAATTAAGTACTGAATCCTGAACCTTTGAAGTAATGTGAAACAACTGATAGAGCACCAAAGTCATTTGAGTCCAAACTGCAGGTGCATCAATCAACGCACAGGAATCTGAAAATGCTGAAAATCATACAACAGCAAGAACAACTCGAACCCACCAAACAGGAACAGAATGGATAACACATCTTACCTCTCGCTGAGCTGTGTCAAACTGCCACTCATTCAGTTCTCCGTCGGTCAGAGCGATGATCACGCTGGCTGTCCCTGCAGAACACACAACTTTCATGTCCTCTGAAACAGTGCAGTGCATGCAGGCTAACATCATGAGCGTATAAGACCAAGCTTACCCTGCTTCTCCTGATATATCTGTGTATTAGCCTGCAATAGCAAAGAACACATTAGTCAAAATTCTGAACTGGTCCAGTAAACTGGAAAGACAGAACAGTTTCAGATGTTACAGTCGCCTGCACTGGGTTTAAATGTGTTGATATTGTTACAAAGCCAGCCCACAAACCTCACTTCACTCAGTGCGGTCTGGCCAGGCTCGGTACGCATTAGCTCGGGACAGGTGTCACTTCAAGTACTCTGTGACTTAAGATTGTTAAGTGCTCTTTTGCAAAGACAGCAACATGAACCATTCCCACAACTGATTGGATGAATGACCACTGACAGAAAGTCATTCCTGATCTGACCCACTCCTCATACTCATCTAATTGGTCTTGGTTCCAGCTGCCAGGCTCAATTAATCGTCAGTGAATATTTTCCAGAATAAAATCTTATAGCAAAGACTAAGGAAGTGTGATTTAGGCTGGCTTTGCCAACGTGTTGGGTTCTCAGCATTATCCTTACCATCTCCAGGCCTAAGTTCATGAATGTGTCTCCTCCAGGTATGACCCTTCTCAGGGCTGTTAAGCCTCCAGTGATGGCCTCTCTGTCGGGTAAACAGAGAAACAACCAGATAAAATAAACTGGAAGAAAGCCGCTCTTAGGGAAAGACATTCCCATTACAGTAGAGAGAAGGAGGAAGGCAGAGAGGAGTTTGGCAAGTAATTGTGTGGCTCAGTAGTATCCAATGTCAGCCCTCAGCAAAGTCTGTCAGCAGACTGAATGCAATGCTTTGTATTAGTATGTTTCCTGAAGCTGGATGGAATTTGTATATTTTTTATTTTCATTTGCAACATGTTGAGCAAATCTCAGTTTTCAGTGGTTTCCAGACAAACACAACAAGATAGGACCCGTCTACCAGGTAACATAGGACCACAGGGAGGCAAAGATCCAGAACAGATAAGGTGTTGTTCAGATGTGGGTCTCACCTGTTCTCAGTCAGTTTCATGATGATGGTCCATCGTGTGGAGAAGACAATGAAGGACATTCGCAGCATGGGGCTGCAAACACGCAGTTGTTTTGCGTTAGCGTGGACAAAAACAGAAAACATCCAAGTGACTTAGTGACTAATCGTGCTTTTACCTGATAAATTTCTCTGCCAGCTGCTCCACAAAGGAGTAAATCTCTATCCAGTGATTCTTCACACTTCCAGATCTAAAAAGAAAAAAAAACACAACAAAAACACAACTTTATAAGGAAACAATGTGATGTTGCCACAGATGACTAATTATCATTCATCATCATCAACCACAGACGGGATTAGAGCAGATTACATCAGGATTACTGAGAAACATGGCCAGCTCTCCCAGGAAGTTTGGGTTTATTCATACAGACATAAGTAAATATATCTGACCATTGTTCCGATGTTATTCTAAAACCCTGATAGCCAAAAAAATGTCCAAAAAGACCCACCCAGTGTCCCTCTGATTGGCTAGCGTTCATTACTTGGTTAGGGTTAGGATTAGACGGTTGGTTAGAAAAGATGTCAGGGTCAGAGCCAATCACAGGTAGAGAGGGGGCGGGTCAAAAATAACGCACATAACCATGACTGAGACCTCATTTATACATTAATAAAATTATTTTACCCTTCCTTCACTTCAGAAAACTAAAGCAAAAACCTAAAAATAGGTCAAAGCTGCAAGTTCACTGATGATTTCTAAAAATACAAGTCTGAATAACAGAGCCATCAGTCTTCAGAGGATGTGATTCAGATTGGCAGGAAATTTGTTGCATTCATGCTCACCACAGGATGAACTGTACCTCAATGACGTTGCCATAAGCCCAAAAATACTAATCCATATCTGAACCATACGATCATCACTTTTCATAGGATTCAAAGGTAGTGGACACACATGAACATGTACAAAGTGGATTAAATGACTATGAGATATGTTTCAGGAGGTACAGTAACAGTTTATCTCCTCCACATTTGAGGACATTCCTCGGGCCACTCAGTCACATTCCATTACTGCGGACAGTAACCTGTCAGCGGTGAGAGCTGCTGGTTAGCCTGCTACATGCTGCTGTGTCCATGACAGTCTCCTTAATGAAGCCCAGTCCCAGGGGGCTGCTAATGGGGGCTAATTGCTGCTGGGCCAGAGGGTTGAGGTTAGACAGGGACAGATGTAGCAGTCTGCCTCTAGCAGGGACCATGCAGCAGGCAGCTGGCCTGTGTGTCTGTGTTTGTGTGTGTGCTGTATCTGTGTTTATATGAGCGTGCATGTGTGTGTGTGTGTGTGTGTGTGTGTGAGACTGTGAGGGAGAACAGATGGTCCCAGTGAGCACAGCAAGTCTAACAACAGGTTGGGGGTCCGCAGAGTGAAAAGGCTGCAACATGAACAACAGCGGGACACAGTAGTAACACTCAGCAGGGGGCAAATATGAGTGTGAGTGTCTATTGAAGGATGCAACATCAAACAGCTTCTACCCCAAACTCAGCAAGGCTGTGCGTGTGTGTGCGTGTGTGTGCGTGTAACGGGGTCATAAACACAGTGAAAGTCTGAGCTGTGGACACACGGTGGCTCCTCTGTACCTCTCATTTAATCAGTCGCTTCCTCCTCCACTTATCCTCTTCCCAGGAAGTGAGGATTAAAACGTTTCGCCCTTTCATGGAACAATCGTAACGGCTTAATCTTAACATTCACAGAGTTTGCTGATCCACGTGCACGACAAAGCTCAGTTTCAATCCAGCGTGCAGGACAGAAACCAACTTAAAACGCTGCTTACGTCAAGCCCTTCAAGTATTCTTTTCATCAAACTGAGAGTGAAGTGAAATGGCTCCAGTGCCTTTATATCATACAGAATACAGAATAAATACTCAATCAACCAGCTTCACAAATGTGAAGATTTGCTGTTCTTCTGTTTTATATCAGCAAATATCTTTGGATTTTGGACTGTTGTTCATATGAAACAAGCTATTCGGAGACTTTGCCTTGGGCTCTGGGCATTTTTCATTTTTTTTCTGACAGTGTTTGGAATAAAATATTATTCAGTTAATGAGAAAAATAAGTTAGAGCTCGATCACTAATGAAATAATCCATTGAGACATTGCATGAGGAAATATAATTGCTTTTAAATACTGCATGCATTAGGACAGTCCTCATTCTCAGCAAAT
>JAPZEA010000021.1:30123140-30134145 GCA_029783685.1 Heniochus monoceros | reverse complement strand
AAAGTAACAAAGGCAGAGTCTAACAGCAGTGGCAAATATAACGCCCAGGTGTGGGACAGAACAGCAGTTTTGGCCCTCACACCTCTGCACTGTAGATCCACCAGGGCTGCTGTGTCACGACTAAACTTTGACTGGAAATAAACTACATACATGCAAACACAGCTAAAACAAGGTGTCCTTATTAAATGAATAAACAAAAAGAAATAAATCTGTGGTGTAATTTGTTAAGTTAACATTATATTATCTGTTGTCTCTGTTTTAGGATTTATTTTAATCACAGTCTGGATGTGCAGTCAGGCCTTTCTGTGGGTCGTCCCAAATCTATTTCTGGCTGAACTGTGTCACAGGATAGTAAAAGCCTGCATGAGGGAAATGAATCCTTCTGAAGGGTGGATTTTTTTTTTGTTTCATTAAAAAATGTATCAATAATTTCTATTGTCTTAATAACTTGTTATTAACTTGGCCTGGAGGCTATGAGAGGATGCACAGGGCCAAAGGTCAGGTACACCGTGGACCAGTTACAGTCTATGACAGGATACTTTGGCCCCGTTTACACTTCATTTGTGTCTTATATCAGGACAACATTCAGATGTGATTTGATAAAGCTTTTTTCACACTTAGCCAAATTTCCGTTAGCTACATCACAAATTTTATTGCATCTGTCTTGATTTTCCAGGACTACATGCAAATCAGGTTCAGCTCAACTTCAGATTGTGCTTGATTTTTGTGCTTCTACCATGCAGTTAAATGGTTTCTTTTCTTGTCTGTTTTAATTGCCTTTATTGTTGATGTACGATTGGGAGTCTGCACAGGGTGTTTTATTTAGAAAATTTACCAGATTCCCTACATCGTTCTGTGTCTTCCTGTCTGGCTCGATCTGCTCTGTGCAGATTGATGCATCAGCCATCAAAAATAGACTCCGCGGAGCAGAGCGTAGATACGCTTCTGGGACACTTCTGAAACGGAGACACTACGCACCCGGTGGAATTGCACTCATTGAGCAGAATGGCAACGATAGCTCCATCATATGCGTCACGAACAGAACGCAGACGTTACGCGCCTGGTGGAAATTAGGGGTAAGTCAAGTTACTATTTATTTACCTAATTTAGTCACTAAGTCACATTCGGTCCTCCATACACGGCTTGAGGTTTTACCATAAAACAGAATAGCCAAACCTTCTGTGGATTCACTTACTTAAATTCTGAATTTGAGAGAGAAGAGACAGACAGCCATCACAAGCTCTAGAAATGCATTGGTTGTGTAAATTAGCACAGTAGCTCAGTGCACTACTAGTTCCTTAAGGTAAATTCAATTTGAGATCAGTAGAAGAGTTAAAACCCAACAGAACAGAGGTCTCACAGCTTTGGAATAATCTGTTTGAAAACTGAGACATTCAACAGGCCTGATATCGACACAGGAAAAGCACAGAGGGCGGCTGGAGGACAGGACGAGCAGCCAGAGGTGGGCTGGTTTCCATGGCACCTGAGAGAAAGACCTCTCTGCTCCAGGCCCCGGGTCACACCATGTGATGAGGTCGTGAAGATAAATCCTCCCTTTCATCCTGCTCGGCTTCTGGCTTGTGTGGAGGCAGCACTAATGGAACGGATTCATACACACAACCCTCTCTTTGATTCTAATACGTTCAGACTGAGAGACGAATGCATGGGAGCTCCATGTCTGCTCTGTTTTCAAACATACAACACTGCATATATATGTAGAGCAGTGAATGATGAAGAGCGAGCTGGAGGAAGCGGGAGGTGACTGTGTAGCTTCTGTATTACCTGTGGTTTTTATTTAAATTAGAAAATCATTTGCCTGTGTGCAAAAATGAGTCACCATGGCTGCAGTGAGATTATACTTGAGTGACCTGGCAATGAGCGACAGTAGCTGCTTTACCACATGGTTTCTTTTGATGTCAGAATACAAAGTGTGAAGACTCTGAGATGCAAAAATTAGCCCTCGTCTGACAGTCCTGTGAGGTTTTTTATATATTAGAGTCTGATACATTCCTGTGGAGACATGGACGAGTCAATGAATTGATCTGGCTGTAGTCATTCTTCCATACGAACGATTAAGCCTTTTAAGGATGCAGATGATGTGACGGACAGCAAAAAGGTTTTATGCTGGACAGCGTAAAGAATAAAATGTTTTAAATGCTCACTAAGTCATCACAGCTGAGTAGAAAATAGAGTCTTTGACGGCTGGGTTTTTCGGAGGCGAGCGCTACACGAAGATCCACGACGGCACAAGCTGGTTTGAGCAGAGTGAGGACCAGTGGAGTACATTTGAGAGGAGGTCTGAATGGATCAATACATCACAGAACAAAGGGGAACTGCACTTCAGCAGGGGCACCAGAACAAGACAAGCCCATTGCTCAAGCACTGTCACAGCAGTGTATCACAGGCATCTCACATGCGTCTTACAGAACAAGGATAGAGACAGATGTGACGACGGGTGGACAAACTGTGGAAACTTGGGACACAACCAGCAGATAAACAAATAAACTACTCCTGAGACAAACAGCTACGTTGGCTAACACACTTACTTTGTTATATAACAGTGTTCTGTAACTGTTTACTGTATTAAAATTAATATTTTCCTGTATCACAATTAAAGTGTGTATAAGCCAAGGTTGGCCAATAACACTCACTTAATAATGCGTTACAGTAATGTGATTACTTGTATTCAGTGACGAGTAGAGTAAGGGATTACAATTTCATTTTGGTGATTACATTACAGTTACTCACTCTAGTCATGGAATAAACTTCATCTGATCATGATCCAGGACACTAAATTACGTTATTACAAATTCTACTATGGTGAAAGAATGACACGCCATACTCCGCCCCTGATTGGCTATAGTAGTAGCAGCATTAGCAGTGATGATTGGTTAGGGTCAGGGTGTGAATATCAGGGTAAGCCAATCAGAGGCAGAGTAGGGCAGGCCATCCCTTCACTGTGGTAGGACTCGCAAATTTGCGTCCAGGACACGTTCAACACAAGAGTTCAGCAGGTTTGGAAACATGTCGTCACCGTGAACGCCCGGCCAAGAAATAGTGCAGCAGATAAACCGCTGTAGAATGTATGCTTTTGCATGAATTAGTAAGTTCTGGAGGTGCTGATTGGTGGATTTTGTTATCCTTGGACAGAGCTATTTCCAGTGCTAAGCTAAACTAGCCTGCTGCTGACAGTAGCTCCATATTTACCATACGGCATGAGAGTGGTGTTGATGTTCTCGTCTCACTCACGGTATGAAAGTGAATTTCTGTTATTGAGCTGGGCAGAATAATGGAAAGTAACGTGACTAATAATGTTACATAATGTAATTAGAACGAATGAGCCCAACACCGGTTTTAACTATGATCGGGTAATTTGTAAATAAACCACTTTTCCAGACTTTACCTGGACGAGCTGCATGTTAAGCGGACGCTGAACTGTACTTTAACACTGCCAGTGGGCATGTTGATGGCCTGTAGCTGCTTCATACTCTTTTCTGCATGCCTGTATATAGCTTTCCACTGTTTCATTGATATTGCAGATATGTCCATATACATGTAGTATTGATGTCAGCACAAAAACAGTCAGAATTATAGACAAGTCCTCCTCCTGCTGCTGCTTGTTCTACCCAGACGCGCCCCTCACATCCAACATGGACAATCGCTGCTTCTGTAGTGCCAAAGGAATCAGGTCGGGCCACACAAAGGCCTTAAACTGCCTCAAACGGTATAATTAGAAACAGTGCAGTCGCACATTTAAAATGAACCCCGTCAGATCAAACGGAAACCCTAATACAGAATTTCTCTTTTTAGAGCGAAACACTGGTCTGTGCCTGGTCAGTGCTTTCCACACCTGACCAATCCTTAATGTGATAGATACAGTGTCAACCCATCACATAAAGGTTACTGACAGTCCACTTACCCTTCACACACCAGCAGCCAACAGCATGCCCTTTCTCTCATTCATTTAAGACATCTTTTTTTAGCAACCTGTCATATTTCTCACAATATTGTTTGCCTCTCATGTCAGCTCAGGTCTGGCATGTTTTCACAATACCTTATACTCTAACCAGTGAGCTGTTACAAAAGGGAAAAGATCTCTTAACTGATCTTTGAAGAGGCCCCGTCCTTTCTTTTAAATCCAACCTGTTTAATGTTTGTGCTGGTGGGCCGCTGGAGACTTAAATGAAGCTATAATCAAACCCCAAGATAAATTAAGAGGCAAGCGTTGACTCAGCGTTTTGTTGCCCCAGCGATCCATTGACCATGAGGGCCGGCAGCGAGAAAATTGAGAAATGCTCGTTTTAATGCCTATCCAATATATACGGCATCTACCTCGAGATGGGGCTGTGCAATCAACCACTAATCCATTAGACAGAGATGTTTTTCAAAGATTGACGCGTTATTGTGCTGCTGTCTGCACTGGCTCACGTTCAAGGTTAACCTTTTAGAGACGCCTGATTGTTGCTAGAAGGTTAAACAACACATTAACATGCATTAAAATATTAAATTATGGCTCCATTTACTATAGGAGAGAAAAACAACAACATAAAAAAGGCTTTTAAAATTATGAAGGCAATTGATAAAGTGGGTGGCTAGCACAGGCGTTTACTCTGGGGGGAAACGGGGTTGTGGAAGTGAGATGGTTTTCAAATGGGCAGACCGGGTGCACTTCTGGCAGAATGAGGGCTTCTTTTATTGCTGGGTTAATGAACTGATGGTGAGGTCAAGTATTGAAGCCTTTGCAATTAAGGGGAATTTTCCCATAAGAGCTGGTCAATACACAGGGTAAAAACAAATTGAAACAGCCACCTCACCTGCTGACATTTTATTCCGATGTTTGCAGCAGCGTGCGCCGCAATGGAGCCTCTCAGAAATAGCTACAGTCTGTGGTGGTTACATATGGGCTACATCTATCTTCCAGCAAGAGTAAACCCACACTGCAGGAGGCCGGAGAGAAGCCCGTCTCTGTTACAGTGTATTGACAGTGGGAGGACTCTGAATAAGTGATGCCTCCTGTCTGCTTGAGTGAAATACAACCTCTACCTTGTTCCAGAGGATAAGCAATTAACTAATCTGAGCGCTACAGTAGAGCTACAGTGGCAGCGTGCGCTCCTTCCCTATCTCGTCCATTTAAGTAATTTAAGGATTGGAAAGGCTGTCTCATTTTAAACATTATCAGGGAGCAATCCCATCATGCACGTCTTCACCCTCGCTGTCCCATCTTGTGCTGTCGCCCGTCAAATGTCCCTGACTGACAGCACTTCCTTTTCAAAGGTCCCACAGCACACCAGGTTCAATTCACTTTGTGCAGCGGCAACAGTGGCCAGCGTTAGGATGCACACATCCGAAGCCGCAGCGAGGTTTGGAGGAGAGAGAACGACAAGCTCGGAGGGGGATGGAACGAGTGAAGGAGAGATGGAAACAGCGAGGAAGAAGGAGGAGAAAGGACAGACAGAAAGACAGAGAAGGAAGAGAGAGAGGAGACCCTGTCACTCGGAATAACCATCACGGAGCAGGTGAAGAGAGATAAATGTCAAAGGACTCTCGGCGAAATAAAACAACAACTCGCCTGCACTCATCCAGGCAAGCACAAGTCAGCCACAGTTCGTGAGTCTCCTGGCCTCTGGTCTAAAAAGACAAACGGAGACACAGCAGAGGAAAAATCCATAAATCTGAATGCAAACAAAAATGGACTTATTCAACATAAGCAATTCAATAGCTTAACCCTAATTATTACCCTAATGCTCCAATGTATGAATATAAACACACAGGATTTTAATCTTCTGGTTCTGGAGTTTGAGGTATTATACCTGGAGTGGAGTACTACACCTAAAAGTGCAGGAAAGGCTCCAAAATTTGGTATCGGTCCCATGTGTGTGGAGAGTGTCACAGCTGTGGTGTGACAGGTCCTCCTGCAGGCCCTATTCTCACAAACACTCCGAGGCTGCTTTTATTAACACCCCCCCCCCAAAAAAATAACAGAGAATGGAAGCCAGGGCTCTGGAGCCAAGTAGCTGTTGCTGGAATTTTTCTGGCCTAATTTGCATTAATAAAGAGGCTGTTCCTTGTCGGAATGTGTTTTATCCAGCTCAAAAAATCCCTGGGCGATCCCTCTCCGTAGAGCACTGGGAGAATCCGACTGTCAGAGCCGACAAGACAAATGAATCCTGGTGTCAGCGCCGAGTGGCTCCGCGTTGACAGATTGAGAAGAACTGTCCCTCTGTCGACAGGCATGCTTCATTTTCAAATTAATAAATCTGAATAAAATATTTTACCCTTCATTATGAGTGCTGCCGCTGTGACAGCTTTGCTGAACAGGGCCGGGATGGGGATGGGGGGACTGGGGAGGGGGAGGTTGCTGCCAGTGAAAACAGCTTGCACCAAATCCACCTGGGCTTATGCTGTGTATTTATAATGTTTGCGTGTGTGTGTGTGTGCGTGTCTTTATGATGTGAAGGTGTGTGTGTTTTTGTTTGCGGTTTGTCTTCTTTTATGCACATGCACATTTTATGCGTTTTTCCATTGATCCTCCGCTCGCACATTTTCCGCTCAGCGCGCTCCCTGAGCCCCCCGTGTTCCACCAAAGAGGACGGGACAAACAAAAATAACTAGCGCCGCTGTGGTACGGTAGTGATAGATTCCTCACATATTCTCCCCTCACACCTGTACAGCCATATGGAGACACGTCAACATGGCAAAAAATAACTTTTCAGTGAGCCCGCTGAGCATGATGTAAGTCCTGAATGTAGCCTTTGGCTAATAGCAACAAAGGAAACGTGTTTCTTTACTTCACAATGTGATTTTTGAGGGATGGCTGTGGTTCAGGTGGTGCAGCGGGTCGTCTACTGATCACCGGGTTGGTGGTTCGATTCCCGCCTCCTCCTGTTGACGTGTCCTTGGGCACGACACTGAACCCCGGCATTCGGAGGAGCGTTCGGCCTCAGCCAAATCAGATATGCGGACCATCAGATCTCCATGCCGGGTTGGGCGGTGCTCGGTTTGCCAGCGAAACAGATAACTAGCAGTGGCGACCCGTACAGGGAGCAGCCAAAACAAGATTATATGATTAGATTTTTAACAAGTCACAACAAATTTTTAACAATTCTCTACTCAAGCCCAGCGGATCATGTGTGCCACACGCAGGAAAGTAAACGATCAAAAAGTCAAGTGTTTAGCAGCGAATGAACAGACGAGTCTCCTGGCAGAACAGTGTGGTGGGTATAAGTAGATGTTGAGTGACAGTTTGCTTAACCCCTCCCTGAAACAGCGATTGTCCAATCATGGCTTGGCAACCGTAACCAGGCACAGTAGGTCTGTCAAGTTTTTTTTCCACTTGTGGAAGTGGTGTACATGGAGCTTTTGTATGAGCGATATTTGCCATTTAAAGAGTTTTGAGGGTTTTTTTTTTAACCTTTCCAACACAAACACACAAGAGCAAAAGTGTGAGAAATTCATTCCACTGTGTGTTTGGTAGCTTAAATGTCTGCAGTCATTAGCATGTCTGACTAACCGGCTAATACCTGTGGTAGGAATTGAGCACTTCTTCCAAGGGCAAGAGTAGCGTATCATTAACTCAGTACATTAGTTTACGACATCCCTGTTTATGACTAGCACATCCACTGTGTGGAAGCTGATCCTGAATGCTATCAAAGTTTTGACCTAAGTTAGCAGCTGTCCCTCAGGAAGTTAAGAACCCAGCAACCCCAATCAGCATGAGCTGAGATAGCGCTATGTTTGCCAAACACAGTGGTTAGTTCTCACCCTCGGAGGCTTTTTCGACCTTTAGCCTGAGACATGCAGCTTTAGCCTCTGTCTTTTAGCACCACCATCAGGGCTCAAAAATGAATCAAAAGTTTATAGAAATCGCAATACGGCCAAGTGCATTATCCACATTTCAGGAGCTGCAGTTTTTTGCTAAAGGTAAAATGTGTTACAATATAACATTATAAGGGAAGTATTGTGGTGCAGCAAAGATCGACAAAAATCATGTTCTCCAGACATAAGGGAACATTCTTGTTTGGTACAGACCCCAGCAAAAATCACATCATCATTGTCATTTTTATATATTTTTATTTCAATGAAAATTAACCATGAAAATTACGATTCTCACTAAAATTGTGACTGGTGTTGCAATATCTGTCAAAATAATTGCAATATGATCAATTAATTTATTTGTATTTTTTGCAAATCAATTAAAAAATCAGCTGGCGATGGTGTTTTCAACCAACTCCAGGAGCTAACGTTAGCTTGATCAGCTAACTAGTTACAGCTGATCAAATCTGCTGGTGACAGGTGACATTTCAGCCGATAAAAAAATCTGGTTAACAGCTAGAAATGAGAAGCCTGCTTTTGTCTACCTCTGTCTGAAATGAAAAAGGCCAGTTTTTAAAAAAGTACTAAGAATTTCAATGGTAAATCTGCTACTGTTATCATTGTACTCTGCATTTTGTGCTGTTCAAGAGCGACAAGTTTATAACAAAGCAACAGTGACTAAGAGAGGCTGGGTTTAGTGAACTGTGAATTGATTGGTTGGCATCTGACTCCTGTGTATATGATATTTGACATTTTATAGATCTAACAATTAATTGATGAAATAAGGAAACAGATTTATTGATAGTTGAAACAATTTTTTGGTGAGGGCTAAAACAGAGTCAGAACATACTGAGAATACAGTATGTTCTGACAGTGGTGTGTCGTTGTAATGAGGCTGTAACTCATCGGCCCACCAGTATACCCCCCACACTACCCCCCCACCCCCCTGAGCCAGTCCCCACGCTGCACCTTCCCTGAACCTGGGTGGGGGACTGCAGGTCTTTGGAGGGAGGCTGTGGAATGTGGGTGATAGTTGCTAAGTGAAAGCTGCGCTGCCATCTCTGATAATTCACAGTCTCCGTGGGTGTGAGTCTCGGGCCAACACTAAGCAGAACCTTTCACAAGACTGAGAGAGAGAGAGAGAGAGAGAGAGAGAGAGAGAGAGAGAGAGAGAGAGACTTCAACAACATTGAGTTATATATAAAATCACCGCCATCATCACATCTCCATCTTCCACGCATAAGAGGTGTATAATGACTGCTGGCTTCAAAATGAGCTCTCTGACAGCAATATTAAGTCAGGAAAGTGAACATAATACCTGTGCACGCGCATTATCACAGAGCTCGTTTTTGCTTATCAACAACATCTAATCTGACCGGCTCACTGATTGGCCATAAGAAACTAATCATGTGTCTGGGGATTTAAAGTGTAAATTACATGTCCCGAAAGAGCTTCTGGTCTGCAGATTCAGTATTCAGATCAGTCATTTCATTTTTAAGCCTCTGAACTTTTCATTCTGTCAACTGACTTGCGAGGGCTTGGAGTAAATGAAGTGTTTTAGTCGTAATACCAGGTGTCCGGGGACAATGTTAAGATCTTAAAATCCTCTCTGACCTGATAATGTTGTGCATTTGCATGTATGCACACACTCACACACACACACACACACACACACACACACACACATACAGTATGTGCGTGCAGGAACAGTCAGAACCCAGACAGTCCTCTGAGGACAGCAGCCAGTATCAAGCCTCAAGGTCAAACACCTTCTTTTTTTTTCAAACATGATTTTTATGGCATTTCTGCATCACTGGACTGGAAGCTCTTTGAAACACACTGCCAAGAGAAACAAGCCCAAATATCCAAGTGGGGAACCACCACTGCAAAAATAGCTTTCGTTGTGTCGTTTACAGAAATACAGTTTGATGGGCTCATCGCCGTCCTGGACAGGGACCTGTCGTACTTTCACGTCATTGCTCAGTACTTATTAGACTGCAGTGTTTGGTAAGATGCAAAGTTTACCTTCTGTTTAAGCCCATCTTGTTAAATCACCTTCAACTGGTAGAGAGGGGAAGGAAAAAGGCTAAAAAAAAAAAGAAATATGAGCTTCGGGATGTGGGTTGTGTGTGTGCTTTTCACAGAGGGCGAATGGTTCAGACAGAACACGCATCTTAAAAGGTTGTCCTCACAGGTAGAAGGTACACAGCAGCACACTGACTGCACTGTTCAGGTAAATATTTTAGAATGGATAGCATTTACTAATTAGCTCAGCACCATATTTGCATCACATTTGACAATGAGAGAAATGTCTCTAGTCTCTAGTAAATGTCACTAGTGGAATTATCTCGACCATCCCACGGATAGTAGATTGCTGTCGTGCATTTTGTTATGTTTGGAATTGGCCCTATGAGGCATTAACTGCTGGTTAAAGGTGAAGATTGGCTCTAATTGCTCATTGGGTTTGTAGCTTTGCCCTTAAAACACAGAGAGTTGCCCTCGTGGTTAGTTGCCTGTGTGACCTTCCTCTTCCTCACTACAGCCACTCACAACGCTGTTGTACAGAAACTATTAAAAGAAGTGGAAATTTAGCAGGCTGTGCTGGTCTAATGAAAACATCCCGCCTAGCATTATGGGAAATGTAGGCTCTGGTGTTATTGGAGCTTCAACCATACCAGAGACTAAAAGTCTGGATATGTGCACTTCTGCTTCATTCATTTATCCTTCCTTTTTTCAAATATGTCTTTCACAAGTGCTTAAAATTTATGGAAACGTAAAATTATTTGAGCGCACCTTTAATGGCGCCTCCATACCCTCCAGCTCATCCATTTCTCCTCAGAGGTCAGAGTGTAGGACTGTCCGCTGTTCAGAGACTCTTAAGTGGTTTGGAGCTCGCTAAAGTGCACTTGGCGATGATGGACCATACAGTGTAGGGGTACCAAGACTGAACCCAGCTGCACTTCAGCTCACAGCAAGAGTACAGCTTCCAGATGATGGCAGCCAGCCTCTGGGCAAACCTGCTGCCTATATTTAGATAAACATCTCATGGGTCAGCTACAGTTGGGCAACAAGGTCAATATGAGACATGAATGCTGGACAAACAGAGAACTGTTTATTTCTGATCAATTCTCCCTTTATTTCCCCATTGATTAGACATTTACCCCAAAATAAGTAAAAAAAAAAAAAAACGGTC
>JAPZEA010000021.1:30089552-30100409 GCA_029783685.1 Heniochus monoceros | reverse complement strand
AAAAAACAGTTATTTTAATCCGAACAATCGCCTTGTCATCATGAAATGGATGTATTTCAATCAGTTTTGGAATGCACACACGCATGATGTCCTGCTGATAGCACCATCACACTGCTTCTTAACTGGAAGCAACGCTGACGAGCAAACAATGGATTCAGTTTTTCATAATGAGGATGTCTCAACCTGCTCCGTGTGTCAGCGAGCAGGCTGAAATTCTTTAGCAAATGTTAGCTTACTCATCTGCAGAGGAAGAAATCAGAAGCAGTACCCAAAAAAACCTCATCCTCTCCTCGTGTTGCAACGTCGTGTCTCAATATTCTACAGAGCATTGAAGCGTGCATCCCATCACAGACCTGCAATTAACATTTGTCTTTTTATCACTCATGACGGATGATTTCCTAACCTTAACAATCTTTTCTTAACCTTAAGCAAGTGGTTTAGTTTAGTGAAAACTTAACCATATTATAGTTGCCATGCACAGATATCGCAGAAAGTGCAAAGTTTAAAAGCAGTGGCACTGGATGTAAAATGAAAATGATCCAGGGTTTTGGTAGCATGATTTAAAAAGCATTAAGGATGTAGTTAATACCTGTACAAATGATTCTGGCTAAGCTGTTACATACACTGAAAATCACAGAAAAACTAGATGTTCATATGTGTAATTTCTACACAAATGTTAACAATAATATTTACAAATTCGAAAATTGTAATTGTGTAATTTCCATATGAGTATAAAATAAACAGCCACAGCACAGATTCTGATGCTGCTGCATTAAACGTGGCTCTCTGTAGATCTTCATCCTACATAAAACAAACAACAGTCTGTACAGCTGCTGGTCCGCCAACCGAGGATACTCTGCAGCCAGAGTAATGTGTTGTTCTCTTTCTGGTCTTGGTTGGCAAACAAGCTGCATTTTGGCTGATCTGCAGGTTATCCAAGGCTCTCTTGATTAGACCAGAGAGAAGAGCCTTGAAGTAATCAAGCCTGTTACTGGCACAAACATGCATTGTCTGTTCGGGACCAGGCCAGACTTGGGGCTTGAGGTTTTTGGAGGTTTCTGTGTTGATTGTCTTTCTGCGCCTGTGTTCCAGTAAGCTAAACGTCTGTTTTCATTGTCCAGTTGAAGACATTGACATGACAAAGCTGACGGCGTTCAAGAAGATGTCTGTAATTCTAATAGTTCAAAGCAAAAATACAGTAAAGTCAATGATTAAATGTGCACATGAATTAATAATTAACAAAGATTCATAGAAGCTTTCTGTGTGACTGTGGGGAGGAGGCTTGACTGCTCAGCGCCTGTTGGCAACAAGAGAAACTTCCACACAACTTGGCACAGCTCCTTCAAGACCTCTGAAAACCCCTGGCAGTGCATGAGTCACACACACACACACACACACACACACACACTTCATAAGGATAACTTCCACTTCAGCTGGTTAGGTGGACTGCCTGGTCTCTCTCTTCCTCTCTCACACTCTTTTTTTCCCCACATTTCACTCTTTCTTTTTCTCACTGCCTATCTCACGGACATCCCCGGGGCACCAGCAGTTGTTAGTGTCTCGTAGTGGAGGTGGCGGTGGGGGCCGAGAAGCACCATGGTCTCATTACCTCCACACACTCACCCTGCAGCCCGCAGTGGGGGCCTGAGATGAGGGGTGGCGGACGGAGCCTGATTCGTTTTGATGTTGCGCACATAACGAGGCTCCCTAGTGTTACTCCCCGTCCCCGAGCGGAGCCCCGAGGAGCCTGACACGCGTACGTCGCTGCGGCCGCATGAACGCCTTGCCGCGGCGTCCCCAGCAAACCTCACAAAGGTCAGGGAGTAATGTCTGCTGAATTTCTGTGTCCTCAGGGCTTTTCTCATTAGCAACCCGGAGTGGGTGGATCTCCAGCGTCAATCAAGAAACACTCTAAGGATCTCCCAGTAGGATAAAGAGAACAAAACCATGCTGCACTGTCTCTGTAACAAAGCAGACATAATACAGTTGGGACTCTTCTGCAACCAAACCTCAGGAAGTTACAAGTAACCCCTCTATCCCCTCACTCACATGCACATACGCTTCCTCCCACCCCAACTCCCGACCACATGCATCGCACCGTCACACATATCCCACACTTAATCTCTCCGGCTCGGCCTCAAGCCTGACAGCTGAGCTTGATAAGGTATCTGGTTTTCCATTATTGTGTCTGGGATGATGGCTGAGAGTATGTACACATGTACGGCTAACACCGAGCTGTGTCTGCCTCACTGATGCCTCTAACTGGTAGAGCCTAATACCACCTGATTGCCAGCGCTCAGAGAGGCTTTGCTCCCAGTCTGCCACCCTCTCCGCTGCCTCCTCTCCCAGCTCTGTTGTTTGGTCTCTGGAATAATCTAATAGGCACATCACGCCTGAGATGCTTCGGCCTAATATTTCCTCTCAGAGGCAGCGCGGATGAGGCTGGGAGTGAACGCCGGCCGACTGTCTGTTGAAGGATTCAGTCATGACAATGTGCTGGAGATTCAGATGCATTTTATATATTTAAATTATAATTTTAAAATGTTACAGCTGTATCAAAAAAAGACAGTATTACAATGTCTACACCACATATAATAACCTGCTATTATCATTACTACTGCTACTATGACTGTAAGTACATACTACAACTAATTAAAAAATAATATGTGGTGATAAAAGGGTCAGGCCATCAAAATAAAAAATAAAAAAAACATTTTCTAATGGACCTCTAGTGGTATCTCCATGCCGATCGTTATGGTTTTATTTACCCAGACTTTGATATATTTACTATGAAATCAGTGGAGGTTTTCTCTTGCCGGTGGGGTTGCTGGACTTTTCAGAGAGGGTGCTGTGGAATTTAGCATTTCCCACTAATGCCCACATCTTAATTTCACCATATAAGCGATGTTCCAGTTTAAGTGGTGGTTGAATTAACTGGTGATATTCCTGTGCGTTAGTCAGATGTGTCATAGGCGGGGTTTTTGAGGATCTCTTGTTCACTGAACTAGAAAACATGACCATTCTGACTACTTTGCTCTTGCACAGTAGTTTGTCTGATGTGTCTTCTGTCTCATGTTGTAGGTGCTTGATTTTGGTGGGTCTCAGGATGCAAGGTGGCAAATACCAGTGTTTGTACAATATATTGTAAAGCTTTCTATTGTATACCTACAATGTACCACAATTCAATGTGAATGATATTTTCAGTATATTCATGCAGTTTTGTTACTTTTATTTTTTTTGTTTAAAATTACTTCCATTATTGTGCAAGAGCAGTGAAGTAACTGGAATGTTTATTTCCTGGTTAAGTGGACAAGGGATTCTCTAAAGCCCGCCTAAGACATGTGTGGGTAACGCAGGTGAATATCACCTGTTAATTCAACCACCAGTTAACTCGGAACACCAGCACACGCATGACGCGCGCGCGCACACATCTCTCCGCGACAGATATCTCATTGGGTCACAAGCCTGCCTACTTAAACACACCTCTGAATGTAAAATTTTGCCCAGCCAAGCCACAGACAGGGTTTACACACAAGCAACAGCCACCGGTCTGAGACGTGAGAATTGCGTGAGAAGTGCGTTAAATTCATAACAGGGAATAGAGAGAAAAAACGAAACGCATTCACTCACCATTAGATGTCTTCATGTTAAAATATTGCGTCTGCTGTGCTTGAGCGCGAAGGCACCAGCGTCGTGGCCGTCCAGGGCCCTCATTCTCTCGGTGTTTAGAGCCAACAGTACCAGGTTACTAGTTCCAGTGTCCCCGCTCCTGTTCCACAAGTAGTTTTTCAAACGACGCAAACAAGAAAACCTGCGTACACAGCTCACTGAGATGAACTGTCAGGAATACGTAGTTTATACAAGTCCATGAATGCATCTTCATACGGCCTCATGAGGGACAGGACGTCCTGAGAGCTGGCGATGGCGTCCCTGTTCCTCTTGGTCTTAATCCGTGACAACTCGCGGTGTGATGGCCTGCTAACACCGTCTGCATGAGCTCTGTTATGTCCTCCATCAGTCTAGATTCCATGATTTGAGCGAGTGTCCGCACGTCGATGGTTACGTAGTAAGAACCGACCCGTTAGTCTGTGATATGCACTTTGCTAATACCAAAAAATCGCGCCTTGGCTAACAGGAAGTGGACGTAAGGTCAAACGTTCAACGCGCTGTGCCAATTGGCCGAATCAGGTCACCTGTGTTTTCTTCGTGTTTTTGATTCAATTTTTATTTATGTATTTGTTTATTCATTTTTGAAATTATAAACAGTCAGTAACGTTCACACATTAAAATTTAAGAATTCTAAATAACTGTCACTACCAAGGAACTTTCTTAGGAGTTGCTATGGCTAGCCTGGGGTAGCTCCAGCGCCCCCTGGTGTCAAATGGGTGAATTGTTTTTCTCCGTCCCGATAAAACGGAGGTGAAGAATTTTGTTTGTGCTGCTCACAGTACTAAAAAATGAATATAAAAAAATACAGTAACAGTTTCACCCTGACTATGAATAACCCTTTAGCAATACATCAGCTTTAATTATATACTGTACAACATTCAACACTTCTATTGAAAATTATAAAGAGTTGTAAATTAAATGCAACACATTATTACTATTTAACCATCTGCATTTCTTGAGGGAAGACTTTTGCTGCTGGCTGAGTTATAGAATAAATCAGGTGATAGTCTATATTCATTTATCTTATTGTCAACATATCCAATTAAAAGACCAAATGAGGAATTAATCTGACAAAGAAGTGATATCTGTGTGTTGAAAGCCTGATATATCCTCTTCCTCTGTTCCACGGAGCTCTATTGTTGTCAGAAAATTAATAAAAGCACCACACTGAGCCACACTGTTGTACTAGGTGACATGTTCCTCTATTATAACGGACGTGGGCACTGTTGTTTATTTCTAATCACTCCCACATACACTGTCCTGCTTTTATAAATACACACTAAAGCATCAAATGTGTATTAATCCACCACTGAAAATAGTCCTCAAAAAGCACAAACAATGTACTCCAGTTATAGTAAAGTTTGCTAAAAGCTATAGTGCCCAGTTGTTTAAAAAAAAAAAAAAAAAGGAACTGAAACTATGCAATTATATACATTTCTTAATGAGATTTACATATTCAGTAATAAATGAACTTGGCCACAGACATGGAACAGAAGTCAGGAGCTATTAAGGTATTCAGATAATACAAATACTGACTCACAAGCCAAAAGCACTATTGATTTTTAAGATTTAAAAAGAGTATCTATCTAACTGAACTGATGTATTTCTCTTAATAAGAGGTTATTTGTGACATTAAGGAGAAAAAGATTTAAATAACTGCTGTGTAATGTAACAGTTGCTTCACCTGTATCTCAGACACTCCCACAGTATTCCCCATGAGCCACCAGAGGCAACTGTCTGTAACATGGAACAGACAAGGTCAGACATTAACTAACAATATTGCAAAAGGAAACTGTGAGACCGTGAATGAAGATGTCAGTACTCTTTCATCAACGCAAAGAGACTCCGAGTTGTTAATCGCTGTCACTGCTTCACCAGGAGCAGAAGCTGAGAGGAAGAAAATAATCAAAACTGCCTTTCAGTTTGAGTTTACAGGGACTACAGAAGCAGAATCACCAGAAAGGGTTACAAGGCAGCCTGTCTGATTCCTCTGTTTCTCACCTTCACTTTCTTTAGCCTGCTAACCTTGTAATGTATGTGTCTCCAATATACCGACTTCAGCAGAACCGCGATTGGCTCCTTTGTTCCTGTCCTATCAGATGGGAGTTTAAACAGAGAGGTCTCCCTCAGCCTTCAAGACATCCATTCAGTCCCGCTCCTCTCCTCTCTGCTCTGCCAGGCCAACAGAATGAGGAGCTGCAGACAGACGGACAGCAGCGGGCAGGTGGAGACGGGATGAAGCACACTAAAGAGTTTCTTGCTGACCACTATCTGACACACAGGCAGGGGAAAGCAATCAGCACAGCAGCCAATTCTTACTTTTTTTCCTGCACAGCATTTTATCACAGCAAATTTTATCTACAACTGATATAGAGATATCCAAGGAGCTGAGGACACAGGGAGAGATTACCGAAAATATACAGGTGGGATCAAATCAGATTTTACCTACACATCATGCACATGATGAATGACAACTGTACGCTACATTCTGTTGGGTGTTTATTCCTCAGAGTCCAATTTCAACACTGCAGTGCATCTAAAGTCACACTGAAATTAGTTTTATTCATTTTTCTGCTGTGCAGCTCCCTCCATGTTAGTGTTCTCCAGCTGACAGCAGTCAGGTTAGCATCCAAATGCAGCGCAAATTTTCAGAAAATCAGGAAAAGAGAATGAATATTCATGCAAATTATTTGTTTCTATCCACTACTATTATGCAAATATAAGGAGTTGCTTCCTTGAGATAAGCGGCAGGTGGCGCTATGGCTCCTGTCAGGTGCCATTATACCGCTGTAGAAGAAGAGGGTGTGATGAGATGACGTGGTTAAATGAGTGCCAGTCAAACCTCTAACGGTGGAAAAGATGTTGGAAACAAATGTAAATGTGGCATTTCTTTGTTTCATGTATTCATTTGAGGAAGTTTCCAGCCTCCTCATCACTCCACACAGATCTGTTTTCATCTGCCGACATTTCTCAGCAGTTCAGCAGAAACTTGGTCACATACTTCATGTACGTCATGATTTATTCACTGAGTCTGTTTCCATTAAATTTTGTCACATTTTCGTTTTATTGATACACCAACTTTTCCACCTCGTTCAAATGCAAAAACTGGTGTATTTCTTCTTCTTTTTTTTAATTATCACCATTTCCACCCAGGGTTTTTTATTTTTTTTGCACAATGATTGCTGACATAAAGTGGATGGAAACTCACCAAGTACTAATTTGAGCTGTGCAATATATGAGTGGGTGGAAGCTAATTTAGTAGTAATATCAGTGTAGTAATGTCACACAAATTCTAGCGGTCACACGGGGAGTTCATCCGAATCACCGGATGAATGTATGGAGGTCTGAGGTTACAGGTCAGCTGTCATCACCACGACCAGCTCACTCTTTTTTTTAGCTCAGATTGCTAACTAGCTTGCAGTGAGCCTAAATTAGCAAAGCTAACCAACACTATGTGGGCGTCTTCAAAAAGGGGGACAATGCCTTGTATTAACGACTGTGGGCTCTGCAGGACGATGACGCTCTCCACTCCACAGCGTGGCGGTTGACAGCATGTCCCTTAGCAACGCCGGCTCTCAAATGTCAGTCAGTCACTGCTGTTGGAAACACCCACCCAAGACGCTTGAATTTTACACACATTTTCCACCAAAATCTCCATGTGTTATTTTGAAAGAAGGAACAATATAAACCATAGCTGCAGTATTACTATAGTGAACATGTCCTCTCACAAAAAGTGAGGAGCATTTTGTGTCTTTAAAACAAGAACAAAACCACTTTTATTCTAAAGCACCATATAGCTCACTTGATATTTCAGTTTGCTTTAAAATGCTTGTGAATGAGAATATTTCTGTTTTCCTGGCCAGGCTGCACTGTATGTGTTTACCAAAGCGGGCCTGCGTTTCAAGGCATTTCTGCAGCATTCTTAAACTGGTTTTCAATGTGCTCTGGGAGCGCTGGTCTGTTTTCTCTTACTCCAAAGCAGGAGATGGGGATCAGAGGGTGAAAAGTCAGAGGGAGGACAGCTTGACAGATAGAGCCGGGGTGGTGGAAGGGTCAGCGCTGGGAGGGCCATTTCCTCGCTGATTTTTATCCGTCTATTAACACAATACACCACCTGGTAGCTATAAACACACATGAACAAGAGCACAGCGCATGCATGCATATTGTGCAAAATACACTTCAGGAAAAAACTTGCAAAACAGAAAGAAAGAATGGTTTTAGTATAGAATAGAGTATAGAAAAAGTCACAAACAGCCATGCCTGCAAAAATAATATGTTCCAATATGTTCGTCTCATAGCTCCGCTGGAGGAACCGAGTCCCACATTAATCAAAATAACTTAGATGACAAACTTTGAAGGTAACTCTTTGTCCCAAGCAACCGTCTCTTTGATTGCATTTTCCTTTTATTCTTCAGTTTAATCAGAGGAGCCTTTTCAACAGAGAATTCAATTACTCCACACACCTGAACTCACAATGCTTTGGACCTCATTCAGCGCGGGTCATTGTTGGTTTAAGCATCAGCGTCTCTAATAGGAAATATTGATTCAAACTTGCTCGCCTTCTTTCTGTCCAGGCGCCGGCATGTCTTCTGTTCTGAGGCTGAAGAGATTCGAATCAAAAGCGAACTGGTGTTTATTTCATTTGGGCGTATTTCCCTGCAGACGAGCAACGCCTCTTTGCAGTTTATTGCTTGGATTATCATCCTGAAAAAGCAATTAGTATGAAATGATCCCTTCAATTCATTACTATTGGGAGAAGATGAGGAATCTGGGCCGAACACGCTAACCTTTCTATGTGGTTTGAATACCATTTGTAGTAAGAACTGCAGCACTAAGAGCTGCTTAATGTTACACAGTTAATATTCTTGACAAAGGTAACCATGTTGTAGCAGCAGAGACTGTAAAAGAATCATAATGGCAAAAAATACTTAAAGGAATGAATGCCCTTTGCAAGAGTGGTGGCATATTTTGTTAAAGGTCAACACGGTGGAGTAGAGACAGAGAATAAACAGGAGTGCTCCATCCAGCTCTGGAAACAAGCAGCGTTCTCTGGACAGCACCAATTTCAGATTCAGCAGTCCAGCCAGAGCCAAGTGGAGTATATTCATAATGTCCAGGTCTAAAGCGAACAGCGTCTACAAACGACTTCTGCACAGATCACTTCATAAATCTACTAAAGCGCACTTAATGAAGGTCTACGATCCCGGCCACAGAGATTTACATACAAGTTATGACACTGCAGAAGGCTCCGAGTCGATGCTGTTATCTACTTTCATTTGGTTTTAGCTGGTGCAGAGGGCACTTTTTATCCAAGTCTCTACATGCCAAGTATATCAATTTCATATTACAGCCAAGAGACACTCGCTGCAGGGCCACACCATAAAAACATTTCAATGGGTACTTACCTTAGTTGGATGTACCTCTATTTTACTAGCACTTAAACATTATATTTCTTATTTTAACATATTCTGTGCACCCATTAATGTGCTGTAGGCTCAATTCCCATTGGTGTAATATTCCAAGAATAGTAAGTGACGTTTATTTATTATCGTATATCAAGTTCTCTGCTTTAGGCTTCATTCTGGTGATTTTTGCAAAAGATCTGTTTCTCAGAAATATAAAACTACTGATAATTACTGGAGCTGCTAATGTTCTAATTAAGATGTAGTTATTTAGGATTAGCTCAAAAAATGTTACAGATCTCATATTATAGTAAGTATACAGGGGTCCAAACACCAACACATCTGATCCAGCTCTGGACCAGCAGGGCTGCAGACGTAGTACGAGTCTGCACCAAAACCTTTATCAGTAAATCATTTTTCAGCTCATTCCTCAGCCGTGCAGTCTGTCCTTGTTTAAGTACTTCTATCTTAAAACATGAGGGAAAGTATGACTGATATATGTTTAAATCACTAACCACAGCATTACAGAGGTTATTTTACTTCATATTGTGCCATTTCATTTAATATTTGCATGTTTTCTCCAGATCTCTGCCATCATACATGTGGACATCGTCAAGGTCGTAGAGAGTGATTCTTCATTTTTGAAGATTTGTTTTCAGTTTACAGTTTTAAATTGAAAATATCTTGCTAAAATCTGCATTTAGCAGGTCAGTTAAATTTCACCTCGGGGTCCATTTATCCCATGATCTTCATCAGCAGGTGGAGTTTGCCCAGTTGTCGACGAAATTAAACTTACACCAAAAAGAAAGTTAAGCTGACAGCTGGGGAAACATCTGCTGATGAAGAACATGTCACATAGTCAAAGGTTCCAGCTCAGCTACTAAATGGATGCTGTGAGTAATGTTTTAAAGGCTAAGGATGAATTTTGAAACAGTGTTCTCCTCTTTTATTTCCTTAATAAGGACAGTCCCATGCGAGTGTTGCATTTTAAAAGTCGTCTTAGATGCTGTGTCACAAAGGTCACTAAAACAACGTCACTGGCAATGCAACATTTCAGCAAGACCCAATAAAATTCCTTCACTTATTACTCATTTTGACAAGTCTTGAGGGATCGAGATCAGTTGAAGATGCCTAAACTGGCAACAATAAAAAAAAATTCTTGGAGTCTCGTAAAGAAGGAAAATCCTGCAGACAGACAGCAGCCAGAGAAATGAAAGTCATATATTAAGAATGAAATCTGCAGTATCGGTTGCAGCACTGAAAATGAAACATGCGCTGAACGCCTCTTGAATATGTAAGAGTTGATATTGAAAGCAAAGTCCTCACGGTTTGTCAAAACAAACATATAAGTACTGCATGGTTTTTTTTCTGGTTGCTATTGGCAATGTTATTCCTCTTAGCAGCACAGAGATAATTACAGTGTCATGTCTACAATGGAGCCTCCCTCAGTGTTTTCCATCCCAGAATGGAGGTGCTCTGCAGAGCATGTAGGCTTCGCTGTGTGTGTGTGTGTGTGTGGCCACAGAGGACCTAAAAAGCAAGTGGCTCAGGGGGCTTTTACACAGCCCTCTCTCACCTTATCACAGTCCAGACACTGTGAAACACTCATGCTCCCGACTTTGGCTTTGAAATGAGCTCCATGCTGTATTACCAGCAATGATCTCCTAACAGGTTTCTCACTTTGCAGTTGTAATGAAATGTGTTAGAGCATTTAGCAACAAATCTTTCAAGAATTCATTCACTCATTTTTTTTTCAATTTTCACTCGTTTTTTTTTTTTTTTTTTT
>JAPZEA010000021.1:29722150-29733430 GCA_029783685.1 Heniochus monoceros | reverse complement strand
TTTTACAGTTAATCATTTGATTGTTTTGTCTAAAATGTCAGAAAACATTAAAATCTTACTAAAACCCAAAGAAAGATATATAAAACAGAGAAAAGCAGCAAATCCTCACTTCTAACAAAAAAACATTTGGCATTTTCTCTTGATAAATGATTGAAAAGATGATTATTGACGATCGGATTATTCAGCTGATGTCCTCTCGTCGGACGGAGCCCGAGCAGGAGCAGATTTGTTCCACTTTAAAGCCAAATGTACAGTTTATGGATTGTTTTTATCCCGGATCTTTTGTTGAATCTTGGCACTGACAGCGTGTTGAATAAGCTGTAGCTGAAGCTCATTGTTATGGACGTATATTTTCACGTTTTCTTTAAACTGCAACACCACAGCTGCCCCACCGCCTCAGAACAATATGAATGTGTGCCGTAGTGCCTTCGTCAACCTGTTCGTGTCTTTATCCCTGAAAACCACAGCAACAAAAACAGAATGTATATTATCTCAAAGCTTTTTTGTCTTATGTAAACATGTATAAAGCTTTCTACAGAGGGAACAGAGTATAGATATATAGATATATATATATATATATATTTGTGTATAGAATTATATTTTGGAATATATTTACCAAGAGAAATTTATTGTTCTATGTTTGTAAGTACTGTGAATTGTGGATGTGCTCATACATAACACACGTTTGTTTGGGATTTATTCAGTTTATTCATAAAAGCCTCATCGCATGTTTTATGACACGTATGTGAAAGTGAAATATTAATATTTTTAACCCAAAATGATTCAGCTTTGCTTTTTATGAATCACGCTCCGGTTCACTGATCTAGAAAAGGAACACTTTGCATTTCCTAACAAAATTTTTAAATTCTAAAAAATCCAGATGTTGATATTAAAGAGCATGTTTATTTAAGTTAAACTTTTATATTTCAGTTATTAAAGAAGGTGTCATAAAACATGCTGTGAGCTTGTAAACAGCATTACGTTGGTCTGTACATTAAATGCAACCCTTTATGTTTTGTTTAAACTTTATTATTTGTCGTCTAATATTTGGGTGGAATTAAGAATTCCCCACTTGGCAATGCTGACTCGTTATTGAAGTTGTTGCAGATTTATTCCTGATGTATAAATAATGTGTTAACTGGCATGTTTTCACGTGAAGTAAAGAAATCAGATGTTACATAATGTCTTCTTAAAGTTTCATATCATTGAAGAGAAGCTGCAGCCGTGAATAGCCGAGTAAACGCTCGCTCGCTGTATCGTCATGTTGCAAAAACCCTGATCGCGAACGTGTTTCGGTCCTTCTGTTGTCACAATAACGATGTTTATCCGCTCAGATGATGAAAAAGAAGTGAAACCACTGATGGCGGCGGTTACAGCGGAGTGAAAGTGGGATGTGTGTGTTCGGTTTGAATGGAATGTGTAGAAAATCCAACTGTGTTCTGGAAACTCAACTGTTTTCAATAACACTTGAGAAATATTTTTTATTGAGTTGTATCAGAACCACTTGGATTTAGAGCAACATTAGAACTTGTTTGTTTTGTCGGGCTTGTTTCCAGGTGCGTTCATGCCAAAACTCGGCTGAAACCTCCATTCGGTCGAGCTCTCTGATACAGGAAGTGTACAGCAGCGATATGTGGGACGCTGCTGCTGTTATCAAGCAGCATTACTGTGAACAACGACGCCGCGTCCCGCTGCAGAACACGCTGAGTGACAGATCGTGCAGAGTGGAACTGCGCCGCAGCCTATAATCAGCGGTCGTTGTGGGATTAAGGCTTCCTGACATTCCTGCAGCTTTGAGGTTTCTCTTATCGGCTGCGGCGAATCGTCCGTCTCCCACATGCAATCACCCCCCCACGCACCCCCTCGCCTCACGCTGTTAAATTATGATCTGGATTTAATCTTCTCATTTGAGATAATTTGGGAATATTCACTCGCACAAGCGATGCAGTTCATGAGAGTTGCTGCACAAATATCAACATTCCTGCCCTAGAGCATGCTGGGAAAAGCGCCACCGCTTCCCGCGAGTGCGGATAAGTACGTAAACATAATATGTTTGGAATAATGATGCTGTATCAGACAAAAGGAGCATTGTAGTAAAAGATCCGTTCACCGTATGCCTCAGAGTTAATGCTGAACTGAGAACAGCTGTAATCGGAGCACAAATCCATATATCTAGTTATTGATTGTATTTTTTAGCCATTTGACTACCTCATGTTTTTCTATGAATGTGTCATTTGTGTGTGCGTGTTTTCTGTGCTTGAAGCTGAAATGCTTCTGGATCATGCTGCAGTTGGATGATTCGGGGCTCCCGCGTGGTTTTATTGCAGTTTCACGTTTATTTTCCAAACCAGCCAACGATGAAGACTCCTTTCTTCCCCATGATGCCTTTTTTTTCTGATTGTTGTAAATGAGTAAAACTTTGATTAAGCCCTTTTCGTTCCTTTTGGTGTTTGAAACTTTTTATATGCTGTAAATACGCATGATATTTGTATACCCATTATGTCCAATAAATTTTCATAATGATTCACGAGACTGTTGTTGGAGGCTTTGTGGATGGTGAGGGTACAGTGTGGACCCTCCTGTTCAGAACAATGAGCTGTAATAATGATGTGTTAGGCTTGGCTCTGCCGCGGTGAAGTCATGGCTCGTCTCTGGTGAGCTCATAACGTTGATACAGACCATGTGGCTGGAGGTTTTCGGGGGGGAGACCACTGCGATGAGTGCAATGCGTGGGTCCTCACCTCTCTCCCCTCCCCGCCGGGATTCGCTCCATCTTTGCTTTTGATTAGAGCTCCTCGGAGACGGCTGGGAGCAGCGTGCCTTGGAGTCGATTTGAAAGGCTCCGTGATTACAGCGCAGGAGAAGGAGGCCAAGGGCGGATGGTAAAGCAGCCTCTCGCGATGCCAGCTCAGGTTAAGGTTGATTGGTCCGCAGGCCTTCTGCATCTCTTTTCCCAGACTGCCCTCGCGGAGGCATCCTCATGCTGCGACGCTCTCGTCCAACTGATGACTAATTTAGTGAATTCTTAAACAAATGTTCATCCACCTCATCAGGCCAGAATGTTAATTGTCATGGAATTATTCTAATTTCCAGCTTTCCCCTTCGGGTACCTGGAACACAAATTTGTTGTTTGTCTTTTACGTTCTGCAGCTAATTCATTTAGTCACTGATTGCATGAACCCCAGACGATAGTCCCTGACAAATACAGGATTGAATTAAAAGAGGCTTTTTGTTTTTTCGAGCTGACAGGACTCCAAACACTGACGCCGGAGAGGCCGGACTAATTCAGACCAGACCTTTACTCCTAACGCCATTACTCGAATTACGTTAAGTGAGATGTTTTGGAGCTTTTTGGCCAGTTTACAGCTTCAGAGGAGGATGGGACCAGATTAACAGGCTGTGAGTACCTACCCTCACGGCACCTCTTCCTGTCCCGTGGCACATTACTGTAATGTGGCTGGAACAATAACAGCACGTCCTGCGATGAGCCGGAGCAAAAGAGACCGACTGATGCTGCTTCACAGAATCACACAGAAAGAATGTAAAGACACAAACGTCCACAGATCTGATAGAAATACTTCAGAAACTGACACCTTCCTAAGCAACGCTCTGATGGCATTCATGAAAACACATTCGTAATGTACCGGGGCTGCAACTCACAGTTATTTTCATTGTTGATTAAGCTGTCGATTGTTCTCTCGATTGATCGATTAGTAGTTTGATTTATAAAATGTCAGAAAATGGTGAAAAACATCGATCAGTGTTCCCAAAGCCCAAGAAGACGTCCTCAGATGTCTTTTTTTGTGCACAACGCGAAGATAATGAAAGAAAATATTCACATTTAAGAAGCTGGAATCATCTTAAACAATGAGTCAAACTGATTAATCAGTTATTAGAATAGTTTGTGATTAATTTAATAGTTGATAACTAATCGATAAATTGATAAATCTATAATGTACCCTCCACTGCTTTAGCTTTACCTGCCATGCTTAGTCACACCTATCAGACCGCATTAGTGTATCGTCCTTAGTGTTTATGCTAAGCTATTAAAAAAGGGATTTCTATGGTGTTGCAGCCTGTCAGCCTGCGCAGAGGGCTAAATGTCCCACTGCCAGTTAGTTCATATGTAAAAATGGTCAAAATAATTTTCCAACGGCTCGAACAAATGGGAAATAAAGTCCTTGTGGTGTTGTAATGTAACTTAGTGCACAGCATCTCACATATTATCACTTTCTAGAGATGCCAAGTGGGAAGAGCTATTTCAGGCACCCCTGGTCCTGGAAGTTAAAGTCTCGTTCATTTTCTCCATGGACGATGTTTGGTGACTCACGGTCGAAGCCACAGCTGGGATGGACGTGAGACTCTGCTGGTTGAGTGATCAATCCAAAAAATGAGCCGCTGCATCAGAAAACATCTGATATCTGAGAAAAGTACACTGAAACTGTACGTTCTCACTGAGTAACGGGGTCACACCAGAGCGCATGTTTCTCCAGAGAGCTTTCTGGATTTGTGTTTTCCAATGTGAGTGCCTCACTGGTTGGAATTGGGCGGCTCAGCTGGAAAAACGTGATGACACGTTCTTCCATGGACCAATCACAATTTGGCAACGTTTGAATGAAAATGTGATCACAGCTGTGAGCTGTTTGCTGATGTTGCCCGTCCAACGTCAATAAAATCTGACCAAACCACACCTACACAGTCCTGATGAAGCAGAGTCACTGAGGTTTTTACCATTTAGAGTGGAAACCGACAACTTTTCAACGCCCCCTAGTGTTTCCAAGTGGTAGTACTGTTTGAGCCGCTGTTGCAGACACATCCGAAAGGCTTTCCACTTTTCTCATAGCTGCAATAACTATAGTAGCAGAGAAGATTAGGAGAGAAGTTCATCCATTCATTTAGTCTATAATGGAAACATGACAGCAGATAGAAACGGAGATCGTACCTGGAGGCAGGCTTATGGTGAACCAATCTAAACACAGCAACAGCAGCAGAAACTCATATATTGTAGTTATGTGCTTGTGGAAGAACAATGGAGGACATCGTTATACAAAAAGCAGAAAATCAAATTTGTTGTTTGCTAGCACATTATGCAAACACGGTGCGACGCTAGCTACTGATGCTACCTGATGAACGAAAGTCCAGTATTCACTCTCCCTTTAGCTCTGCTTTGGTCTCCACCAACTTTTTAGCTGCTTTTTATTGGGGTAAAAAGGGAAAACATCACTATAAAAGTCCAAACATTTGTATGATAAACTATATGTGCCTAAAAGAAGAGATGCTCCAGCCCCGGTACTTCCAACGCACACATCTTACCCGCTAGTTATTAACTGAAAAATAAGCTAGCTAAGAGTCTAAAATGCTCTGGAGCTGTGGGGTGACCCCTTTAACACAGCTCATTTCAACCATTGTTAATATAAAAAACACTCGTAAGTCCTTTAATGTTTTCTTCAGAGGCTTCCCAGCCAAAGGATTCCCATCATTCACACAGATACACATACATATTGACACAGTATTCAAACTCAGCGCAGCTACACGGCTCTTTTGATGGCCTCTGGTGAGATATTTCTCAAATTTGAGTTTCAACAAGTCGAACATATTAAGCCATAAAAATGTGTATCTGCTCCAGTTAGCTTTACTTTCCTGCTGGGGGAATTCTTTTTCAGCCATGCTGAAACTGTAGCCCCTGACGGAGGCATGCTAACTTTAGCCTCGCATCACAGCTGGTTCTTATGCTGCACCAAAATATGACTGTGCTACGTTTCATATTGCTGCCAGAGTCCATAAAACAGTCTTCATTTTGCTGAATTGCAAACTCTGTTTTGATTGTGGCACATGGGTACTGCATGTGTGTATTTTTTTAGACATTTGAGGCCCTCGTTCTTATTGCTGGAAAACACTAGAGTGTTTCCAGTTGGAAGAAAAGAAAAAAAAAAAAATCCTCTGTAGCCTAAAATTACACTGCTCATAATGAAAAAGTGCAATCATAACTAGCTTTATACCACAAACATCTCCCACTCAATTAATGTGAACGTCTTTTTTTCTTTGCACCCCTTTTTCTGCTGGACCGTTTGCATGCACATGTGCAAAATGCATGTCCGTGCACACACACACACACACACACACACACACAACACACACTCATTCCTCCATGCACTCACTTTTTACTGACTGGTTTGTTGCCCAAGCCACAAATCCAAACTGAAAACAAAAACAAACTGGAAAAAATTTAATGGTTAAAGATCCCAACAGACGTAACGTAAGAATACTCTGCTTGGAATAAGATGTTTTTTCTCAAAAATAGCTCAGTTACCTCAATAAAAGTTCTTAAAAGCACACCTGCTCCTTCTCCCACATTAAAAATGAGGAATCTAAAAATATGCAAATATTTCTAATTTGACGAATTCTGCGATCATTAACTTTAAATTTTAAAACCAGAATAAAACAATTTAACATTTTAACTGTGCTTCATCTTCTTACAGACTTTCTCATTATAACATACACTTATATAGCAGTTTATTAGACACACGTAGTTTAGTTAAGTGTACCTAATAAACTGATGCAGTCTAGTTCAACCTCCCTGCATTAATGCTCCCTTCGTGACGGTTATAATGTTCAGTTTTTGTTGAAACTGTTTTAGTGAGTTGTTGATTCGACTTTACGGCCATTTTGGAGGCTGCAGTTTGTGGTGCTGCTGAATTGTATTGCATTATACTGAGAAGTGTTTCTATTATTTTTGTCACCACATTTATAACAGCGAGGGCAGGCTAAACCACAGAAGCACCTTTCTGTCTAATGCAACATTTCAGCAGCTCCACACGCTGCATCCTTCATGAAGGGAGAATTTACTGTAGGACTCTTGTTTCAGACTGCGTTAGCTTTAGCCAGGTGTGGCTAATAAACTGCCAGCTGTGTATAAATAACCATTAATCAGAATTAATTATTAAAGGGTCACTCCATAGATTTTGTACTGCAATCCAATAAAGTTGCAGGACTTCAAATTCAGGTCAAACTCTGGACTGAACTGGACAGTTTTAAATCTCTGTGGCACCTCAGAATATCAACAAGCTTCACCTGGCGTGTTGAGGAGGCGCGTCTTCCTGCAGTGGTAGGCCAGCTCCTGCTCGCAGTGCTCTGATTGGCTAATGATGGCCGCCAGCTGCTCCTCCTCAGCTGTGTATTCAAAGTGAGCCGAGTGCTGATTCCTCCCCGCGGACGGCCGAACTCTGGTCAGCTCCGTGTTATTGTGCTGGATCACCATCCACGTTTTGTCCTCTGGTGGAGAGAGAGAGGAGGAAAACACACAACATGTATTTTTTATTTTTCATTTTGTGTTTGTATGGGAAATTCACCTTGGAGATGCTTCACTCAGACAGGAAGAGAGGCAGGATGAAAGAGCGAGTGGACACGAGGGTGCCTGCGAGGTGTGTTTTGATGTGTGTGTGTGTGTGTTTTGATGTGCGTGTCAGCTACCTGTCATGTTGCAGTATATTAGCTGTGGTCTGATGGGCCCGCTGCCATCCACATCAATATAATAATACCCAGACGTGTTGCCTCTGTGTTTGTACGCCTCGCAGGACTGCTCGTATATTGCTGAGGAGAGAGAGACACACAGCATCATCATCATCATCATCATCATCATCATCAGAACAACACCACAGTATGTTTACGCATTCCTCTGCTTTGTTGCAAACTGCTTTGAAGCTTCAGTATTTTGTTCACAATGAAGATGCATAGAGACTCTTTTCCAAAGCTTCCTCTAAAAACAGGTCCACACTTACACTCCTCACTACAATTACTATACAAAGCGCAGGGCAGTATGCAAAATATTAAAGGTATTCTGCTATCAAACCATTTTAAACAGCTTTTCACTGTGCAGCTATGTTGGAAAAATATAAACCACATTAATACACAGCTCATGGTGATGACCATTCTCACTCCCAGTTTGTCAAATACTGATGTTTTGTCACGCCCTTCAGAGTCTCACATATGCACCAAGTACCCTTTAGTGTCTGTATAAGATGCACCAGGCTTTCAACTAAGTCCAATGTAAATTGTAATAGACGTTCAGAGCAAGGTGATGTGGTGTAAGGTCTGCAAGGGGAGGAGGTCGTGGTGGATAAACGGGTAAATCACAGGACTTTCACCTAGATTCATCCAAAATTGAACCCTGACTTATTATTTTAATCCAAACCATGATCTGTTCGTAAACCTAACCAAACTACAAACATTTCACAATGTTAAACGCGTATTAGAAAAGGTTTTCTGGCAGCCTCATACAAACACATGGTTACCTTTGTCCACTTCTGTCTGAGATATCGAGGGGCGTGACAACAGCGTCGGTATGTGACGACGTGGGAATGAGACCGGTTGTGAAGTCACTGCTGCAGGCTGCAGAATAGTTCGGCACATGAGCCTTTGCAAAACCGCAACATGTCATCTTATACTCTGGTGTTTGTGCTGATTAAATAAATAAGATATTATGTGTTAATCAGAAGTGCTGTTAGGTGGATTTTGTTACCTTTAAACTTTTAACCCAGTAGTGGGTTAATTTAACCCAATACTGGCTGTAGCTTCTTATTTAACGGACAAATGTGAGAGTGGAATCAATCTCTTCATCTAACTCTCAGAAAGAAAGTGAATCCTAACCCTAACCCATAACCCCTAACCCCTAACTCCTAACACCTAACCCCTAACTCCTAACACCTAACCCCTAACTCCTAACCCCTAACCCCTAACTCCTAACACCTAACCCCTAATCCCTAACCCCTAACACCCAACCCCTAAACCCTAACTCCTAACCCCTAATTCCTAACTCCTAACCCCTAACCCCTAATACCTAACCCCTAACCCCTAACTCCTAACACCTAACCCCTAAAACCTGACCCCTAACTCCTAACACCTAACCCCTAACCCCTAAAACCTGACCCCTAACTCCTAACACCTAACCCCTAAAACCTGACCCCTAACCCCTAACTCCTAACCCCTAACCCCTAAAACCTGACCCCTAACTCCTAACACCTAACCCTTAACTCCTAACACCTGACCCCTAACACCTAACCCCTAACTCCTAACCCTAACACCTAACCCCTAACACCTGACCCCTAACCCCTAACTCCTAACCCTAATCCCTAACACCTGACCCCTAACCCCTAACTCCTAACCCTAATCCCTAACACCTAACCCTTAACCCCTAACTCCTAACCCTAATCCCTAATCCCTAACCCCTAACCCCTAACTCCTAACCCTAATCCCTAATCCCTAACCCCTAACCCCTGACCCTAGACGATCTGGCTGTGGGGTCCCACTTACCACAGTAGGCCCACTAATTAAGGGGGAGGTTGGACTGAGATTTCTTTTGACAGATTGCCAAAAGAGCTCTTTACTTGGTCTTAACAAAATAATAACACTATGTTTGAGCACTGCTTTTGCAAAGTAAAATCCTTTTGTATTTTCCTAAAGAACTGCACAATTACACTTGTATACAAAATTTGCTCAGTCATATTTTAGTCATATATTGCTCAAAAGGACGATGAAGTGGCAAAGAACTAACATGTTCCTCTGAAGGATCTACTTCATGGCTGAGTATTCATGAAGAGTCTCTCTTACAGCACAGCCATATTATTTGTCCCTCTTTTTAAACCTTTCCAGCTCTCTTTCTCTTCCTCCATTGTTCCCACTCCTCCTCTGCACCCCCCTCTCTTTCCCCTCGGCTTCTCAAACAATGACGATTGCCGCCGACAGGTTTGATCTCAGCCTGACCTCCTGCCACCTCCATGTCTGCAGGGACCTCGAGTTAAAAGCAGCAGGTTGTCTCATTACAGGAAGCGTGTCCACAAGTGCAGACGTACACATGTACACACACACACAGTCCATACTGTGTGTGTGACCTTTGAACAACAATAACCTACTTACAGCTGTGACAGGTGGCGCCGCTGTAGCCGGTGGTGGAGCAGTTACAGTGGAAGGTGCTCCATGATTGACTGCAACTGCCTCCATGTTCACAGTGACTCAGAGAACACCTGAGAGACAGAAAAAAGGACAAATTTAGACCCAATTCTCCCCTTCACCCTTCCCTGTGTTGTAGAGGCAACTGTACAGCACAATATGAAGGTACTTGTACTTCAGTTTTCTGCAACTTTATGCTTCTACTCTACAATTCAGCAGGAAATACTGTACTTTTTACTCCACTACATTTATTTCATAACTTTAGTTACTTGCCACTTTGCAGATTCATATTAATAATACAAAATGTAATCAACAAATAAAGTATGATGTCTTCTTGTAGATTAAGATAAGACTTTATTGACCCTATCCAGCAGTATATAATGTGATTAAAATAAGCTCCACCTGTACCACCTGCAACATTAACGTCATGTGCACATTAATGCATCAGTAATTAGAAACCAATAATATAATAAACATTTTGCACAACATAGACTGTTGTGCAAAACGAGGTACAGTGAGTATACTTTTGTACTTTTACTTATGTTAAATTTTAAATGTATGACTTTTACTTGTAACAGAGTACTTCTGCTGTGTTGTATTACTTTTATTTCAGTTAAAAAAAACTGTACTTCTTTAAATTTGTCTAAATAATTAGATGAAAAGAGAACAAATTTGACACCCGCTCATTAGGTGTATGTTCAAGGTTTAGCTTGTTAACATTAGGGTTCAGGTCAGCATCAGATTTAAATTTAAAGAAGTAAAACGATTCTGTTAAGAAGAGGGTAAGTTCTTCCTGATGATAAAATAACAAAATGTCTACAGCTGGAACCTGAAGCCACACCACTGAAGATGAAAGCTGTTAATTCACTGCCCTAAACTACCTTTACTTTTCACTGCATTCAGTATCCAACTACTGCTTGTGTCTGGTTGTATTTACCTCGTGCAATGTTATGGCTCTCACATTTTTCATTTAATTTACAGTAAATGAAACGAAGGTATGAGCAATATCCATCTTTGGCTGGACCGACTTTTCTTTCATTGTTGGTTTGATCTATTTAAAGAATTTTTTAATAATAATTAAATGCTAAAATTGCATCATCCTTATCTTTAAGCGGAGAAAGGATAAGAAAGACAAGAGGAGTGAATCAGAAATGCTTCTCCTTTTGTTCTTCCTTCCCTCCACAACAACAGTCACGGTGCATTAAAGGTGCACCAAGTCCCCAAGCGTGAAAGTGTAACTACATATGTGTGAGGCAGTGTGAAGTGCATGCTTCCCTCCACCAATGATGGCTGAGGGTCCAAAATGTTCCTGTCATCTGCAGCAGCTCTCTGACA
>JAPZEA010000021.1:29561381-29576525 GCA_029783685.1 Heniochus monoceros | reverse complement strand
ATTACTTCAACAATTAATGAATTACCAGATAGTTGCAGATTATTTTTCTTGTAACAGAGTCATGTTTTACTTGCAAGGCTCATGTTTTAGGCTACATTCAGACTGCAGGCAAAACAGATTTGTTTCTCACATCAGATCTCAAGACAGACGGTAAAATCAATCTAGATCCAATCTGGAGATGCCAAAAAACAGATCTGGACCTTGCAGTCTGAACAAGGCCTTAGTGCCCTTTGGTGACATCCAACATGATTCTAAAAACATCAGAGCTTCACGTGGTCAAAGAAATAAAAACTGTGCACAATGAAAATAGGACAGAACAAATAATCACATGTATGTCTCCTCTCGCCTTCCATCAAATCAAGCTGATTTTTATTGCTTCATATTATCTTGGCAGTTAATTAATTCCCACTCTGCCTCCCTTCTAGATAATCAGAGCCTCTTCAATTCAATCATTAATTTTATCATTTACACCTGCTTTTCCTCTGGTGACATGTCAGAATATCTTGTGTGAAGACAGCATACAGTACACAAGAGCCTGAATGTTACGATGAATATTTTCATAGAGTGTGGTACGAAAGCAGCCCCTTTCATTCATTCCAGCTGGACAGATGAAGAAGAGGTAAGCCACCCACCCTTTCTTCCTGTGGCGTGTCAGTGTGGGTGCTGCTGGTCTGGCTGGGTGAGCTACTGGACGAGGTGAGGCACAGGTGACAACAGCATCTGCTCCTCCTGGGCCCCGTTCCATTTCAATTTCCACTCCATTGCTCTATCTCGCATGCTGACTACTTTGCACAACAATAACTGGAGTCTACATTTCTGACATCTCTCAGTCCCGCTCTGTGTGACGAAGCCGTGGCTGATTCCTAAAATCAGTCCAAACCATCTGGGCAGATGGGTGAGGGAAGGTAAGGCAGCTAAGGAGAAATGGGAAGTGGCCCAACGTGGAACGAGTTCTGGCTCTTGGCCCTCTGGCTCCACAAGGGAAAGCAATAAAGGTGGAGCGCAGCTGAGCCAACAGCTGACAAGAACAGGAACCAATGTTTGGCCAAGGTCAGGAGAAACACACACACATCCACATGGGGTGAGGATGTAACAGCAAAGCAGGGTCAAAAAACACAGGGGAATGATAATGTGGCGACCCAGTGCTCAAGAGATGTCAGAGATCTAATGGTCAGAGGGCAGAAGGACAACACGTGGGTGTAACTGAGAGACTTCCTGTAATGAGTATAGCTGCTACCGATGGCAGGTGTCACCAGGTACCAGGTAGAGATCAAACAAACACACACACACACGCACACACACACGCACACACACACACACACCCTCACACACACACTGTTTGTCCACGCAATCAAGCTGAGGACGTGCAGTCGAAGTGTTGTTCTGGTTTGCTCTGCAGTTTTTGAATTGTTTGAGGGTTTTTACAGAGTGGGATGCTGGGTAATTGGGAAGGTGAGTAGAGAGAAGGTGGGTGGGGTTTACTAATAAGAGCCTGGGTTGATTTCACAGAGGGTGGCGGTGGTGGGGGACGCTGGGGAGCAGATGTGTTTGGAGAGCGAGATGAGAGATTGAGGTGGGTGTTTTCAGGGGGCTCTGGGTTTGCCGGTAAGCTGACCTCACGGGGCATATGGTCGCACAGATGTGTGTGTTGGGTGCTCATGTGCATGTTTGTTTGTGCATGCGTGTTTCGTCTGCACAAATCAATGTCTGGCTTCACTCTTAATGGATAGAATCAGGTTCTCCCCTCCTCCCCGCTGCTCAGAGACGAGCATGTTAGCATGCGAGGCCCTCTCTTCTCTCCTCCATATAAGAACCTAAATATGGAAACAGTGATTGGAAATTGTTTAGACAACCTGAAATGGTTTATCCCGGGGCTGTGCACAGCTCGCAGATCAAAGCAGAGGAAACATGAATCATAGAGAGTTTCTGTACGGAAACAAACCCTTCGCCTTTCTTCCTTTTGACATACACACTGGCACAAATAAGAATGTTAAGGAAAACAAAGAGAAAGAGGCAAAGACGTGAGAAAAGAGTTGGCCTCCCTGAGTTCAGTGGTACTGACTTCTTTGTTTGATCCTGCTGTACATAACATCATGTTGCCTGCGACTAAATTGCCACATTAAAGAGCCACTCGCTTCCGAATCAACCAGCGGAGGAAAAGTCTCAAGAGACGAAGCTCTTCTGAGATCACCTTTCTTTTAAACTCTTCACCTTTCCTTCTTTCTCTTCTCTCCGTAAAGATAAGCAGCAGCTATCACAGGTCCTACCTCCTCGCCTCAGCGATAACTGATCCACTGTCTAAAGAGCATCACTCTCCTCCGGCAATCTCCGCTTACTCTCTCCCGGGACGGGCCAGCAGAAATAGTGCACGGCGCAGATTGAAAACTGCCGAATGATGGCATCGAGCCCCCGCAGACAATCCAAACTGGCTGAACTTTCTTGTTCTGTCTAAAAAAATAAAATAAAATACCTGAATGCTTTCCTTCCCTTTCTGCTCACCGCAGCTGTTTAAGGCTTTGGTTTTAAACCTTTTTCCCCCCTCTTCTGTCTCTGCAGAAATGACAGGAGAAGTGCACATTTGTAGCTTGCAGGTAGTGGTTGGGGTACAGATTGAAGCTATGATATATGACATGTGTTGCAAGCAGTCTCTGTGTATCTCCCAAGGACCTGTCACAGCTCCAGCACAGGCAGTTAAAGGCTCTGTTATACACAGTTTAATCCTCCATTTAGGTCACAATCCACCAGCAAAAAATAGGGTTTATGTTCAGACGTCTCTTAATTTAAGAAAATAAGAGGAGCACAATTCCCCTCGCTAGTTTAAAATTGAGCTTTTATCAGCTTTAGCTTTTAATATTTCCCTGCTTCCTGGCTACTCCTGCATCCAGAATATTTAAATGTGAAAATAAATAATGGCTGAAGAGCAGAAGCATCTATCTGCTTCACTGTGTGTTTTATTTGAGCACATATTAATATAACCACTAAATTTTTCCATGCTCTTTGATTCTTTCCAAACTGGATCCTTTTCCACACATAATACACATTTCCTTAAATATAGTCAATTATGTATTAGCCCTGCGCAAATAAGTAATTGTTCTCTGTTACATTTAAAGGCTCCTGATTTTCCCTCCAGTTTTTAGCCCCAGATCATCTGCTGATTAGGACTGCATTATTCACTCAAGACTGTGTCATTGCTAGAAGCTAAACCAAGCACAAGCCTTGTCCAACAGACTTTATTTCAACGGTTAAATGTACATGCGCACATGGTAAATTGCGCTTTAAAGAGCATATGAACACATGTGGGCACATCATCACGCATGGATCTGAGAACAGTCTAATGAAAGAATAAAATGGAGAAAATTGGAGAAAGATGATTGATGCTGAAAGTCAAATCAGGTCAAATCTCACTGAACATTTTCTCTCACCTCCTCTTGTGAAAAATACGACGCCCAATATGAACTGCAGGAGCAGTGGAAGAGCAGATACGAGCCATAAGGTCTTAATAGATGTGTTTTTGTGCTACTTTTACCCTCTGGAAATTGCTGTGATGCTTAACCAGATTATAGTCATAGTTTGACCAGAAATAGATCTCACACTAAGCAAACTGGGCTGATATTTTCCTCTAAGTGGAGCACTGAAGAAATATGGGACCTTCTCTGTTGTGACACTGGATGATGAGGGAGGCACATCCCCTGAAATGCAGTCTGAAGGTGTCTCTGTGCTTAGAGGACACAACCTGTATATATGACATTCCACCAGGCTATATCCCTGCGTTTTGCCGTTATGACCTATGGGTTGGGGGTTGTGTGCCTCCGATCACAGCAACAGTCTGAGGGGAAATCTGCTAAGAGTACAGTAAAGGGAGCATGTCTTTCTCCAGAGCCTGCGGCCCGCTGGTGCTGAGTAAGCCCATGCAGCAGAGGATGCCTGTGAATTAATACTCCTTGACAGTAAATGTCAACAGAATTTAAATTACACTGCCTGCTCTCTCTCATAAGCATGAGAATGTCTTTAACTTATATTGGGTGCCATGAACACGGCCACAGGAGCCTTTGGGGGAAATCTTTTTTTGCACTTCAAGATGTCTCCGCGTTTGAAACCACCAGCTCAGTGTTTCTTGTCGCGTATCTGAAACCAGCAGCAAATTCAGCAGGCATGCATGTGGCTAATTAGTTGAATTTAACCACAATGATCATTAGCGTTGTAGACAGATCTGCTGTGATCTCAAACCAGCGCCCTCCCTCCTCCTGGTAAATGGAGCGTTTCACTGTTCATTAGAGGAAGACGTTGTGATGGAGCAGGCCTGGCTCCCTGCGTTAGTGTTAAATCCCATAGCAAGAGCAGAACAACAACATCTATATTAAGATTATATCTTCTGTAAAAACATTTTTTTTCCTCAGAACACTGGAGGAACAGAAACTTACCGGAATCTTGTGTTATTTTTATAACTGCTATGATAACAACATGATACTGGAAGTCATAATGTGCCAGAAGCTTGTTTTAAAGCTGTTAGGAATGAACCACAGCTGTTTCTATTTCGTTAGCTAGCCCATAACACATGAAACAAAAACATCTCTGCTGGTGAAATAAGGCATTCTGATCTTTTTTAAAATTTTGATCGTATCAGGTCAAGATAAATGTGATTTGTGTTAAAAATAGGACATCGACAACAAGAATAAGAAATCGGAAGTGTCACAACAGCAAAAGGAGCGACTAAAATAGATGCATTATATAGATAAATAACCCTGAAAATGAAAATATACTAGAATACTATATACAGTAAAAGAATATAACAGATGCTACAAATTGAAGCATTAAAAAAACTAAATTAAAATGCATTTAATACTATGTACACTGTGAAAATTGTAAGTGGTAATGATAAATATCACAAGTGATGAATGAGGAAGTTGCAATGAATAATTAAATTAAAAACTGCACATGAAAAATAATTGCACTTACAAAGGAATAATATCAAGTGGTGGGTTATGTTTGCATCAGTTGTTTGACTTGTGGCTGCAAGATTATTAATACAAAAATACAAAGACGGTGGGAAACTAGTGCATTAAATACACACACACACACACACACACACATATATATATTACTACAGTTGAATGTGCTGTGTTAGAGGGCGGCAAAAGTTTACACTGTAGAAGTCAATAAGGTTTAGAGCGTTTCATGCACCAATTACCTTAATTCCTAGCTTGATCATCCTTTATCTTCTACTAATAGTTATGGAACCGAAGTGATGCTTGTTCATGTGCCTGATTAAGGCTGTTTAGACCAAAAATATGTGATGAAATAGTGTTATAACGTACACAAGTTTTAAATAAGATCAGTGCATTTGAAGAATTGTGATCATAATCAGTGAAAGCAAAGGGAAAGCTAAAAATTGTCTCAAGTCCGTGTTTCGGAGGCTGGCGTTGAACAGTAACATAAATGTCGGCGGGCAGTGGCTGCCCTGCGGTGACCCCTGGGACTGGACTTGTTTCAAAAAGAACACAGTTGACAGGCCAGCGGTATCAATGAGCCGACCTCTCTGCAGCCCATGCCAGCAGGTATTTTTCCAATTGTGTGTTTTTTCTTCTTTTCTTCACCTTGCCACAATTTATTCCCAGGGTGTTAGAAACTGTTGAGATATGAACGGTGGATTTCAGTGGTTGTCCTACTGGTGCTGAGACTGCTGATCAGTGAGATGCTCTATATTCAAGTTGCCATATTTTGTATATGGCGCATTTTATTAAGCATTATCTATCTATCTATCTATCTATCTAGATGACATTTTGATAGCTGCTCACATTAAGTTAGCTCTCCTGTATTCTTGTGGAGAAAGCAGCTACACACGCGCCTCTTGAATTGGGTTGTGGGTTGCCAGGTTGTGCTAACAGATCAGTTGAAGCTGTATGTATTGTGTGTATTGTGTTCCATACGCAATCTGGCAGCTTGGGCGATGTCAGATAAGAGTACAAAGTCTATGGACTATGGAGTGTTGGCAGTTATGAATCTAGTTTGGGCAAACTGTGATGCTAACTAGTTAGCTTGCAGTTATAAATGTCATGCAGCTAATTATGCTCAGTGACATCCTTGGATATTTTACTTTTTCTACGGTCATATTGATCTGTAGCTACTAGTGTGCTTATATGTATTAATTAAAGTTAATCTGAAATCACGTGGTCATGGCTTTTTGCTGTCAGTAGGTTAATGAAAATATGTCAATGGACAGTGTTTTGTTAGCGGTTTTGTAGAGTAAGAAGAGTAAGAATCACACCAACACATAAACGGAGCAAGCTGACATTAGCAGTTTCGTTTACATGCTATTTAATGCTCTATGGCTGATAAGCTAATTAGCTTTCTGGCCCACAAACTGGTGTTAGTAGTACAAGCTGTACAAAAAAAGACTTGTGTCCATGATTGGTAAGTCAACTATCTGTCTATTTATCTATCCATCTATCTATCTATCTGTCTGTCTGTCTGTCCAGCTAGCTAGTTAGCCTTGGACAGACTGTGAGGCTAACTAGCTAGCTTGCAGCCACAAAGAAAAAATATACTTGGTGACATACTGAACATACAAATACATTAAGATTTTATTTTTCCTCTAATATCTATCTGTCTATCTATCTATCTATGTATCTATCTATCAAGATAGCTAGCTAGCTAGCTAGCCTTGGGCAAACTGTGAGGCTAACTAGCGAGTTTGCAGCTGTTGCTAATCACAAAGACCCCTGAAGTGAAAAAATATACTTAATGAAATACTTAAATCAAATACATTGTGATTTTATTTTTTCTGTAATATCTATCTATCTATCTATCTATCTGCCATGCTGAATGCTGTACTGCAGGATTCACATTTACCTTCAATGTAAATTGCAAATTTTACTGACTGTAAGCGCTCTGTCAAATCAGAGATGTGGAAGGAATATTACATGTCAACAGCATGAAATCACCTTTACCTGAATGGGCTCTAATAAGCTAATTGACCTTTTCCCATCACTGGCTCTTTCACTGCTGTCTTAAGCTGAGCAGAAATGTTGAAAAGTGAGTGTGTTTCTCATTTTATAGAGTACACGTGAATAACTTTGTTTCTTTACTTAGCTTTTTAAGGATTTGAGTTAAATAATCAGACTTCCTGCTATCTGTGTGTTCAGGTTTCTTTAATCTTTACCCTTCCATATTAGGTGCACGCATACCTACCTACTAACAACTCTCCTTTCTTTGTGTGCTGAGGAGACAGAGGGCAAATGTCTCCTTTCATTTATTTCTAGAGTAATAGTATTGTGGTGCGGGAGAGCATAACATTTATTAAGCTATTTATAAATTGTAGTTGGAATATATACATGTCAGATGTGATTCCATTCCAGTTGTTGTGCCATGTGCTGCAGCAACATCCCAGACTGTTCAACAAGGAGGCCACATTATAACCTATAAACATCAAAATTTTTCATCTCCCACTGCAGTTGTTTCAAGAAATGCATTTGTGACACCCCTTGGTTTGAATTCCAAAGTGTATTTGTTTAATGCTCTTTAAAGCTTGTCTCTGTAAGTATTCACATCTGTCTTTGAATTCTCTATCCTACAGAATTGTGGTGCAAGAAATGTCAAGACGGATCTTGACTCCACCTCCGTCCCTACCCCCTCTAAAACCACTTAGCCATGCTGAAGTGCACTTTGTCCGTAACTAGATATAAAGGCCCTTGTTTTGCTCCATTTGGAGAAGCCGCGGTGTCCAAAGCATTGAGTGTAAAACGCACATCTCCTTGTATATGTAATTTTCTGTGCAAATATGTGTTTTGTTTACAGAGGAGGAAAAGGTTCATTGGCAAACCAAGCATGAAGTGGAAAAAATATGATTCTGATGGAGCATGAGTGGTCAGTTAGAGATGTGTGCTTTCTTTTCTGTCTTCACTATCCTAAGGTCATTTCTTTTATTCTGTTAGCTCCACTTTCTGCCCCATCCAGCCCTCAAACCCTATTTTATCTCTTTAATTACAGTCCTCACGAGCAGACACATGAGTTATAGAATTAAGAGTAAACAGAAGAATTGTGTACGGCAGTTTTGCATAATGTTTGACATCGGTTCTCTGTATGCTGGAGCAACATCTGCATCTAATGTGTGCTGTCCTTAAGACTGCAGGGCAGGAAGGAGATCCATACTTCGGAAAGTGCTCTAAATTGAACGCCAAGAGCCAGGCTTCTCTCCAGCGGGAGACAATGGCGTGTCCGTGGTGAGATGACCATTGAGACAAATTGGAGCACAAGTTTCCAATTGTATTAGCATCATAAAGACAAATAAAATAACTGCAGCTGGAATTGGGATGCATGTATTAGAGGAATGTGATTTGCCGCCCTTGCTGACAGTAAATGGCGGAATGTGAAACTTGTTCAAACAAAGCCAGCTGCACTCGTATTCCATTAGATATGAATAATTTCATTAATTTTGATGTTTTAAAGCATTAGAAGTTGTAATGATAAAGAAACATTTTGACTTGAAGTAGAAACTGTAGCATTCCCTTTAGGCCACATGGCATAACCATTTTATTCACAGTAATTAAACTTGCTCTTGCTCTTAAGCAGACACACATATCTCATGTAGCCTGTGGTGTTTTTGCTCAAAGGTTTGTCCAGAGGGAAGAGCAGCCAACTTTCACACAACTGTGTTAGCACTCGTCTGTTGTTTATTTTCCTCTGGATACTAGTATAGATGTGTAGTATTAGCCATTCATTTAATAGCCCTGCTATGAGAGGGGAATTTTCAGGTTTGCAGCATCTGTGGAGCATAAAAAAAGTCTGTCTCTGTAAAAAGACAGAAGATTAAAATGAACCTAATGCTGCAGAATTAGTTCTCGCTCTCTGTGCTGATGTTAAAGTGTGTTCAGCGTCCCGGTCGCCTCTCGTTTCATTAGAGAGCCCCTCTTTGTGGGTTTTCCTCTCCGCTCTGCGAGGGCCTTATGGCTCAGACAAGAGAAGCAAAGAGAGCAAACACGCTGTGACAATCGTGTCCTCCTTTTTATTCAGGAGCTTTCACCATTGGCAAGATGGTTGGCCAGGTTAATGTCTCCATACAGCATGTCAGCAGAAGCATCCTCTCCACTAGATGTGCACACTGGTGTGACGGCTAGCTCCGACCTGTTTGTTGAGAATATTCCACTGGAACAGAAGCACAGGAAATGTTTTTTTTTCCCCAATTTTGACACCATAATCAGACTTATATGAATGAAGGTGAGAAAGTAGGTGTTGTTTGCCATGTGTATAAAAAAAATTAAAAAAAAAGTGAAATATGATGCAAAGACATATTTTGGCACCGTGGTTATTTTAGAACTATTTCATGTACTTGCCAAATGTCCGTGGTCAGCTAATTTTATCAGCCCTGTCTTTGTGCTGGCACTGATATATTCACATCAGCGTCACATGGACGAGTCACATTTCTTATCTTCACAGCAAACGTGTGAATCATGGTGTGGCAAACCCTGTTAATCTGCCTGTTTACAGTTTGTTGAGCGGTATCACACTATTCAGGGCACATGGGGAGAAGTGGAGCCTCTCCAGAGTTCTGTACAGTCCTGTGTCATTTACTGACTGCATGACAGAATATGCAAACCATGCTTATCGGAGGGAGCAGCGACTTCTTGTAGACTCGAGTGCGTTTGGCTATTTTGGACGGATGGTTTGACAAAGGCCAGCACTCCTCGAGCTTGCCGCACAAATGCTCCCATTTAAGTATTTGGTTGACGTTAAAGGCGCGACGCTCCCTCTGCTTCTAAGCAAATCTGGCATGATTGTGTGCCACAAAGTGAGTCCATTTGCCTCGACCGCCACGCTTTCACTTGACCATGCGCCTGAAATGAAGGGACATTTAGGCTACATATGGAACAGAACCGCCGTCACATACATTTGTTGTTCATATGCTTTGCTGAATGTGAAATTGCATCCATCCGTTGTTCATGGTTGTTCTGCACTTCGGAGTGTTCGGAGTCAAACTGAGAGGTACAAAGTACAGAATAAGAATCATTTTGAGGGACTTGTGCTATAGTTGGGCTTTTCTATTTGATGCTACTGTATCGTTCAACTCTCCTACATTACAGAGAAATATTGTACTTTTCTTTCATTACATTTATTTAACAGCTATAGTTGCTTTTCAGCTTCATCATACAAAAGGTGAAGAGTTCATGAAATGTTATAGAATAAACTAGTATTTAAAGTAGATACAATTGGCCCCACCTCAACCAATTACAGCAAATATTTATATATTTATTTTATATTTACTGAATTGGGCTATTTTTGTATTGTATTACATGTATGTATTTTTATGTATTTGTATTTGTATTTTTAGTTAAATCTACTGTGCGGAACATTTGTCTACCCCTTCAGGCAGTGAGAGTAATTACACAAAGACGCCGCTCCTGGCTATACTCCTAGTTTGCGCCTTTATCTCTAGCAAACCAATCGTTGCTGGTTGTCGTAAAACGCATCACTACCGGTGTAATGCAACCAAAGACACCAGACTTAAAAACCCTGGTATAATGCGAAATAAAGATATTTACCTAGCGGTGATAGTCTTAATCAGCACTCTGTGAACTTGCTTGACGAGGGCTTGAATGTCTTAAATGTCGTTCATTTATAAGTTAAAGTCCTGCACTCCAGCTTCAGCTAAATTATCCAAACCATTCTTCCATTACTGGTTATTTTTTCCCAGTGGTGAATAAAATGTCTGCTTCCCTGTATATTGATGATTATTATTATTTAAGCACCCAAAAAGAAAATACAATAGCACATGCTACGAGTGACCCATTTTGAGCTTCTAGGTTTCTCTTTGCTATAAAAAAAAATATATGTATTTGCAAATATTGTTACTACTGATGAAGATTAAAGTTTTCTCTCATTGTTCTCATAAGAATAAATCAAAAACCCAAACATCTCACCTTTCTCCGAAAGTTTTTTTGAGAGAATCTAGTGTTTTATTTTTAGGTAGTGTTTTTATATAAAAACTTACAAACTACAATAAATAAATACTGACTTACATTAATGGAGATTTGAACAAGAGATGTTTTAAAATCAAACTATTATCATCTATCAGGTGAGTCATGCTGGTGTGAGAATAAATGCTGTCCACAGCCAGTTTATCCCTGGATATCTGAGGTCTTCAGTGATCTTAGCCATGTGTGAGCTGTAAATAGAGAAATATATGCCGGGGCACAGTCTCTCAGATCCTCCATGATTAGGTTGCTTAACAGTTTAGAGGATGCTTTGAAAGTGAGATTCCTCCTCTCTTTAACTCATTGTCACGTTGTTTTTCAGGTCTATAGATCCTGCCTCTAATCTGTTTAGCTGTACTTAAATTGGCTGCGTTGACATCTCCTCGTTTTAAGGCTGGGATTCCTTTTTCCCCCTGGTCGAATACCCTTTCACGTAACTTAATATGCCATTTTGGTCTCCAAGGGACAATAATTGAGTTTAGGCGAAGTTTAAATAGCTTAAAGGACAGGGAATACAGATGGGCATCTCTGTGATTAACAAACTCCAGCCCAAGGTCTCTGTGTCAGGCGCTGGATTAGGACATTACGAAGAGAATGACAGAGCTTTTTGGCACTTTATTCCCTCTCAATAACATTCTTTCACATATTAAGTTAATTCCACCCCTAGGTAGGGACTTTATCATGCAGAAGACCTTAATCCACTGTTGTTGAGTCCATCTCGCCCGAGCTTTGATGAAGCCCCCCTGCTTTTCTGTGGGTGCAGCAGGCCTTGGTAAGACAAAGCACCCGTGACAGAGACAATAAGATGCAGCTTGAACCACAACAAAAAGAGGTTTCATCCATTGGAGTGGAGAGAAGAGGTGTTGTTGAAGAAAAAATGAGAAAAAAACATCAAAGGATAAAGAAAGAGAAGACAAATTCACACAGAAGTGCCAACTCTTCTGATCAAGAAATTTATCACTATTAACACTGTGAGTGCTTTTATTAGGGCTCGAAGGCCCGGCCCCACTGATCTCTTGTATAGCACTTTATCTGAGGGCCACCTTTGACCCCCCGTTGAAAAGCCCCAGTTGATATGATGAGCGTAAGCTTTGGGTGTTCTTTTAGATCTTATATTGGTACTATCCCAAATTGAAAAGGCGTGTTTGTGGTGCCAGCGGCCAATTTATCCTTTGGCTTCTGTCACTCTGCATTGGAAAAAAGATTAGTGGTCGCCCCCCACCCCCACCACCCCCCTGCAAAATGACCACCAAGGGAAATTGCAAAGTCAGAGCTCGAGAATTCAGAAACCATATTAGAAAGTTGTTGTGCTTCTAATTGATTCACTTAGCTTGTGTGCAACAGGAGGTTGAAGAAAGTTTATACCAATTTGGGTAAAGATTTTATTGATTTCTTAGAATAAATAATAATCAGGTTTTTAATTGTTTTCCACAGTATGGACACAGTAACAAAAAGCTGAGCAGAGCATATGAGCAGTCCATTGACCACTCTATTGAAAACATCTCTGTTGCACACTGAATAGAATAATTAATTCAGTCACCTGTCTGAACTTAAGCTGTCCATTTGATTGTCAGTGGTGCTGAGAGTCTCTGAAGGTTTTGATCCTTCTAGCGCTAACAGATGGTTGTTGTGGCTCGGCCTGGGCTGGGAATCGCTCCTTAAGAGCAGACAGAGGGTTGCAGGGGGAAAATACCCTGTTGCCGTCCCTAAGAAGACCATAAGCTTGAGCAGAGAAAAAGAAAGGGCCTGCTACTGGTGCTAATTACCCAGAAACCACACAGAAAGTGCCCACTGTCACTAACTGAAGAGGTTCACATCCCTTCTTACACAGATAAAAGGCGTAGTACGAAAACATTTCGCAGGGGACAAAGAAGGGAAGATTACCATAATCTTTTGGTTTGTATCCCCTGTAAGCTGTCCGTGTGTCCTTTTCCCTCACTCTTTCTCTTTCTCCTCCTCCTCCACCCTTTCTCGCTCACTCCCCACTGCTCTCTTGTTTCTTCTTGTCTAAAATCTGGTTTGAAGCAGCAGATATGGTGGGAATTGGCTTTGCAGCCTAAGCCTGACAGTTGTGTTCTTCCCGCCTTCCTGTGATCATCCCTGTCATTGGTGGGCTGCTGTTGGGGTAATCAGACAATGGCAGGCGAAACGAGGTGTCACTGTGCTGACAGACCCCTCTTCATGTTATGTCATTGTTAATCCTCAGCCTTCAGCCCGCTCCCACTGCTGCTTTCATCCAAGCATTCTCCATGAAGGGGATAGGGGATAAATATGATGCCTTCATATTTCTACATATCAAAGCGCTCTCAAGCGGCTGTTTTCTCCCTAAGTGGCGAGGGATTGTACAGCACACAACTCAGAGCGAGAACTTTTTAAATGAGGACATCACAGCGGCTGCACCGCATTGGCTCCCTGACTGTCCCAGTCACAGGAAGCCTGGACCAAAGCCAGTCACACAGCCAGGAAAACAGCCACTTTAAAGGCGCTGCGTAAACGCTGTCTTCTCTGGCTGCGGATCACCCCAGAGGTCTGATCCTTTTAGCATCGGGGCTGCCTTAGAGCACCTCTGCGAAGCTCATTGGAGACTGTGATGAGGCGTCGAGACATAGCGGAGGAAATGGTTTCAATTAAAGACAGAGTGTGACGGGTGACTCTGAGAGCCCCGTGTCTCTGTGAGAACAACAGCAAGTGATGGAGTCTCCGACAATCATTATCCAGTGCTTTTATAGCATCTAAAAGCTCAAAACATTCAGATTGATGGCAGAATATCTGCTCAGTGTATAAGACATCCCATAAATGGCTCCGTTTTCACTCTCTTGCCGTGCTTTTTTTGGCTTCTGAGTGGGTGGTGTTAAAACAATGACAAGAAACCTGCTAGTTTTGGTAAAATCTCAAGTTTATGAACGATTATACTACTTCTCAGCAGCGTGAGGGAGAGCACTTTGCATATTTCTCTCATGTCAGTCTGAGCAAAGCGACTATTTTCATTCAAATATCACAGTCATTACGTTTCCTCAACACACCCTTCAGATGAGCTGCTGTTTGGTTCGCTGTGAGCTGAGATCTCAGACGATGAGCTGCTTCTGTTCACCTGCCTTAAACGCAGGTCACGGTTTTATTTACGCTTTAGACGAACTCTGATTTGTGTCTTTTCAGATGTGACACATTCAGCTAAAACACGCTCAGCCTTTTTCATTGTATTGTTTGGTTTGCTGAGCTCTGATTGCATTTGAAAGCGATGCCACAGGTCCGCTCCCATTGTGTGTGCTGTGCTGCGAGTCTGTGCCTCGTTTCTTTGACAGCCTCAGTGTGAGACTGATGTTTCAGAAGGTAGACATGTGTGCTCCCTGTAACGCTGTGTTTACAGAGCCTCCCCACCAAGGCTCTGCTCACTGCATACATGGCACAGAAGGCCCAGATGAGATAACACAGTTTACTGCTGCTCTTTCTAGTGGATGGCGGCAGCGAGGGAAAGGCAGCTGCTGGGCAACTTTCACTGTGGCTCAAGCTCTGCTGTTAATAATAATGAGACAAAATCAGAATCATTTTCATCACTGCTGTCATGCCCACTCATCAGTAGTAGTAGCAGTAATCATCATAATTATAGAAAAATATTATTTCCATCATCTCTTACAAGTATGAGAGTCAAAAGCAGTGTTTTCTGTAAATTACAGTCAAGATAATATCAAAATATATTAGAAAGAAAAATACCAGCAGCTATCATTTTAGGCTCATACAGTCAGTATGCCTCCACCATCCACCTAAATCTGTAGTGTAATATTGAGGTTTACATTAAACATAACTTAACATCACATTTACAAAACACTCAACCATTTAAAACTCAACCCATTAATATAAAATGGTATTAAATCTGTCTTATTGATTTTTCATAATAACATTTTTAAAGAGTCTATGTTACATTTGAAAGAAGCAATATTTCTTTCACTTATAAATGAATCATTGCAGTAGTTTAGTATGAGCTAACAGTGGCTAATGTTAGCTATAGTTAGTTAATTGTGGTCTTCCTACATAACTGAGTTAGCTCACTGATTTCTGACACGTCTGCTTGTGCTGCCATTACTAGAAAATAGCCTCACTTTAATTAAAATCCTCTTTTTAATAGTGTATTTTTATTTCATTTCATTCATTCCAGGTGGACACTGACTCTTTGATTTCA
>JAPZEA010000021.1:29467033-29479809 GCA_029783685.1 Heniochus monoceros | reverse complement strand
GAGGCTGTGGGACCTTTTTTTTTATTTTTTGGGCATCTGTATTGAACCTAATCCACTAAATCTGTTTTGAGCAGCACATGACATACAAACCCGCAGTAAATACATGGTCTCAGCCGTTTCTAAGCGATCCTCATTTTCACCTCATTCACACCTACAGGGATGCATCTGACTACTATTAACAACAGGTCATAGCCCAGCTTTGCACTTTACTAGCGGTAACACGTTCCGCAACTGTCAAGTCAGGCATAATGCCTGTTAGCGTTTCACAATGACTGAGGCTAACCGTGAATTCAGTCGTAGCTGAGTAACGCTCAGTACAAGTAAATAAACGAAGACAACAGACAAAAAAACAAGCAAGTGAAGGAAAGATCTGCACTGGCACAAGTACAGACAACACAACCAAACACATAGAAGACAACAAAGTACAGCTCCAAACAACACAACCACAGGAAAGCTCTGCTAAAAACTGAACAAGCTAACACACATTAGCTTGGCCATGTTAGCCTGTATGCTATACAGTATTCAGTATTCATGAATCCTTTATTTGAATCTGAATGGAAACTTCCTAAATTCACTCGATTTATCAGTTTATCAATAGGAGATAAATTCAGTTTATTTTAATCTCTTTAATAATGTGTAAACTGGCTGTTAGGAGACATCTGCAGCACGGGCCAATCAGGAGCAATTAACTGTGTGAACAGGAAGTGATATTCCAGGCTAGAATAACTTCCGAAAATTACAGTTTAAAGGGCACAAAAGATATTTACTTTTGTAAATCCAGAATTTATTTTGTTTTATTTATGTCTGCATGTGTGGAATAATATAGATGCACGTGAGATACATACATATCTTATACATATGAGAGGGAATTCCATTATGCTAACCTAGCTGATGCTATTTCCTCATTTAGTCAAATGTTACTGGCATGTTTCATAACTTCAGCTCCGGTTTCTGAAATTTAACTTCAGATCCTCAAGATTCAACGTCTGGTTTCAGGTCACAAACGTCAGCTGTACTCCAGATTATTCCTCACTCTTCACTCTGAGAGGCTCACATGTTAGCATGCTAACATTAGCTTTGACGGTTCAGTTCACTACATGTTACACCGGCAGTTACTGCATGTAAATATTCAGTGAAAGCTAATCTCTATGGAAGAACTAGCTTGTGTGGTGAAGCCTGTTTTAATTTAGTGATGAAGTGACTTCAGAGCAAAGTTTGAACCTTTGGGCAGCTGATGCAAACAGCTGCAGGTGAATGTAAATATCTGAGGACAGTCAGCCTCGGTGCACGTTGTCTGAATTTGCAGCAGGTTTCTGTGTTTGGCTGTGTCGTCTGTGTTTGTAGTGTTGGTAGTGAAGATATTTTCTTGCATTTTGTCCATTTGTGTGAGTTTCTTAAGCTGCAGTGCTTTGAGCTCTCTGGGCCACCGTACACAACAGATAACCAAGCTCCTTCCTAAATGACGCTGCACCTGCAGTTCTGTTTGTAAATGCTACAGGAAGCAACGTTCATCCACCTCATTGTGACTTCATTACTAAAATGAGGCGCAAATCCAGCTGCAACCTGGCCCGTGTTTGTGAAACTCCCACCTTCAGCTGGCAGTAACAGTGTTCTTGGGTTGCTTTTAGCCGGGAGGTTAAGCAGCTGAGAGCAGAGTTTTTCTTCCTCTAGTATTCCCCACAGGCGGCAGGGGAATACTAGAGGAAGTATGTCCCTTGGTTCTCTTAGCCCTCTTTATCCTGAGACTTCCACAGAATAGACCTTAAACCACTTTAGCTCTGCTTTATGGTATCATCATTGAGTCACTTGTGACATGTAGATGCACAGGGTGCTAGAGATCTACAGAGTCATCCATTATTTATGAATTGTGTCGCGAGGATATAAATGCTGCTATCTCATTGTGGGGTACTTGGCCTTTCAAACCCCGCTCACAAACTGCGCCATCTATTCACAGACAGTGATGCTGAGCTTTTCATTCCGCGACTGCTCGTGTGGAGAGTATTGCATCTGCCAGGGGAGCTGGTCTAGACCGGACTCGAGCATGTGCATTTCCAGTTTGGCATTATTTTATGAAGATTTGAAGAGTGTAAGCAAACAACTTTCAGATCCGCCTGAGGGCCGGCACTAAGAAGTGTAAAAAGCCATGTCCTGCATTCTCCTGGGAACCGCAAATCCCTCTCCACACAAACTTCCCCTTAATTAGTTGGACTGTGCGTAATGGGAAAACATTAGTATTGTTATGAGGGGAAAGGGAGTTTGACTGACAAGGTCCTGCTCTTAACTTGTGTTGAATTAAAAGAGGATAGCTACCGAAGGTTTGGTATATTGAAAGGGCCATTTGCATATTTGCGGCTATATTAAAAGGGATTAGCTCCAGCCAGTGAAGCACAACAAACAGAAGGAGGAGGACAGCATGGTTTAATATCACAAATGACACCCAGGGAGTTACCCCCTAGCTCCAAGCCTGATTACAGCTTCTTAATTAGGACAGCTTCTCAACTCTCACACATCTTCTTCCCCTGCTCTGCCTCGTACGGCAGGAGTTTAGTCCAAGATTCAATATTTACCCTGCACTCCTCCACTTGTACCAGGAGTTTTTAGCGGGGATAGAGGGGTGAGTTGGGGGTAATATTAATCATGAAATCTGCTCCTCGTATGCAGGTGCAAACCAATTAGCAGGCTGGCATTTAGGACTTTAATTAATATTTCGTCACAGATGAAATCAGATATCAATTATGTTTAAATATCTTTCACACCAGTTTTCAAATACCGGGTCCTGAGTGTTGCATTATTGGCAGCTGTGCGTCAGCAGGTTGGAGATTTAGCTTCCTCTGTTGACACCTCACATTTTCACACGTGTGCTGTGTGCACACTGTGGCACAGTAACATGCTGTATTTTATTATGTGCATATAAATATACAATATATTTTTGCGTGTCTCCACTGTGTCACTGTTCAGGCCTGTGCACCCAAAATCTGTCCCGGCAAAAGCAGATTTCATTTCTTTTACTTCATGCTTCTGTTATTGTGTTTTAAATCATCCTTTTCATCATCATTTATAACTCTGGCTCATTTTAAATATGGCTGCATTATCTGTCGGACGTGATTCCACTTTAAGGATTTCAAATGGCAGCTGCTATCATCTCTCTCTGCACATACAAACGCCTATTGAATGACCCAAATTACTATCAATTGTTCTTTACATTTGACAGGATGGCATGACAGCAAATGTGTAGGAGCAGCAAATACTTGATGATTTAATATTGGAAAATCTGCTTTGGTTTTATGGTTTTTCAATTGTTTTAGTTAATTATTTTGTCAGTACGGAAGCAAATACTGGACACAGCTATCGTTCTGATTTTGCAGTTTAAGAATATAAAAGCGATGATTTGCTTGTAAAACATGATTAATTTTAACAGTAGTTAAAATAATCATTTAACCATCAACAACAGCAATGTGGAAGCAGCATATTGCATTACAGTAATAATAAAATGATTATATGATAAATATATAATAGGCTGACACTCTGGAAAGGACCCACCACACTGAATACTTTTACTTTTCATGTATTTAACATTTTGCTGATAATACTTGTTTTCTTTTACTAATTTTGCTGAGTAAAATTAGGAATTGTGGTATTTCTAGTTTTCCTTGAGTGAAAGTGCTGACACTTCCTCCATCAATGCTTTTAAGGTATATTTTCCAGACAAGGACATAACTTTATACGTATAACATTACGTGACAAACTACAAACTTTGTCCCAAACTCGACAAAACAAGACAAAAATCAGGTGTGTTTACATCCAGAAGAACAGAAATTAAGGACAATTTAAACATGTGGGCCTTCAGTTATTGTGCAATGAACAATAAAATGGCTTGGCTGTATGGCTGTATTTGTAATTCACCGGTAGCTGCACACAAAGCAGAGCTCCAAACAAACCTTTATGGACGTATACGTCAAACATTAATATTAAAGACTGTGTCAGCCTCACTTTCTGTCCAGCTTCAGCTTTATGAAATCACACAGGGGCTGCTGACCTGCAAACATGCAACTTGAACCACTTTTTTTTTTTTCAGCCGCCGCAGAGGCTGGGGGGGGTCAAAGGTCAACTGTCACAGAAGCCACAGAGGATCCTCCTGGGTGAAGATCCTTGAGACTTTCCCCTTAAACCAAGACACCATGGCCAGGTTTCACAGGTCTGCCCCGCAGCCGCCCCGAGGCTTGAATACATCTGTGTGTTTATTGGATGGCGAGGAACCACTAGCCACAAAACCCCGACCATTTCCCCAGTCAACACCACACTTGATGTTAATGTTTAAGTGGGCTTACTGGTTTTCCCCCACATTGTATGGTGTGTGTGAACCATACTGGTGATATGTAGGGACACTAAAACTTCATTGCAAAAGGTCGTATCCTATCTTCTGCACAGAACATGCACGGTGCAGTTCTGTCAGGATCTAATGTACTTCGTAATGCAAAGAAAGACATGCAGCAGCCTCATACAGTAACAGTAGGCCACACATCCACAGATAAATGAGATTTTGCTCATTTGCATGTCATCAGTGTTGGTAAAGCCTGTAGTCAGCACTGATTGGGAATCCACTCAGCCAGAACTAAACTGTGTTTGCTCTATCCACAGTGGAAAAAAAACCATATTAGCAAAAATAAATGTTGGTGGGTTGTTAGAGAGTCTGATTATGTGTGTCTCAGGCAAATTGGCGGTAATGAGTCAAGAGACTGCACTCGTTCACATACATTAAAACAGCGATCATTAGGAAATTAGGGCCCAGATTAATCCTGTTAATGACACACTGGTGCTCATGGGAAAAAAAGCCGGCCCCAGATGTCGGGATGCGGAGCCGTGATGAAGCATCAACCCCGCGCGCCGGCTCCTGCTCTCGCCTCCCGTCTCCCTCTCGCTCCCCCTGGCTGACGGGAACGCGGGGCCGCTCCCGCACAGCGCCGCCACTTGAAATGCAAACGAGGGGGGCCGCTGCCGACTGCTAATGAGAGCAGATCCCAGCGATAAGGAGCGGGAGATAGAGAAGGAGAATGAAGGGGGAGAAGTGAATAAATTAAAAAAGGGAGCGATCTGAACTGAGGATAAGACGCAGCAGCAGGAACTCTGATGTCCCCAATTAGGAGGGATGTCACCCCCTGTCTGGGCCGTAGTAATAAAGCCCTCACTCTGTATTCGGAATCACATGGCTCCAACACTGTTAACATTCTAATATCTTGGGCGTGCATGGTAACATTAATTACTTGGCCATTTGGATGGCTCCTGAATCTCCTTAATGTTTGCTTCCAAATGGAAATCTGAGCTCAGGCTTAGGAGTGTTACATTAGAAAATAATAAGTAATATTTACCCAACCAGCAAGCAGTCATGGGTGCTCCGCAACTGCTTCAATTTCTCCTATTGACTGTTTGGATATACGGTTCTCCTATACAAAGACAATTATTCTGTGAATTTTAACAAGAATGTGATCCCTGGAAATGGCGTCTTTTCCTCCGGTTTTTGGACCTCTTGCGCGTAAAGCCCGCTGTTTGAGAAAGGCCACGCCACATTTAGATTTAATTACAGGTGTTTGAAATCTATGCAAATCTCCCCAATCTATTCCGATCAGGCGAGCCCAATAATTGAATGGAATCTTCCCAAACAATTCCTGCCACCATTAAAATTCATGGGCACCTTGAAAGCGTGTCTGCGGCTGAGGATCCCATCAGCCGGCTCTGAGAAACAACACTCTTCTTCTTTAGCTGCTACAATATATATCACACCAGATGAGGAACTGTGCAGGAATGAACATTCTTCAGACTCCAAATGGTCAACTTTCATCTACAGGAAGCCGCGTATTGTTTTCAGAGTGTAGTGAACCCAAAAGAGAAGGGGTAAAGCCATTTTGGTGTGTGTATACTGCAGAAATGTGTTCTTTGGGGTGGCAATATAAGAGGAGCCCTGGATAAAGGAGAAAAAGATTACAATTTTCCCCCCATGTTGAGGTGGCAGAGCTGCCAGCGAGAGGCTGAGAAGAGCAGCGAATGTAATGGTTGTATTACTGCACTCGGCGATGCATTATTAATGCAAACGTGATCAAGGCAGGTGGACAAGCCCAGGAGAGATAGCGCTGCTTAATGAACAGCCCCCTCTCTCTCAGCAGAACAAGGCCTGGCAGCTGTTAGTGTTGCACTGTGAGGTGTGAGCCGCTGTACCTTTGTGGTTAAGGTAGCCCCTATTTAATTAAGAAATAATCTGCAGCCGCTCCTAATTGACTCTGCTCATAGAGCGGCGCGCGTGTCAGCGCGCTGGTCATGCCCGCCTGCATTTTAAATGGAAACGTAAACGGATGTTTTGTGCCATTCATCATTTGTTTTTTTCCAAACAGCTCAACTGGATCAAATTGTGCATGACTGCGGCGCACTGAATTATCTGAGTCTGCTCATGTTAAAATATGGAGCTCCTCACAATGAAAGCATTTCACTGCAGCCTTTTAGCACAAACTGGATGGGCCTGAGCAACAGTGTCTGAGAAACCAGGGTCAGTTTAAGACGTAATGTGAAAGATCTGCAGCCAGGGGACTAAATCTAAATTAACAGAAAATAAAAACAGAAAAATGCACATTTGCCTCCATCTAATTACATGACTGTAAACCTGCATGCATGTCTCAGATTCTAAAATCATTTTCCATGTGTAGCTTCATTCCACTCTCCAGATACAGATCTCACAACACAATAGTGAATGAGTATCTGTAAAAGTATGCTGTGAAAACAAGAGACTAGCCACTAATCCTGCTCAGGTACTCTGCTGTGCTTCATTTGGAAAGAACTCCATGTATGGAGGACGCACGGTTATTTAGAGGCCATTAAATTCACACGCAATATACATGGCTCGTACGAATGTTGCTGATGCGTGCTGTGAGGACTGCTTTTATAGAGGATAACATCAATTTGACTTTAAATTTTCATTTAATTTTTAGAGCGTGCACATGGGCCTGTCAAGGCGCTGGCTCCATGTTTTTAAGTCACATACTGCCCCCTAGTGTGAGTGTGAAGTATTGCGGGTATAAATCAGTGCCTGCCTGGCAGCCTGCTCCTGTGGGAGACTCTGCTGTGCTGAGAGATGCATTGTAGCAAGAATGCAATGCATAGATTTAGGAAAATGCATGATTATCCAAAACTGTTTTTTGGGAGTGTGTGGTTGTGTGTGTGTTTCTGGACAATGACACCAAAGGAGAGTGTTTTTGTATTCAAACCGGCTGAGTGGGGGATAGCTTGTCTGATTGGGGATAATTCGTCTTCTCAAATTTGCTTTCGCTGCAGTTAAACTCAGCAGAATATGGGCCGTGTCTTCATCGGGGTTAGGCCAGGCCAGGATTGGGGTTACAGCCACATTAATGTGACGACTAGGTTACACTACGAATCCAATGAATGCATGGAACTCAATGCAATTTCCAGCATGGTGTTCTGTTTACCATCATGCGCACATGGATACACATTTGTGTGCATGCAGTAATGTGATGTATTCCTTTTCACTCAAACCCCAAAGGTAATACCAGCTCCGAGCAGGTGAATCCCCCAACCCTGGCCTGGGACCCCATGCTGCTTTGCAGGGGACCGCAGCCTGCAAAGGGCCTACAGGGCCCGGCAGTAGAGGAGCAAAGATGTTGGGGCGTATCTGCAGCCAATAAGCTCTTTAATAAGCAGCGTAGACCTTGTTTACAGCAGGCTCTCAGTGCTGACAAGGAACCAGCAGCGGTAATGCAAAAAGACGAGTTAGCATGTGGCCAGGTAGAGACGAGTCACGTTTGTACAGGTACGATGCATTAACACAGACAAAGACACAGAGAGACAAAGCTCATATGGGCAGACACATACACATACTCATTGATTTAGCCATGTTCAGCTCTTCAGGCAGGTAGGCCGGGGTTAATGGAATACTTATGGATGTAGTGTGTCTGAGGCTGATGTAAAGATTTGGGTTGAGGTGGGATTTGGGGTTGCGGTTCCGCCCGCCGCCTCAGTGAAGACCCCGCTAACCGACAGAGCGCATCCCTTCGTCAGGCCGGATTAAGAGCATGTCAGGCTAGACGGAGCAGATAGCAGGTTTATATATCACACAGGACGGACACATCGCGGCAACATCCACACATACATCCTGCCCTTTTACAAAGGATTTTGTCACGGAACAGTTATTTATGACTCCAGATATGACAGACGCATGGGGAAATTATTCCAGGATTATATAGATGATGCTTGAAAGCCATCATTGTTATGAATTTGAATGAGATGCTAATATTTTTGGGTGTGATGGGGAATTATTTTACAGAGGACGGATAGAGCAGTAATATGTTACACCTGTTAGCTCTGACATGCAGGATTTGGAATCTGGAGTGATCTGAATTGTTGAAACTGGCTGCTGTTAACTTACCCAGAAATGCATTGCATGTGCTCAGTGCTGAAACAGGCAAAAGAAACAATGCGAATCCCAAATTCTCAGCATTTAGAACTTGTTTAAATTTGATCAGCATGAACTCATCCCAAACCAAGGTAAATCTAACCAAGGTGCGCTGTAATACCGATGTGAGCCAAGGGTACAATTGTATCTGAGAACGACGTGTCATTATATTTCAGCCGAGCAAAAATAAACATTTGGATACGGTGAAGCCAAGAATTGATTGTGGCTTTGGTGAGGGTAACATTGTAGCCCATGTAGCTTTGCCTGAGGCTGAAGCTTACCAGTGCTTTTATACATAGTTTATTCCTACCTGTTCTCTCTCCATGTCTTGGACCTGTATGATAGTATCTGCGTCAATTCCCCAGCCTGAGCAATCTGTTTGAATCCACAAGGTTGTGAATAAAACAAACCTGCTCTCCCGCTCAGCTTAGTGTATAATGCAGAACCTCGCCATTGGTCATGAATTGACAAAGTCCACATAGAGCTATATCCCACACCCTTACCTGCTGGAAATAGCCATACATATATACTACGATCAAGCAATGAGGTGGGAGGAATGGCATGACGGCGTGGAGAATTCTCGTCGAGCGGTGCAGGAAAAACCTTCGGTGAAGACGAGCAGAAAATGGGACATTATGTTCGGAGGGAGTGGACTCCCGAGTTCACCCCCTCAAGACGGCTGGTTCAAGGTGCAGAGTGGACAGTGGACAGGAGTGCAGGGCGAGGCGTGCTAACAAAACCACAGCCACCAGCCTGGTCTCAGGGAAGCACTAAGCCTGAATATTTCATGGCTCCTCCAAGCACAAAAAGACTACAAAACTGACCCGGCTCATTTGGAGCCCTGTGCTCGCTGAAGGTCAGGACCCGAAAACAGAGAGGCAGGGGCAAAAGACCAAACATCAAACATATATCTAACACTTAATAACATCATACTTTTCTTTTGCATGTTGCTGGTGTAGATTAGAAGCTTAGAACATCTAGTACATGTATTACTTTTGAGCAGCACATCACTTGAGACCCCCATTCTCTGCAGAGCAGATGCAGTTGGTTCATTAGATTGATGTATTTTCCTTCTAGTTGTAAATGCACGAAGTTGCTCTTTAATATAGAAAGCCTCGACGAGGTGGGTGTAAAGTTCGCACTCGCTCACTTCTCCTAACAACTCAAAAGAGAAAACAATGGGGTGGTTTATACCCTGCAGACCCTAAAGGGAGGCGTTTAGCTCCTTGTGACTTTGTGTGCAAAGCAACCCAAACTCCCCACGCTGGCGCATGGCAGAGAACAACAGCAAGAACTCAAGGGCTGTCTCTGACAAAAGGGAGCAGGATAGCGGTGTCTGAAACCCTCGTGTACCTCTTCTCCTATTCCCTCCCTAATCAATATCAAAAGCAACAAAAACGCAGGCGCGAGGAAGACACACAAAAACACACGCAAAAGCAAACAAATGCCTGTTCAGTGGGGGGAGAGAATTAGAGCACGGCGCCATCTCCTCATCTTACCTGTCATTATCTGCTTTAGCTCTTAATGAGAGCTCCTCTACACTTGGTCACATCACATTTGTTTTATACAAGTCCCTTTGAACAGCTGAGAGATATTGAGCCTCCTTTGATCATGAAATCCGTCTGAATTTCAAATCAGATACGAACCTCCCACCCCCCCACGATATCTCGAGCTAGGTCGTCTCCACATTTTCAGTCACTATTTTGTTTGTTTATACATCAGCCGAGGAAAAAAGAGGGTGAGATATAAAGAAAGAAAGAAATCAGATAAAGAAAAAGTGAAGATGTGGGAGCCTCACAGAAGGAGCATGTGGGTTGTATAAATTTTGTTCATTAATGTTTATGAATTTACCAGAGAAATAATAAAAGAATAAAAGAGAAACATTGCCACAAGATGCAGTGGCGTGCCTGCTTTTTTGTTTTATATTTTATTTTTTTGAAGGCAGCCGTCTTCTAATGATGACCCTTGGCATGCTGTGGCACCTGGGACCTCCCCTAGCATGAGGGAGGCTGATGAAAATTAGCCCATTCACATTTCAAACAGAATTTGGCCTGGCCCCTGATCACAGTGCCGGGGCCCCCCTCATGGTCCTGCAGAGAGAACACGCACCACCAGAAAAGATCTCCACCCGGCCAGAGCCTCTCCCCTGGCGATCATTGCGGGAACACATGGTGACATGACTGTGGGTCTGGATGTACTCCGGCTGTTATTCCCTGTTAAAAGATTTAAGCCATTGGGGTATGATAGGTCCCTTTGATGTTTGCTAAGCATAGAGCGAGGGAACAAGGGAGAAGGGAGAAGGAGAAGGGGAAAGGGGGAGAGGTGGGGTGAGGTATGGTGGTGATGGTAGCGGTGATGTGGGGCAGAGGCTTGTTACTAGAAGGCAATCATCTTTGTGGAGCCACACCAGAGGAGGGAGGAGATGCGTTGAACCTCTGTTTCAACGCAGCCACGCCAACAAAGGGAAGATAAAAGACAGAGGTTGAAGCCGGGGCCAAGGCCTGCTGTGAAGCCAAGATTACTGCCAGCACTAAGTTTTGGCACTTCTACCACTCCTGCAACTTTTACCTTCCTAATTGCCCCAATTTGGCTCTTATTTATAGAGCTGGGAAAGGGTAGCACATATCACAGCCACAGTGAGATGATGTGTCATGCTATAGTCATAGTTTGGAATTACGGGAAATATGATTATTTGCTTTCCGAAAGCGAGATAAGGGCTGTACATTAATATCTCCAGCCTCTGTGTCGGTTAGGATGATGCTGAACTCACCGAAATAATGCAGAGATCTCGGCTAAAAATCATCGCTTAATTATGAAAATTGGGTCCACCGGAGCAAAAAACACAAACAGTCAGACGATCACACAGGTTGTAAAGAAACCCCCGGCTTAGGAAAAGAATATAAAGGTCAGCAGTATAATTATAACCCACTTATACTAAAAAAAGTCAGTATGCATATTAAAGAAAGAGGTTGTGAAAACGGCTCCATAAAAACAAAATAAATCTTCAGAAAGTTTTTTGTTTTCTGTGTGTTAAATTTAATTGGTTGTGGAGTTTTAGAGTTGCAGTTTGATTGATGTATGATGTCACGCAGATGCTCGAGCACCGGGGGAGGCCTATCAAAAAATAAATTAATGAATAAATAAATATTATAAATATAAGTATTTTTTGCTCATATATTGCTATCGCTTGTAATGTACAGACGAGTGTCATAGTGTTAAAATGCTGCCCCCTCTGGACTGAGTGCTCCATCATTACTAAAGCAAGTAAAGTGATTCTGTGGCTGTCATCATCTTGGTGGCACTCATTTAATTTGGGCAAATACATAAATTGGTGCCTATGTCTGATGCTGTATTGTATAATTTCTGGTAAAAATTGATAAAGAATGCTGATTTCTTGTATAGTAGTTTACTACCTACTGTTGACAGTTTGTAGACTGACTTCCTGGTTGAACTTTGTCCTTCCGTACCACATCCAGTAGTTTTCTTGTGCCACGAGGGACTATAGTGACGTTATTTTGGGTGCTAAGCTGTGGCTAATCTGTTGAAGTAAAGTCACCACAGTCCGAGATCTCAGCGACTGTTTGGTGGGTGCAGAGTCTGTATGTGATGGAACAGAACAGGTGGACAGAGCTATGATAATAAAACACAAGCTGTAATGGGCCGCAGTTTGATAAGAGCTGCAATCAGAATGTGTTTAGCCTAGCTTAGCATAAAGAAAGGGGGAAACGGCTAACCTGCTAACCGACAGCTTTTCTGTTTTATTTACACAATATGTTTTGTTTGATTTACCTTTAAATGAACAGAAATGAAAAAGTCGTATGTGAAGCTAGCTAGCTGTTTCCCCTAACTCCAGTCTTTATGCTAAGCTAGGCTAACCACATCCTGGGGCCAGCTCTGTATTTAAAGCACAGACAGAGATTGATATCAGGCTTTTAATTTCAGTCTCGGTAAAAAGAGTGCCAAACTAAACAGCGTCTGAAAGAAACTCACTTTCTTTGTGTGAAACAGAGTAAATTTTGATCCATATTTTGTACAATCGTCCAACTTTCTGCCAATCCCACTGAAGTCTTTAGATTCCTCTCACTGAAACTGTGTGTATGGTTAAGAAATCTGATGCCACTACATTGATTTATCATTAAACTAATAACCAAGGCATTAAAAACAGAGTAATGATACCTGCAATGATTCATTTAACACCCGCTGTTCGCTTGATTTCCAGTAATTAATTCATTGATTTTTTTTTCTTTGTCGTAAACTGGAAAGAAATGTGTGGCTCACTGTGAGGGAGGAAAGGTCATTTTGCTCACCTGCTGCGTGAATATGA